>CM060099.1:1627720-1935814 GCA_030522485.1 Stenchaetothrips biformis | reverse complement strand
TCAAACACAAAAAAAATAATAATAAAACATAAAGGAACTGACACAAAAGAGAAATTTGTGTTGGTTAAGGTGTACCTCCACAGCGCATGCTTAGTACAAATAGTGTCCGTAAAGGGTGCGCCACAGTCGCGGCGCAGCGGCATAAAAGGGCAAGCGCTCCAGTCACACGCATCAGTATGTGTTCGTCAGTCGTCACGATGGAATCGCTCCGCTTCATGCTCAACTACTGGAACCAGAAAGAACTGGTTGCCTCGCAGGCCACAGATTCAGTGCTGATCTGGAAAAAAGGTCTTCTCCAAGACGAGTACAGTCTTGATGAGATCGAGGAGTTCTACCTGGAAAAGGAGTGGATGGTCCCAAAAATAACCGCCCACCGCACAGGCAAAACTCAGGACTACCTCGGCCATTATGACCGCTTGCAGTCCCATCTCATTCATTACATTATGCTGCGCGACAAGCCTTTCATTCTCGTTGAGAGAGATGCTAACTTCAAGGAGGTGGACGGTGTCCCCCAATTCTCTCAAGTCTATTTTGGGTTAACGGCATGGACGTCCAACCTGAAATTAGGCATGACTGTGTCGAAGTTTTCACCCCCTTGGACGATTTACTCGAGTGCTGTTGTGTTCACCCATCGTAAGAAAGGCGCACGGGAGACAGCAAAGCAGGCCCGCCCCGCCAACAGTCGCGCGGGTGACCTGGGGACAGAGCGCAGCGGGTTGCCTATCCAACAGGGGCTCCGCACACTCACAAGCACACAGTGGGTTGCCCTTGGTTCTGGGCAGTCAGGTGACTTGGGCCTCGAAGGGTAGGTTGGACCCACCCCTAGCTTAGGTTAGGTTGGGTTTAGAGCCCTCATCTTACCCTCCCAAAAAAAATTCACAAAAAAATTCCAAAAAAATCTGAAAAAATTTCTTGACTTAGGTTGGGTTAGGCTGGCTGACGTCACTCACCCAGGGGGACATTTGAGGGCCATGATGATGGACGGGGACATTTCAGGTCCCATACTACTCACGTGTCTCCCATAATTATCTAAATACTAGCTTCCGTAGCTTAAAATTCACAAAATGGCAAAAAAAGGTCCCCCAACACTGCAAGAAAAAACCACAACGAAAGTACACAAATTACTGGCAAATTTTTTATCAGGAATTTATTGTACTTTCAAAGTACAACAATTGTTGTACAAAGTACAATGGAACCGGCATGACGAGTGCCGTGCAGTCCAGGCCTCGTTGTAGTTCGTACAATTCTCGTTGTACTTTCTACAATCCCCTTGTTGTACTTTTATTGTACAGTTTTTGTTGTACTTTTGTTGTACTATCCACACTTTTTCTTGCAGTGAAAATCTCAATTTTGTAGACAGATTTGCAAGTGCTCGTGGTGTTTGTTTATTTTTTAAATGTGGAACACAAAGACTTTTACCAGGTTGACAAGTTAAGTTCAGCACCAGAACCATTAGACGGAAAAAAAATAATTTTCGTGCCGTTGACCCGGAAGGCACGTTGTTGTATGTATACTACATTTATATCTCCTAAACCAAGCATGATAGAACACCCCACTTTGGCTTAAGGGGTATCCACGTGTATTTTTGGCAAAAAAACGATTTTTCTTTTTGCCTTAAAATGTTCTCAAGGGTTCCCACCAATACGGTAGAAGATGACTGAGCACATAATTCGAGATTTCCTGAACATGGCATGCGCTTAAAGTATAAGGTGATAAGGGTAAATCCCTCCCGATAAGAAACTTTAAATGCGTTTATCTCGAAAACGCCATTTTCGAAATGGCTGGAGTTCTCCAGGCCAGAAAAATTAAGATAGAAGTCTGAAATTTTTTAGAGACCTTCCTCTACCTATGCCCTACGCCCTGAACCTCAAAAATCAAATATACCTCTTTTTTAACTTTTCGAAAAAAAATTAACATAGTGCCAATTTTACACTTTTCCCCAAAAAACCAATTTTTTTTTCCACAAAAAATTTCTTTTTGAGGTTTAGGTCCTGGAGAATTTATTTGGCCATAACCACACACCGGCGATTTTTTTTCTGATGAGCCGTTTGGTTTCAGGAACACCAGCCATTTTTTGTGGTCGTCTCCGAAGAGGTCGCTTTTTTCGGAGACGGCCCATCCAATCAGCATTTCGGCGGAGGGGAAAGAAGCTAAAAACCATTTGTGATTAAGGGGAAAACATTTCGATTCAATAAAATTTATAGTTTTGTATACATGAGCGACGGCGCAAACCTCTGTTTTAAATGTCGACACACGTGGATACCCCCTTCAAGACAAATCCAGTATACAAATCCAATTAAAAGTAACATTAATAAAGCATGACTAGCATTCGTTCACTCACCTGTCGAATATTCAACAAGAATTGCTCCTGAAACTGTCTCTGTTTCACTTCAATAAGCGTTGACAACCGTTTCTCTACTTTCTACGGCAGATTTGCAGGTTGGGCAGAACCACTCATTCGGTATCTTACCTGCAAAAATAATAACTATGTACCAAATAACTTACACTACATAATTTCACATTCATTCTTCACTATTGTACTATGAGTTGCAAGAGAATCGAACTCCTCCGGTCGGGTTTTTTGGTCACACCGTCTAAAACCGCTCAACTAAGAGGGGTATAGTACCGTCAACGGGGGTAACTTGGGACACTTTTTCACGTGTTTTTAACGCTAAAGGCAAAATTTTTGACAGAGGCCCTTGGGTCCTAACTATGTTCAAGTTTGACCCTTTCCTCATTATTTCATGCTTGTCTGGTCTATTTGCCTTGAGTATGTCGTTTACAATCTGCTCCGAAATAGTGTCCTAAGTTACCCCATGACCGGGTGTAACTTGGGACAGTAGGGGAGAAACTTCATCCCCATGTATCCTTTGCGATTATCTAATCAAGAAACTTGTGTTGACAATGTCTCGACCAAGAATCCAGGCCTTGAGGTCGTTTTGGGATGAAGATTTGGACTACAAATGGGACTCTCTTTTCTTCCGCTATATCCTAGGCATTTTCTAGGTATTTGTTGAAAAGTGAAAAACATGGCAAAAACTGCAAAGCAAGGCATCTCTTTCCATCACTAGCGTAACATTTCAAGGTCAGGTTATGTCATAGACCGGGACAGGCGATTCCTAGGAAGCCAAGAGTGCAGGGAATATGATGGAATGACTGTCCCAAGTTACCCCGTGCATTTACGATATTTTATAAATTGAAGTCTGGGCCCAAGATGGCAAGACTGAAGTCAGCACCATTTCGCGTCCTTCTTTATCAACATATTATTTAACAACCCAGAGATACTATTCGGCCATATCTGCATTTCACTCCTCGTACTAGGATCAACTTGGCAGTGTTTGACATAAATTGTCAAAAAAACTTATTTCCTTGTTTGCCGATTTCTGCATACTTACTGTGATGACACGCATCTTCTGTTCCTCTCCGCGCGCGCCTTGATGCCTCTTAAACAAAACCCCGACGCGGGTTTGACGCTACGAGCCCACGCCGCGAGATGGCAGCACCAACAAGGCTGATTGGGAAGACTGTCCCAAGTTACCCCCGGTGTCCCAAGTTACCCCCGTTGACGGTAAGCGAGCCGATTGTACCTTGTACAGAGACCTTCAACTGGCTCACTTACTATACCCCTCCAAATTGAACGGTTTAGACGGTGTGACCGAAAAACCCAGCCGGAGGGATTGGTTCGATTCTTTTGCAAATCATAGTCCTATTCAAAGGGATATCGCAACACACAAAGAAAATAGTATAACTTATGAAAACCATAAATACCTTGGTGGCAAATGTTCATGCAAGTGGCATGAAACCACTCGGTGCAACGGTCACATTCAATCATTAACCTTGAGGAGGAAAAGATATTATAAGACATAAATGTGAAAGTTATGTCATAAAAGACCTTGCTTCGGTTTCACATATAACTTGTACGATATAAATTTACTCGTTGGGCTTTTAATTTATCACAGATCTGCTTTCAATTTGACATATTTGCTATACCTTCCATCATCCGGCCCCCTGCAGAGGCAATAATTCTTCCCAGCCATGCTATGCTAAAGATATGAAAATTTGAAATTAGCAGGTCAGGAACAACGTTGGCCATACCAAATCGGCCCCTGCGCCGCGCTACTTTGTCCAGGGCCGAACTTCTCATCTTTATTGCGATATAGCCTCGTCCAGGTCCCCTCGCCGGTCCGGGCGACTTAGGTGTGGTACGGGGTCAAATATAGCCTGCGCCGCACCCGATGCTAGCCTCGTTAGTCCAGACGGTACGCGAAAAAAAAACCGCAAAAAGGTATAGAAGTGTGAAACTTGGCACACTTGTTCCTAAGACCATTTAAAAGGATTTGACCCGTTGCTCTTTTCGATTTTGGCGTTAGGGTTCAATTTTTGAACACTTTTAACAAAATGGCGGTTGTTATTCAAAATGATTGAAAATGGTCCTATTTCCACCATGTTCGGGTCGTTTCCGAATATTTCGATGATGCCAAGTCCGATGCCGAGGTCCCCGAGCCCCTCCCACACACGGGTATTCCCCAAATCCGCCATTTTTTCCAAAATGGCGGTCATTTTATGGTTTTGGCGAATTTACAATTATGCACCCGTGTTTGGTGTCGTTTCCGGGTAACTTCAGGTCGCTGAATACATTTACGATATAAAAATACCATTTTGGCGTCTTTGAACGGGTGAACGCGCACCTGGGGTTGTTCAATTTCGGTTCAAAATTGAAAAAAGTGCATGATGGGTGTCGTTTTCGGCTAAAATGACGTCGCCGATCACGTTTCCGAACTCAAACCACCATTTTGACATCATTGAACGGGTAAAAGGTTGAACAAATACGAGAAATTTGTTCAATTTTTGTTCAAAAGTTGAATATGCCCGATATGGGTGTCGTTTCGGGCTAAAATGACGTCGCTGATCACGTTCCGAACTCAAACCACCATTTTGACATCATTGAACGGGTAAAAGGTTGAACAAATACGAGAAATTTGTTCAATTTTTGTTCAAAAGTTGAATATGTCCGATATGGTTGTCGTTTCCGGGTAATTTGAGGTCGCTAAACACGATTCTGGCCCCACAATTGTTTCATCTTGCATGTAGTGTCGCACTTGGTTCGAAAACCTACTTGAAAGAGGATGAAAATATCGAACTCAAGATGCCGAGTGGATTGAAACGTTTATAAATGCGTCGTCAAGATCGTAAAAAAGCTTACACCCTAGGAAATGCGTACTGAAAATATTCATGGTATAATTGCCAGTTACATTAAAATCTGAATGACGCAGATGTCGAATATAAAACGTGATAGACGCACATATGGAATGAAACCTTAAAAAATAAATACTATGTTGATATTGTTAGTTACGATACAATTAAATAACTAGAAACAAACGGGGCTAGTCTTCTGGTTCCTCAAGAATGGTGCTGAGAGTCGGGCTGGAAGAAGGTAAGTAGAAGTTCGTAACTTATTTAATGAAACATATTACTTGCACACTAAATTACTATGTAGTTTTCTGTGCATAGCTTTGCACGAAATTGAGCATGCGTTTTAAAACGCACGAATTTCCTGCGTAACTACGGACGAAAATGAGCGTTATTGCGCATGAATTTGTGCATTTCACGCGCATGCTCAATTTCGTGCAAAAGCTATGCACAAAAAAGTACATGGTACTTTAGTGTGTGACCTTCAATGTTTATTTTTACCTTTTGTTTGAGCAGTTTCCTTTGCATTTTTTGCAGGCTTTGCAGCAGGGAAAGCAGTATCTTCTGCACAGTCACCAGAGCCAGGCATCCGAGCTCGTGGCGAGTCCCGCCCGGCCGCGCTCCGCAACAGAGGTACTGTGGGAGAGAGAGAACCGAGAAAGCCGAAGCGCCGATAGAGATGTGCCGAAGACAGCCGAGTGTAGCCGAATGCATTTACCCAGACGGGACCCACCTCGACAGCGAGTCTCGCTGGACCGGCGGGACGGGCGCGCGGCGACGGGCGACACTGCGTCAGCTGCAGCGGCGGCGGCCGGCGGTGCGGCCCGGCTCGCCCGCCACGCCACGCCACGCCTCGTCGCCGGCGTCCGTCCGTCCGTCCGGCGTTCGGGTGCGTTCGGGACGGGACGATCAGCTGATCGGTTCCCTCTGCCCCCCTCTCCCGCCGCCCCTCACACCTCTCACTCACACGAGTACAGCACCACAAAACAAGCGATTGATTTGTTGACAAGACAACGACGCCACTATTGTCGTTTGACGTTGACGACGCCAGCCAGCCAGCCGCACTCTCTGACCTCCGCGCCACTTAGTAATTTTGTTAAGTAAAATGAGTGGGGTGGATGAGGAAGATATGTTGATAGATGAGGACGCGGATGAGGGCGAGGAAGAAGAAGAGGGCATCGACGTCGGCGCAGGCGCCAAGAAAAGAATGACAAGAAGGGAGAGAGAGGCGGAGAAGCAGGTGATCCGGGGGAGGGTCACTAACGGACAGTACAGTTTAGCGGACCAGGTGCCAGGAAATTACAGTGCGGTGTGGAAACAATTCCAAATTGTGATGGAGGACGCTGTCAACACAGGATGGGTGCGCTGCCGCAGCTGTGATGATTTCATCAAATTTTCAGGTATCCTAAAAAATTGTTGTCATCTCATGTGTTGGATAAGATCGGTCAGTTGGTTGAATGAATGGTGGCGGGTGCCGTGTGTGCCGTGCCGGCCACCGTCGCGATGGCAGAGGGGAGGGGGGAGGGAGGGGGAGGGCACGGGCACGCCACGCACAGTGGGCCGGGAAGAAGACCGGCGCAGGGCGCAGGCCGCCACCGCCACGCCACCGCCAGGAGAGGGCCGGCCAGCGCCCTCCTGGGGTGCGTTCGAGAACTCCGACCGGGGGGAAGGTGGTAGTGGGGGTAGAGTGACGCGGAGGAAGGCAGGGGGCACTGGAGTTTTCGAACGGTTCGGGGGAGACGGTTTTGTTTACATTGTGAAGTCGTCTGCAATGGATGCAAGAAAGAAGGTTATTTTATCCCTTGCTATCGCTGCCAGAGTAGTATAGACCCCCCCTGGTCACCGCCGCCATCTTGTACCCGCCCAGGTAACATGTCCCCATGTCACCCAAGGAGGCCTAACCCAACCTAAGTCCAAATATTTCTTTTCGGATTTTTTTTTATTTTTTTTTATTTTTTTTTTGGAGCGAAGTGAAGATGAGGGGTGTAACCTAACCTAACCCAAGGGGTGGGTCTCACCTACCCTTCGAGGCCCCCAAGTCACCTGACAGCCTGGAACCAAGGGCAGCCCACTGTGCGCTTGTGTGTGCGGAGCGCCTGGTGGATAGGCATCCCGCTACGCTCTGTCCCCAGGTCACCCAAGCGACTGTTGGCGGGGCGGGCCTGCATGCTGTCTCCCGTGCGCCTAATCAAACGTATATCATTTGCATTTTTTTTAGGGAGTTTTGTTATTTTATGATTTTTTGTGCATTTTTCAGTTTTTTTTTACAGCGCACAACTCAATTAGGTGAGTTGAGGTACCTCTGCATCCACAAACCCACACGCTTGGCATTGCGTACTGCGCAATTTTTTTGAGCTATGTGACCCTTCAATATCATTTTGACATGGTGCCCACACCTTCGGTAGTTTCCTCAGGCTGGGGCATCCGAATTTCTCGACGTCAAACACCCTTTTTGAGGGTAAGAAGAACTCGAGAATTCTCTTTTTTTCATCGCCTTTAACGTAGAGAAAATCATACTCCGCTGACATCTCGCTCAGTGTTTGAGGGAGTCTGTCATAGGGGGAGAACCCCGTGTCCCAGGGCAGGGAATGGAGGCGTTTGACAATATAGTTGTTTTGCCTCTTTTGCTTCTCTGGGATTGCATCTCCAGGGTAAGGAGGGAGGAAGGTGGCCGCCTTGTGGACCTGGGCCGACTCATTTTGTTCATAGAAGGAAATTTCCTTCAGAACATAGTCCCCGTACTTGCCTCGGAGCATCTGAATGTCGCAGATAGCGTAAGTCATCGTGCTGAGCTGATGTGGACTGGTCAGCGTCTGAATGAAGAATGATGCCCTGGAGGGCGCGCTCCCTAGATTTATACCCTGCCGCCAGCGCCGCGTGCGCCACCTCACGGCAGAAAAAGGCGACTTCACCCAGTGGGTATCGAACCCGTGTCTCCGCGCTGAGAAGCGCAACAGAACACACACACACTAACCCACTGAGCTACTGAGCCGAGCTTGCGGAGGGAGCGTACGGTCCGCCTTTTCATCGGTGAGCGCCGCGCGCCAGGAGCCGAACGCCTAACGGTCAATTTGAATTGTCCCGCCACCGCACGAGTTCCGACCGGAGCGGAACCCTTCCCCGCAACGCCAGGCCACGCCGTCGGAGCCGAGCCGAGCGGAGCCGAGCCGAGCGGAGCCGAGCGCCGCAGCCCCTCCTCCCCTCCTCCCACGCGCCCAGTGTGCCGGACGCCCTGACCGGCCTCAACTCACGTTGTCCCTTTTATTTTCCGCATGCTGACGAGTGTCCGATATCATTTCTCTGGCTGAAATATTTTTCTAGAATTACTGAGAATACTCCGCTCGGTCAACCCTATCGCTGTCTGAACTGTCAGAGCGAAAATGTATTGGTCCAGATCCCCCACCCCCCAGAACCTCCCCTCCCGCCCCTCTCACTTCAAGCCGTGCCGTATCGGATTTCGGAAAACACCTGTTGTCATCACATCAAGACGATGTCAAGTCATAAGAAAAAAATATTTGAGAGATTTTGGCATCCTAGTTTCATTTACAACCGTCGCGAAATCGTAAACAATTTGAATTTTGGCCGGCCGTTAGAAGACCTGTGGCGCCCTCCGCCGGCTGACTCCGGCAACCAGCCCTCCGGCACGTTCAATCTAGTCACTTGTTGTCCGGCCACCGAAGTGTCCCGTCGTCATTACCCATCCAACATGTTTCAAGGAGAAGAAATGATGGATTATGAGCCTCTTGAAGAGGGTGAACTGATTTCAGAATCGGAGGAAGAAACACTGGACCTCAATGTGTCCGGTGAACTTTTCAGAGAGGTAAGTGAAATGTAGTGTGAGAGTGTACGTGTGTCAGTTTTCGCTGCGTCGGCACGCCTCGTGGCGCGATAGCGTCATGTCGCATTCTCATTGCATCTGAGTGTTTTTCTACGTTTGTGTAGTGCTCTCTGTGCTAGTGTCAGAAAATCCTTTTTGCGGAGGTAATATTTTCGTGTCGGTTGTGTTAAAAATCATGAGATCTAGACTCGGCGTCCCTTGTCACCATGTGGTCGGGGCGCACCGGCCTGTCCCAGCCTGTTCGGCTTGTTTGTGCGGTTCAAATCAGTTTTCGCTCGTTTCGAATCTTGTAAGGGTCACTTCGTGTGGGTTGCCCTCTGTGAAATTCATGAAAATTTTGGTCGTTTAGTGTCGTACTTGTGCCGTGTTGCCCACCACGTGGAGCGTGGGAACCGGGGCTGTCTCGTGTTTGTGCCGCTTTTGAGGGTAAAATCGGTGTTTTTTCGGTTCGAATCCTGTTCGGGGCGCTTTGGGTGTGTGGTCGTGTGTGAATTTCCGAAAAACTTGCGATAGAAATTCTCAAAAGTAAGTGGTGTGGTCCTTCCCTCTGGTGGCGTGGGTCGAGAAATTTCGGTCATTTCCAATGTCTTGTCTATGATTTATCTCATTGGGTGTACGCGCGGCGGCTCGATGATGTCAGAGAACGTTAAAATTTTTATTTCTGTCTGATTTCGTCCATGGTTTGCGGGGCGAGCAACTTCAAATCTTGGCGCACAGTGGGCCGGGTAGGGTGGGAGTGTGGTGACGTCACAGCCCGGCCGGTGTCTGTCGTGAAGTGTTATGGCCGACTCGTTTGGCTTGTTTACATGTCGTTGCATTTTCCGAGTTTTCTCTGGACATTAAATAATTTACTGTGTGCAATGAACGAGTGTTGTGTGGATTTCGTCTGTCTGTCCATGGAAACGAGAAGGGAACTGTGTCATTGAGTGAAACCGCTTTTTTCGCGTGTTTGGTCCTGTGTGTGAGGTTAGGTTTTCTGACTGTTTCGTTCATTGTATTTTCCATTGAATCTTTCTGTTTTCAGAACCCCGTCGGCATACTTCGTGAGAGGAACCACAGAGATGAGGACCATCGACGCCTTGTAAGTTTTTGTCTATTTTTCGTCGCTGACCTAAGAACGAAATTTAATAAAGAGCAGCATTTTATGTGATGTTTTGCGTTTCTGTTGCAGTCTGTGTGGGACCGCCTTCAGCCACGCTTCCGAAGTGAGGAGGTTCTTAGCAGGAGCGTGGAAGAGGTTGTGTTGCTGCCTGATGTGGATGAGCCTCGTTACTCCCGGTTTAGGGCCGAGCGCCCTAAGCTTCATCTGGCGCCGCCTCAGGTCCCTCAAGAGCCCGTTGACAATCCTTGTGTCCGGAAGTCGAGCCGGGGTCGGCCTTGCAGCGGGCGTGCACGCGCTCCTCACCAGCCAGCACAACAGCCTGAGCCTGGGCAACAGCCAGCTCACGAGCCAGCACAACAGCCTGAGCCAGGGCAACAGCCAGCTCACGAGCCAGCACCTCAAGCTGCAGCGGGAGAGTTCTCCCAAAACGCAAGGCCCCACTTGTAAGTGAAAATTTATTTTATGTCTTCATCTGATGATGTCACGATGCTCAAACCTTACGCGACTCTTGTTTTCAATTTCAGAGTAGAGAGCAGAAACTTGCCAAATGGCGTCGAGATATGAAACGTAATTGAACGTCGTCTGTACTGATAATTATGATTTTTTTAAAAATGTGATTGTACATATTTCTAACCACTAAGTTTCATTAAACTTCTTCTGCATTTTATAAATCATGAAGTTTTTCTAAACTTCTGTATTTGACTTTGAAATGAGTTTGTTTTGTATTGAATCAATCCTATTCTCCCCTCATCATTATTTTGAGACAAGCATTTTTTTATTTTTTGAGTAGTCAGTCCTTGTGGACTTGTGCACTCTATTTTGGTTTGCTGAAGTTGGCATTGGTTATCAAAAGAGTTTGACTGTGTTGAACATTCAAGAATTTTCCAATTTATTTGGCCTGAAACAAACTCGGAGCTTACCTGACTAATCCATCGCAGTTCACTTTTAAAATGTTTTTGAAACATCTTTTGGGTATGAGGGATAGATTCATAGCATGAGTATGAAGGGGTTGTGCTCCTCATCATGTTTTAGTTGAGTGACACTCTTGGAAAAATGATTTAAACCAAAAACTTCTATGGTGACCCTAACCTTCAAATGACTATATCGGTCTGATCAGCTTGGTGTGCAGGGTATGTTTGTCCAGGAGCGCCGCGCTGGAATATGGGTTTGATGAAGCTGGCATTAATTTTCAATAGAGTTTAGGTATTGATAAAGCTTGTCTGATGGTCATTTTGATGGATTTTTAAAAATATTGGGTTTTATTTTGGGTGATAGAGACATACACTTTCTCGGCTCCAAATCCAACGGGGAAAGTGACAGAATTGTTTGCACTCTTTGATTTGACTATGTCTCCTTCTATTTTGGGTGTTGGAGATGAAGCCCATTTAGTATTCAGAGGCCAGACTATCTTTTGATATAGGGAGTGGTGACTTTTTGGAAAAAAAGTTGAGTTTTTGGGGACATGGAGTCTGAATGATATAAGATATTTTTCTCAAGGATATTTTTTTATCTTATCATTTCTATTCTAATCTGAGCATCCCTATGATTCTCTTATCACTGTCCTAATCTTATCTTTTTTAAAAAATAGAGCTCAGTGAAAAAAACTTGGTTTTCCATAAATCATCATAGCTCTCTAACTAAGTACACTTTTATTTGAATGGGCCTGCCTGCTTCTCCCTGCGCTTATAAATCAGACTCATTTCATGATTGTTTTTAGGGTTTTCTTTTTTATACTTTTTTGGGTTTTCAGCTTTTTTTAATTTTTTTGGCTTTTTTCTTTTTATGAATATCAGTATTGAGAACTCAAGCCTGTCTCATAGAATCATAGATGGCTTCTTTAATGAAATCTTTATGGTAAGCTACACGATCCAGTTTGATCGAGACAGGGAATGAAGCTAAGTAGCACCTCACAGCACTCGAAATCAGATTGTCTGCATGATCACGAGACAATTGAACAATAGATTGTGGATTTTTATATCCACTCTTCACACAATAATCTTTGCAGTGTGAAATTAAATGATTAAAATTAGACTTGGCAAGGATAGACATCTCTGTCAGATTCATGAGGTGGTACTCCATATTTTCTTTTAAGTTGAAAATCATTTTCCAGCTTGAGAGGGCAAGGAAAATTTTAATGGGGGAATCCTTTTTCTCCAAGCACACTGTGATAAACTTGGCATTTTCTTTATTAATAGATAAGGTGATATCACCAAAAGATAAGGTTTCCAGCTGAGACCTATTTTCCAGAGCATTCAAAACGTGCATCTGGACTTCTCGTGACATCATGACATTGAGTTCAGCTGGACTCATTCTATGATAGAGACGATTCCCATTTTTTGTTAGTTTCGCCTAAAAGTAGGACGAAGGGGGCAAATTCATGGGCTGCGTCCAGGCCAACACGAATGGTTTTGGAACCATTTTTGGTGAGTGCAAAGTCCCTTGGGATGCACTGTAAAGGGAATTCTGAGGGACTGGAATTATTTTTTATTTGAACTTGAATGCTCATGATTGGCTGAGCGATTAGCGAAGCCAGTTACTTCACTGGGGTTGAAAAGTTTTGTCTGTCTGTCTGTCTGTCTGTCTGTTTGTCTGTCTGTGTGTCCGCACTACTCCTCCCAAACGGCTCGGCCGATCTGGCTGAGATTTTGCAGGGTTATTAGGTATGTCCTTGGCTCGCCACACACAAAAATTCAGCTTTCTATCTCATTCCATTCAGTCGTACTAACGAAAAAACACTAAAAAAAACGGCAGAAAAACTGCAACTTTTCAGTGACTTTACATTTTAGAGACATTTTTACATGGTTTCGTATGTTTTTGAAGTTCCTGATGACGAAAATGAAATCAATTTCTACCCGTGACATAAGTTTTAACTGCGAATTGGCTACCTCGGCCCGAATTTACTAACATAATCAACTTCGACCCTCCATCTTGAAAAAAGGGGGTCGACCGACTAAAAATTTTTATTGCAGATTTCGATAGGTCTCGGCAAGACCTTTTCAAAGAGGGGTCGGAAGGGGGGTCTAGGAGCCCGACTTCATTAGTTGGCCGAATCAGGATCTTGAAAAAAGGGGATCGACCGACTCAAAAATTTTATTGCAGATTTCGATAGGTCTCGGCAAGACCTATTCAAAGAGGGGTCGGAAGGGGGATCTAGGAGCCCGACTTCATTACTTGGCCGAATCAGGATCTTGAAAAACGGGATCGACCGACTAAAAAAATTTATTGCGGATTTCGACAGGTCTCGGCAAGACCTTTTCCAAAAGGGGTCGGAAGGGGGGTCTAGGAGCCCGACTTCATCAGTTTGCCGAATCAGGATCTTAAAAAAAGGGGATCGACCGACTAAAAAATTTTATTGCAGATTTCACGCGGTGCATTACTCAATGCCTCAAAAATCCTTGAGACAGCTTGCCGAAGGCAAGCAGGGAAGCGCCACAGGCCAAGGTAGGTGTAACGCCAGGCGTGGATTGTCGTAACTGGCGCAGCATCGCGAAGCCTGTTACGACAAGACACGGTCTGGCGTAAACCTACCTTGTTTATTTGAACTTGAATGCTCATGACAGTGGGCGTGCTATTGAGACCCAACTCCTCAATGGTCTCTGTGGCCATCATTTGATCATACGCTTCATTGCACATCTGGTCCAGTAAGTCTGATCCTGCACTAGTGCTGGAGCTGGAGCTGGTAGTGTCTGACATGTCAGAACTTGATGAGGAGCTTTTGGGGGAGGGGGCGGGGGCGGGCGGGATGATGGGGGACATGTCAAAGTCCATCATCAAGTCGTCGGGGATGACGGCCTTGGTGGCCTCCTCGACGGCGGCCTGCACCTCGCCGCCGCGCACCAGTGGGAACTCGATGATGTCAACTGGGGCGTCGACGGGGACCTCTGGGGCCGGCGGGTGGGGTGGGGAGAGGAGGAGGGGCATGCTAGGTGCTTGGCGTGCATTCTCCTCCGAGGCCGGGAGCACACTGACTACGCCGGGCTTGACGCCACTGAGGGCGCCGCCACCAGGGGCAGCCAGCGTGTTGGCCACGGCGGGGAGGTCGCTGGATTGGCCGACAGCCTGCGTTATCGCATCACTGCCGGCGTCACCAGGACCCTCCTCATCAAGGCCAAGCTCGGCCACCAAGTCGCCAAGAATTTGGCGCTTGACACGGGGTTTGAGGCTCAAGCTCTTCTTGGCCACCCGCTTGGTTGCTTGCTTCTGGGCAGGCATCATTTTTGTCTTGATAAAGACACTTTATTGCTTCTGTGCTGGAACTCGGACTTCTTCTCTCTTCTGGAACTTCTTGACTGCTCGACGTACGATGTAAGACTGTGACGCTCCGGGGATCGGGGGCGGTTTTTATCCTGCCGCGCGGCGACAGTGGCGCCGCCTCACGGCCAAATTCGGAACTATTGAACTGTGCCCGCGCATGCGCAGTGCAGCGCCTGGAGCGCTGGAGCGCGCCGCGCGCGCCGCCTATACGGGCAAATTGGGAACTAGTGCGCTCGAATAAATACGGCCGCCCGGCCCCCGGGTCTCCACAGTCAATCATCAAGTGTCGCCGAGTCAAGAAGTCCTGAAGAGTCGCAGCAGAAGCAAGAAGAGCTCCAGCCCAAGAAGAAAACTGTCTTTTTTAAGACAATGTCCGCTCTCCTGGACATCTTGGAGGAGTGGGAGGGAGGATGTTTCTACACCCCCGACCTCCTCGCAGAGGCCTACACCACGGCCCTGCTTGCCTTGTTGGAGGCCGGCGACGAGGACAGGGCCGACCCTCGGGTCGTTCCCTTCCTCGAGGCCGGCTATGAAGCCTACTGCAGCGAGCAGGACGGCTTCGATAGCCAAGCGGAAGCGACCCGCAACATGGCTTTGGCCATGGTCGGCGCCGGCAAGCACGGCGTCGACGCCGCGGCCTCGCGCCCCGCCACCCCGCCACCGCGCTCCGCCCCGGCCCGCCCCTGGAGGCCCTGGACGCCCTCTCCGCAGCGCACCGCCACACCGCCGCGCCGCGCCGCCACACCGCCAGCCCGCACGCCACCCGCGCAGGAGGGGTTGCCTACCCTGGCGGCGCCCCGCCGAGACGGAAAGCGCGGCCGGTCCCGATCGCCCTCGCCTGAACCCGCCCCAGAGGAGCCCCTGCAGCCCACCTTGGAGGTGCTTCAGAGCCGGGAGCGCCACTTGCGGCGCTTCAACACGACCTTTAGGGAGGAGGTGATGCAGATTTCGGGTTTAGGTAGCACGTTGCCCTCGGAGGACGTCATGGTCGAGCTGTTCGACACCGTACTGGCTCGCCAGCGGGAGGCCCTCGGTGCTCAGGATGCTGACCGCGTGGTCCTGGAGATCGAGAACGCGGCCAATGCCGACAACCCCCTGTGGTTCAGCATGCGGCGCGCAGACCAGCTCAACGGGCGCGTCGTCTTGGACAAGGTCGCGCGGGTGCTCAACTCCAACCAGGCTTTCTTCGCGGAGGGTCGGCTCCGCGTGTCCTATGTTCATGTGGCGACGCCTGAGGCCGCGGGAAGACGCACGCAACGTGTGCCTAACGAGACCATGCAGGCCTGGGTGGACAGGAAAATCGGGGCGAAGCATCTGTACTCGCCCGATAACGCCGTGGACAACATGTGCCTGGCGCGCAGCGTCGCTGTGGCCATCGCTCGGGTCACGATGTCCAAAATGGCGTTTTACCGCATGAAGAAACCTGATTCCATCGCTCAGCGCAATGCCGCCCTAAAGCTTTGCGAAAGGGCTCAGATTGACCCGAACCGGCCGTGCGGCCTGGACGAGGTGCGTCGCCTCCAGGACTCGCTCCCAGAGTACCGGCTTTGCGTGTTCACCGACAAGAAAGGCAAGGAGTGCGCTTTCAAAGGTGACTTCGTGGCGGGGAAGAGGAACATTTACTTGTTGCTCCATGCCAACCATTTCATGGCCGTGCTCTACCCATTCCAGGCGTTTGAAGTGCGGTATGGGTGCGAAAATTGCGTGGCGTTTTATGAAAACGCTGCAGGCCACCGCTGCGTGGGCTCATGCTGGCGGTGCCTTGGTGACACGGAGCACACCGATCCGTTGCGCCGCTGCGCTGATTGTGGTCACCAGTTTGCTGGCGACGCTTGCTTCGAAGCGCACAAGGTCATCATGTTGCCCTTGGGTAACAAGACCAAGTGCGAGTCGTTCCGGTTTTGTCAAGGGTGCGAGCGCAGCTATAGAACGTTGCGCGGCGCCAAGCACGCGTGCGGATTTGTGTACTGCCGCAACTGTAGGCAGAACGTTCGCGAGAACCATTTGTGTTACATGACACAGTGGGAAGAGAAAAAGCAGGACCCCCGCTGGAAATACATTTCGGTGTATTATGACATGGAAACTACACAGGACCACGAAGTGGAGGGCAAGCAGGGCACGTTCGAGCACAGGCCGAACATGCTCGTCACCCAGGCCGTATGCGAGCAGTGTGCACATGTAAAGCAGAACGACTATTTCTGCACCACCTGCCAGGCGCGCCAGCATGTTTTCCACTGTCTGGACGACCCTGAGGTGAACGTGGTGGGCCAGTTTCTGGACTACCTGCAATCGTTCCCAGCACGAACCCATCTCCTTATCGTGGCCCACAATGCAAAGGCCTTCGATGCCGTGTTCGTGCTTCAGGAAATGATAGCCCGGCGCTTGAAACCGGACCTCATTCTCCAGGGCGCGAAAATAATCTGTATGCAGTTAGGGTCATGGAAATTCATTGACTCGCTCATGTTTTTGCCTATGCCCCTGTCCGCGCTGCCCGGCGCGTTCAATCTCCAGGAGTTGAAAAAAGGATTTTGGCCGTATCTGGCCAATGTGCCCGAAAATTATACTTATGAGGGCCCACTCCTAAACCGTGAGCTGTACTGCGTCTCAACCATGAAGCGCAGCGCGGCCTGCGAGTTCGATACATGGTACGACGAGCAGGTAGCCGGCGGGGCGGTATTCAATTTCAGGCGGGAACTCATGGAATATGCAGTCAGTGACGTCACCATTCTGCGTGAGGCCTGCCAGGCCTTCAGGCAGCTATTCCAGGACACCGCAGGCTTTGACCCCATGTACCACTGCATCACCTTGAGTAGCGCAACCTTGGCGACGTACCGCCGGAACTTCCTGCCCGAGGGGAAGATCGGCATCGTGCCGGCAGGCGGGTACCATGGTAGGGCCAAACATAGCCATATTGCTCTTCAATGGTTGGACTACGAGTCGTATCGACTGGGGAAGTCCATCCAGACCGCGTACAACCACCGCGAGGTGAGCGTGCTCGGCCGCCCCGTCGATGGCTATGTGGAGATCACGCGGCAGGATGGCACTGTTGAGCGCCGAATTTACGCCTTCCAGGGGGATTACTGGCACGGCTGCCCTCTCCACTTTCCCCACAAAGAGGGGGATGGTGAAAATCGCCTGGAGAACACGAAGCGCATTGTGGCGCTCTTCCGCAGAGAGGGGTATGTTGTCGTGGAGAAGTGGGAGTGCGCATTTCGCCGCGAAATGGAAGAGAATGCAGAGGTGAAAGCCTACTTTGCCGCACACCCCACGACACGTCAACCCCCACTACGACTGCGGGACGCCCTATGTGGCGGGCGTACCAGCGCACTTCGTTGGTACCACAAAGCTGATCTAGAGCGGGGAGAAACAATCAAGCTCGCAGACATTATTAGTGAGTATCCATCGATAAATTATAGGGGGAAGTACCCTCATGGCCACGCAACTATCTACATGGAGGGTGACCCTGCCATGCCACCCCTGCCCCAGTGGAACGGCGTAATCAAGTGCACAGTGCTACCGCCACGCGACCTGTTCCTGCCCGTCCTGCCATTCAAGGCGAAGGGAAAATTGATGTTTCCTCTGTGTCGCACTTGTGTGGAAACAGGCGGGCAGGAGCTGTGTCAGCACAGCGCTGAACAGCGGCAGCTCACGGACACGTGGTGCGCCCCCGAGCTCCAGATGGCCGTGGAGAAGGGCTACCAGATCCACACCGTGCACGAGCTGTACCAATACCCAGGCACGATACAGTACGATCCAAAAACGGGTGAGGACGGTTTGTTTTCTGGGTACGTGCGCCGCTTCATGGCACTGAAAATTCAGGCGAGCGGGTGGCCAGCCGACTGCGACTCAGCAGAAAAGCAGGCCGCGTTCGTGGCCGAGGTGGAACGACGTGACGGCGTCATCATTGACCCTGCGAAGGTGGAAAAAAACCCTGGTCTAAGGACTCTGGCAAAGCTATGCCTGAACAGCATGTGGGGCAAACTGGCGGAGCGCACTCTTCGGACCAAGACAGAGCTAGTCTATGACTACGCCCGCCTCATGGCCTTGGTATCGGACCCCTGCCTCACTGTGCAGAGCCTCGTCCCACTGGGAGAGGCGTGCTTGCAGGTGGCGTGGAAGCCCATCGAAGATACGGAGGTATCGCTCCCCACCACATCGATCCTCCATGGCTGCTTCACCACATGTCTGGGGCGCCTGATGCTGTACAGGTACTTGGACGTGGTGGGAGAGAGGGCGTTGTACAATGACACTGACTCGGTGGCCTACATCAGTCGTCCGGGTGAGCCTGACCTCCCACTTGGTAACTGTCTTGGTGACCTATCGGACCAGATAGTGGAGGACTACGGCGAAGGATCCTTTATCACAGAATTCGCCGCTGGCGGGCCGAAAAACTACGCCTACAAAGTGGCCGTGGGTGGGGATGTCACCAACATCAAGGTGTGCATCAAGGTCCGCGGAGTGAGTATCAACAGCTCCTGTGACGAGCTCGTCACATTCGAGCAGCTGCGCGCCATGGTGGAGGGGCACACTGCAGCGGTGGACATCCCCATCCCGCGGCAGATAGCGCGCCTTCCCTCTTGGAAGATAGTCACACGCGCTACTGTAAAAAAGTGGAGAGCCGTCAACACGAAACGGCGCCGCGTGGACATGGCCAGGACTGTCCCACACGGCTACAATGCCTTTGGGGACGTAGAAGACGCTGAGGATCAAGAAGTCCTGGAGGCGATGGACCTTCTCATGCAGTAATAGGGAAGAAGAGAGAAAAAGAAAAAAAGAAAAAAAGAGTGCACGGGAGAAGCAGGCTGGCCCGTTCAATGATCAATCAGCTAATGAACGCCTGGGAGGTAGGCCCCTCATGACCCGCCAAGCACGTGTGAACGCCGGGTTGCCTACCACCAAGGCGCCCCGCCCCGGCTCAGTCAGAGAGTGTGTGAGAGTGCCCCTGGTGGCGGCGGCAGTCTTGGACTGTCGTCAAGCCCGGCGCGCTCCACGCACTCTCGCCCCGCCGGGGAGAGAGAGAGAGAGATTAGCGCAGGGGAGAAGCAGGCAGGCCCAACCCAACCGGAGCAGGGGAGCTGGTCAGGCCCCAGTGCATTACCATCTAGTCCTTTTTGTGACGTAGCCCGGCGGCGCTCTCGTCGCGCCGTGACAAAACGCGTCCACCCGCGCGGCGCTCTCGTCGCGCCGTGACAAAACGCGCCCGGCCCCGCGCCCGGCCCCGCGCCGCCCCCGCGCCGCCCCCGCACCGCCCCGCGCCGCCCCCGCGCCGCCCCGCGCCGCCCCGCGCCGCCCCCGCGCCGCCCCGCGTGCGCTGCCAAAAACGCACGCCGGCTCGGCCTATGGCTCGAGTTTCACCATGCAGCAGCGCTGCCAGACACGCCCCGCTAGAAAATGGTATAAAAGGCGATGCATAGTGCCTTCTCGCTCATTGACTGCAACAATGGACTTGTCCTTTCAGCACCCCTGCACGGCGCTCGTCGTGGGCGGGACTGGAGCAGGAAAAACCTTTTTCATGAAACGAATGATTGAACATAGAGAGGTTATGTTTAGCACCGCTTTCGACCAAATCATTTTTTATTACTCTGAATGGCAACCTCTGTACGAGGATCTCAAAACGGTCGTTGATTTTCGGCAGGAACTGCCCCAGTTAGACGACCACCCTCCCGGCCAAGGGCCTAAGTTATTGATTATCGATGATTTTATGGACGAAATTAAAAATCACAACAAAGAACTCCTTAAATTTTACATCAAGGGCTCAAGCCATCGAAATTTGTCCATTTTCTTTCTGAGTCAATGCTTGTTTCCGGACGGCATGCGGCAAATCAGTCTGAACGCCCACTACATTGTCTTGTTCAAGACATCGCGAGATTTAGCCCAAATTCGAACATTTTGCCTACAAGTGGACCCGACCAACTGGCGCGCCTTGCTCGAGGCGTATGAGGACGCCACCAAGGTGGGACACAGCTACATTCTGTTCGATTTCAAACCAAAACAAAGGGATCACCTCAGGATTCGAACCAAGATTTTCCCGGACGAGTCCTGCGTCATTTACATTCCAAAAAATAAGTATAAAAGAGACATGGAAGGCCCTTATTAAACCATTTTTCAATGATGGCTCCTCGTGCACACACGCATAAGGCCCTCCTTGAAGTGCTCAAGTCAGCGAAGCCCAAGTTAAGCAAGGCTATTCTGCAACACGCGGATAAAGCACTTATTTTTTCACTTTGTGAAATAGCTGATAATTTATTATCGGGGAACATCGCTCTCTCAGCAACCCAAAAATCTCAACTTCAAAAGTACAGAAACCATTTCAGGCGCCTAGCGCACCGCGGAGAGGGTTGGCACGCTAAGAGAAAGTACCTCACTCAAAAAGGGGGTTCATTTCTTCCCCTTCTTTTGTCAGCCGTAGCCTCAGTCCTGCCAATGCTTTTTCGGTCATGAATCACGTTAAGAAAATGATTCTGGTCCCTCAGGAGACGGTGGCGCGACTCCACGACACGCCCAC
The DNA here is from genome assembly GCA_030522485.1 of Stenchaetothrips biformis. Lineage (NCBI taxonomy): Eukaryota > Metazoa > Arthropoda > Insecta > Thysanoptera > Thripidae > Stenchaetothrips > Stenchaetothrips biformis. The sequence goes on along the minus strand of CM060099.1, from coordinate 1,914,925 downwards.
CATGACCCCACAGTCTCAGATGAGTAGTCTGGACACAGAAATGCACGGCATATTAAATAAAAAGTATGCTGATGATGCTGAAAAGTGGAAACATTACAGTGAGGCGCTCTCTCGATACTTGCATTTCGCAGGAGAGTCGCGTAAACCTCTCACCTTGGAAATACAAAACAAGCCAGACGATGCGGACAACAAGCGCGCTGCGGCCGTACGCAACCAGCTCGCTGCTGCAGTGCCGAAAACGTATAAAGGCCAGGCATTGCGAATTTACGATTATTTGAGTCAAAGTCATTCACCCGTCACATGGGACGCGAATGGCACCCTCTGTATTGATGATACCGTCATACCCCATTCCAATTTAATTGATTCGATTTCCGATCTCACAAGGGCAAGAAAAAATTTTCACCCAACCGGAACAGAGGCCCTATGCACTGTTTTGGCGCGCATGAACATTCCTCTCGAATTATTGGGGAATTCGACACGACGTGAACTGATCCAAAAACTAAAAGGTCAGAGTGGTGGGGGCATCATTTCTCTACCAAAAATACACCGCAAATTACAGAAAAAAGTTAAGGGACATGTCAAAAAGAAAAAAAGCGTGAAAAACGCGGCCAAAAAATATGTCTGGAAAACTTGGTGAAATTTATCACGATCCTTCACATCCTGCCGGGTACACTGGTCCTTGGAAACTTTGGCAAGCGACAAAGAGACCCAAAAAAGACATTGAAAATTATTTGCAGGCTGAAGATGCCTATACCTTGCACAAACCGGCAAGAAGGAACTTTCCACGTAATGTGACCTATGCAGATAATATAGACGAGTCCTGGCAAACCGATTTGACGGACTTGACGTCACTGAAACAGGATAATTCGGGACACACATTTGTTTTATGTGTTATTGATGTGTTTTCAAAATATGGATGGGCTATTTCTTTAAAAAATAAATCGGCCCCTTCCATTGTAAAAGGGCTTGAAACATTGTTCAAAATGACCCAGAGACGTCCTGTTCGTCTTTTTTCGGATAAAGGTTTAGAATTTAAGTGCAAACTTGTTCAGGAGTTTCTGAAAAAACACAATATCAAATATATTTCTACAAATAACCCAGATATTAAATGCTCAGTCGTAGAGCGTTGGCAAAAAACAATAAAATCAAAACTGTTTAGGTACTTTACCGCAACTGGAGATTATTGTTATGTTGACGGGGTGCTAGACAAAGTTGTCCATGCTTACAATCATACTTATCACAGATCTATTAAAATGAAACCTGTGGATGTGACAGCAGACAAGGTTCTAGAGGTATATAATACCCTGTACCATGGACTAAAACTCACAAATAAAAAAACCAAGTTTAAAATAGGAGACTATGTCCGCATCACTCGAGAGAAAAAAAGGTTTGAAAAGGGATATACCTGGAACTGGTCAGAAGAAATTTTTAAGGTCATTCAGGTCATTCCTCATGCACTGCCGGTGTACCGCTTGGGGGATCTCGATCAGGATCCAATTGAGGGGACGTTTTATGAAATGGAACTTCAGAAGGTCACGAAGCCCGAGGCCTTCAAAATCGCATATATAGTGCAGTCAAAGGGGAAAGGAAGCAAACGAAAACACCTCGTGCATTGGAGAGGTTACCCTGAGAAAAGTCGCTCTTGGATTCTTGATTCCGACATTATTCAAACATAACATGGATTTTTACGCTTTTCTGCCGAGTAACGCGAGCCCCGACCTATACCCAGAAAACAAAACATCCAATTTTAAGACCCAATTGGCTAATCGCATAGAGTTGCATGGTGATTGGCAGGCCGCCCTCATTGAGCTCCATTATCCAAACACTATCGCACAGTTGACTGAGGGCGAAAACGAGATCACATTCCTGGCGCCAGACAGTGTAGACACGGTTTTCGTCAAACCAGGTTGCTATGCCAGTAAAGCCGATTTTTTGGGGGCTGTTAGTATTGCATTGACAGTCTTGACCAATGACATAGAGGGCGACCCGCCACTGACAGAGACACCTGACCACCGCGTTGAATTGCGCCCTTTACTACCCGATAGACCCGATATGAAAATTCATTTCTCCCCGCGCCTCGCCCTACAGCTTGGCCTCGAAGGTCATGGACCTTTCCCAGCCCACGAGAAACTATGTGGAGTGAAACCCGTTGATATAACTTTAGGCATAACCCAACAGTTGTTTATTTACATGGACATTCTCACTGACCAAATAATCGGACACACGAGGGCTCCGCTTTTACGTACAGTCCCCGTCAACACACAAGCCCAGTACGGTACTATGTCCGTCGTCCATTTTGAACACCCCCTCTACTTCGATCTGAGCACAAAATCGTTTGAGAGCGTCGAGTGCTATATAAGAGACCAAAAAGGGCACTTGGTAGCATTTGATTTCGGAACCTTGACTCTACTGGTTCACCTACGAAAACGAACACGATAAAAAATGACCCTAATTACTCAATACTATCTAAACCAAGCCGGGGGAGGAGCAGGCCCGTATTATGCTGGCGCTGCCTTTCAGAAAGGCTACGGTGTAGGCTCGTGGCTAGGAGGCCTCTTTCGGTCCATTCTGCCCGTCCTTCGAAGTGGCGCCGCAGCCGTTGGGAAAGAAGCGGTGCGCGCAGGCAGCCACGTCCTTGCCGATATCGCTGGAGGTGAAGGTCTAAGGACCAGCGCCAAGCGTCACATACAACAGGCCGGCGATAACTTGGCTAGCTCACTCAAACGCAAAGCAGAGAGCATGAACGGCTCTGGACATATAAAAAGGCGTAAAACGACAAGGAAGCCTCATTCTGCTAAAGTGACTCGAAGGAGAAAGACCTTAGCTCCTGACAATTATTTCAGCTAAAAAAACAACAAAAAAACATGGCATTCATGCATTCAGCATCAAATCAATGCCTCCGCTCAGAACTTGACTTGTGGATGGTTCCACCCACACAGACAGCACTGGAGGCCACACACTGGGTGCCCTACAAGCCCCTCACCACACTGGACTCAGCCAACACCGTTGAGTTCTGTATCCCCGGGGCTGGGAGCGAGTACATCGACCCAGCACACACGATTCTTCTGGTTAAGGCCAAGATCGTGAACGCTGATGGGACAGACATTGTTGCCGCAAACAATAGTGACGCTACTCCCGTGAATTACGCGTTGCACGCGCTTTGGAGCCAAGTGGACGTGAGCCTAAACCAAAAAGTGATTTCACATTCCAGTATGACATATCCTTACCGCGCCTACATCGAATCGCTGCTTAATTATGACAGTTCAGCCAAACAGTCACACATGACGCAACGGCTCTGGTATCAAGATACACCAGGCCACTTTGATTCCCTAGACGGAGCAGAAAATTTGGGACTAGCCTGGCGCAGGGCCCGCACAGCACGCAGTCGTCCCTTTGAAATGATGGGTCCATTGCACATTGATTTCTTTAACCAAGATCACTTCCTTCTCAATAACGTTGAATTGAGAATTAAACTCATTAGGAATCGAGATGCCTTTACACTCATGTCCACTGCAGGGACAGAAAAAATCAAGCTTCTGGACGCTACACTTTTCGTAAGGAAAGTCACTATTTCCCCGTCTGTGCTTCTCGCACATGCACAGGCCCTAGAAAAGGCCCCTGCCAAATACGCAGTCAACCGTGTCGACATTCGAACAGTCACTATCGGACAGGGACTCCGTGATAAAAATATTGATAATCTGTTTTTGAATCAGTTACCCCAAAGAATTGTTATTGGCTTCGTTGACAATCGTAGCTATAACGGCGATTTTTTAAGGAATGGATTCAATTTTCAACACTTTAATTTAAATTATCTTAGTCTCATGGTGGACGGGCACCCTGTGCCCACACAGCCTTTGACCCCTGATTTCCCGAACGGACTATACATGGAATCATACAACACATTGTTCTGTGGAACAGGCGTTCATTGGAAAGACGAAGGGAATCAAATCAAATACGAAGATTACCCCAAGGGCTTGACTCTTTTCGCATTCGATTTGTCACCCGACCTGTCCGCTAGTGAGCCACACTGGAATTTACAGAAACAGGGCACACTGCGACTTGAGGTTAAGTTCGGCGAGGCCCTAGCCCAGCCCATAAACTGCATAATTTACGCCGAATTTCAGAACTTAATTGAAATCGATAAAAATCGAAACGTTGTTGTGGATTACAACGTCTAAAAAATGGATGGACACACCCTAGAAAACTTAATGAAGAAAGACAAACACGTGGCGCCCTTCTTTGAAGGCGTTTTCGCTGCAGACACACTCCCACGCAGACTCCATAAGCGCCCCGCCCTACTCATTTGTAACACAGACCCCCTGTGTAAGCCAGGCCAACATTGGATTGCATTTTACATTGATAAAAACGGCGAGGGTGAGTACTGGGATTCGTACGGCCTCCCACCAGTGGTGAAACTCCACAGAAAATTTTTAGACCGACTCTGCCGAAAATGGACGTACAATCCAACGAGTTTGCAAGGCATCGACTCGAATGTATGTGGACAGTACTGTGTCATGTACTTGGTACATCGAGCTCACGGTTTTTCGCTACGTTCATTTGTCAAAACATGTTTTACTGATAATTCGAAAATAAATGATCAACGGGTACGAACCATGTTCAAACGCATGTTCGCACACAAATGCAAATGCATTTTACCTAGTGATTCACATTCGCAAAAGAGTTGTGAACGGAAAAAATAAAAAAAAAATTTAAAAAAAAAATTTAAAAAAATAAAAAAAATTAAAATTTTAAAAAAAAAATTTAAAAAAAATTAAAAAAATTTAAAAAAATTTTAAAAAAATTAAAAAAATTATAAAAGTTTTTTACAAACACAAAAAATAATAATAAAACATTAAGGAACTGACACAAAAGAGAAATTTGTGCTGGTTAAGGTGGTACCTCCACAGCGCATGCTTAGTACAAATAGTGTCCGTAAAGGGTGCGCCACAGTCGCGGCGCAGCGGCATAAAAGGGCAAGCGCTCCAGTCACACGCATCAGTATGTGTTCGCCAGTCGTCACGATGGAATCGCTCCGCTTCATGCTCAACTACTGGAACCACAAAGAACTGGTAGCCTCGCAGGCCACAGATTCAGTCCAGATCTGGAAAAAAGGTCTTCTCCAAGACGAGTACAGTCTTGATGAGATCGAGGAGTTCTACCTGGAAAAGGAGTGGCTGGTCCCCAAAATAACCGCCCACCTCACTGGCAAAACTCAGGACTACCTCGGCCATTATGACCGCTTGCAGTCTCATCTCATTCATTACATTATGCTGCGCGACAAGCCTTTCATTCTCGTTGAGAGAGATGCTAACTTCAAGGAGGTGGATGGTGTCCCCCAATTCTCTCAGGTCTATTTGGGCTTAACGGCTTGGACGTCCATCCTGAAATTAGGCATGACTGTGTTCGAAGTTTTCACCCCCTTAGACGATTTACTCGAGTGCTGTTGAGTTCACCCATCGTAAGATAAGGCGCACGGGAGACAGCAAGCAGGCCCGCCCCGCCATCAGTCGCGCGGGTGACCTGGGGACAGAGCGCAGCGGGTTGCCTATCCACCAGGCGCTCCGCACACACAAGCGCACAGTGGGCTGCCCTTGGTTCCAGGCTGTCAGGTGACTTGGGGGCCTCGAAGGGTAGGTGAGACCCACCCCTTGGGTTAGGTTAGGTTACACCCCTCATCTTTACCTCACCCAAAAAAAAAAAAAAAAAAAAAATTAAATAAAAAAAATCCGAAAAGAAATATTCGGACTTAGGTTGGGTTAGGCCTCCTTGGGTGACATGGGGACATGTTACCTGGGGGGGTACAAGATGGCGGCGGTGACCAGGGGGGGTCTATACTACTCGTAAGGCCTAAAATCGTTTCTTTATCAATATCTAAAATTCTTCAAAACTAATTTTTCCTCAGTTAGGTACTCGCTGCCGGCTTCTAGATATGTGCAGTGCAAAGTGGCCATTTTGCACCGTTACGGCAAAATGTTGTCCTAGTTCCGTGTCTTGCAGCAGCGCATTGCTTTTCACCCGCAGGGACTGATATCGTTTTTCAACAAAAAGACATGTTGCGGAAATGTTTCGAAACGTTTACCAGCGGGAAACCTTGACCTCTCTGCATACTCAACAGTGTACTCAGTACACTCTGTTCAGCGTGTACTCACAAGCACACTCTCATCAGAGTGTACTCATCTGAGCACACTCTCATCAGAGTGTACTCATCTGAGCACACTCTCATCAGAGTGTACTCATCTAAGTACACTCTCATTGGAGTTTGCTCAGATGAGTACACTCCGAAGAGAGTGTGCTTGTGAGTACACCCTGAACAGAGTGTACTGAGTACACTGTTGAGTTTGCAGAGCTGTGTGAAGGGTAAACGGAGTGCACCAGAACCTGGCCGACTGAGGATTCTGATTTCATCAGAATGGTAGAAGGCTCCTCACGGACGAAGCCTCAATGCACACTGTAGCCAAATGATTCAGAAGATTTTGTTCAGAACATTCTACCGTAGACGGGGTGAAAGAACCACTTAGCTTGCCGCTGGAAGCCAGCAGCAGGTACTGACCTGCGGCTAAAATTTGTATTTGGCTACTTGAGATAACTCAATTCCAGCCCGAGCGTGTAACAAGATATGCGCGGTTAGGTTAGGCCAGGTTACGTAAGGTTAATCTACACAAGTGCTCGGATAGGCCACAACGCGTGACGTTTCTTGCACTTTGGCTAACCTTAGTTAAACAGAGTTGCTCTCAGACCGACGTAGCTTAAAAGCAGAACACACTGCATCACTGACAACTTACTTGTTTCAAAGGGCCTTGTTTGGACACGTTGAGTTACCCGTTGACTGGTTCAGACGGCGAGCGGCCTCTCGGCGAAATACTCGGTCATTTGACTCCGGAACAACACACTACGTCACGCACTCCAAAATGGCCGGCCGTCGCTCTGCTGGACCATCCACTTTCCCCCTCTCCTTTCTGCACGATGAGTTTTCGAATTGACGACAAATCGTGTTATAGACTAATAAGACCACCTGGTCTTCCGAAGTATTCGGAACCATGGGTCGATCTGCAAGCAGAGCGGGTTCCTTTGGTAATTTGGATCCATCCCAGCAAATGGGTGGACCAAACACGCTAATCTAGGAATTTATGGCTTGCTATGGATTGGCATCAATGGAAATATCACCATAAGTGAGTCCGCTCTTAGACAGCGGTCTCCATTTTTTTTAACTGAGGCATCCATCTGGGGTGCCCGAAAACTATGTCTATTTAAAGGACCTTGCTTGCACCGGCCTTACTCCACGCTTTGCAGCTGTACCCCGCGCCGTCGTTGCTAAGCACTGTTAAAAATTGTTGTTTTAAAACAACAACACAATTACCAACCTCGACAACGCTGTTGTTTGTGAACAAGTTTGCTTGTTTTAAAACGACAAATTCGTTGCTAATTATTTTTATGACTTATGCTGTTTCAAAACAATATTTTGCTGCGTACAAACGACCCGGACAATCTAAGAAGTTGTTACTGCGGGGTAAACGGGGCTCTACTAGGTCTGTGACCTAATTGGCAATAAAAATTAATGCAAATAAGGCTGTCTAAAGGTTTACAACCGTCTTGTGGACGAACGACGCAACTCGTTAGTAAACAACGAAAGTCATTTGAAAACAACTTCGATCATTAAGAAAATTAGCAACATATTTACTGTTAAATTACAACATAATTTTTAACAGTGAGGTTAGTTCCGAAAGACACTACCCTTTGCCTTGCTCGTTGATTTTCGGCGGGAATCAACCTTTAAACAAGGCAGTGAAGTCGGCAGTGCCTTTTTTTTTGTTGTTGTTTTTTTTTCGTCTTAAGTCGGTTTCTATTTTGAGTTAAACACGTGAAGCGACAGGATGAGTGAGGTTAGTCTAGTGATTCATCTTTAACCGGCTATTTTCTTACCCTGATGTGGATCTAAATTGATCGTCTGTGTGCAGATTATTGTCATTCCATCAGGTGAGAAGAGCGATTCAAGTTCCAGTGCGCCGTCTTCCAGCAGTGATGTGTCCCACGAGGAAACAATCGTCCAAGAGGTGAGGCCACGCAGAGGATTAATCTGGTCTTGTCTGATGGCGCGAGTTCGGCGATGAGTGACAAACGCATTTCGTTTCAGGAAGTAACCGATGATGAATACTTGGAGACGGAAAGCGGCCCTAAGCACGAGAGAACCAGGTTAGTTTATTAAGTTTGAGGTTAGGATCGTCTGCATTAAAACGACACACGTTATTGTTATTCTATTTTTCTAGGTTTATCTGTGCGCACTATGTGATCATGTGGCATGCCGAAGGTTCCGGATCGAGACACATGGTGCCCCTATGCATGAAGTCAGCGCGTCCAAGATGAGAAGGTACCTAGAGAGCTGCGCAGCGCTGTCGAAGCGTGCAAGAGGAAAACTACCCCGTCCAAAGTGGTCAAACTCATGGGTGCCCACGCCAAACCGAAGAGCGCTTACAAAATGGTACAGAAGTTTTTGAAGGGCAACCTTATCAACATTGAATCCCACGCGCCGAGTCTCAGCAGTGCCGAAAAGAAGTTATCAGAAATGAAGACGGCGTTGTCATCAGTCTCCTCAAGAAGACCTTAATACGGCAGGTCTACCAAACATCTCCGAAGTGCACTAAAATATATATGTCTGGAAAGGGGATGGTTCAGGGAATCCAAGTATCGACTCACTTTTCGGTTTTGAGCATTCACGTTCGAATTAATAGCATGTATTGTGAAGCAGTTCACCTGCGAATAGCGTTGCCTACTCGCAGGTCTTCGCTTCCTCGGTTCGCCATTGTTTCTTTCTTTCCCGCTATTGCTCCGTTCTTCGTCTAGGCTTGAGAGGCTGAATGTGTTGGAACACGCTGGAACATGGCCCATAAAAGTGGTAAATTTATTAGAAACAAATATTAGCGCTCAACTCCTTGACTGTCTCGATGAATGGGATATTAAACGCTTTCCTAACCTTCACACTCACATACTTCACATGTGACTCAGTTTCGTGTAACCGTTTTTGGATGCTGACAGTCCTGATCATAAGAAGATGAGAATACATCAGCCCGATGTTCTGGCCAAGGCTAGATGTGTTCTTGTGAAGGATTTGCCGGAGATCTGTGGCGAGGTACGGTTTTGCCTTTTCTATACTGGAATCAGTTCCAGTTACCTTAACCAGTAATTGTAACATCCCTCCTTATTTCTTTTTATCCAGCTCCACACTGTCCTTAAAGTAAATTCAAATCGACCAAAAATTTTCGTCGTTTCAGGGGGTGACAAAATGTTTTAGTCGCTTCGTCTGAAAACTAGTCGAAATGACGAAAAAAAGTTCTTTTGACTAAAAAAAATCATTCGAGTTAACTATATTTTGGTCTAAACAACCAAAATTTTGGTGTAAACAACCAAAATTTTGTGACCCCGGGAAACGACATTACATTTCTCTGAGTGCAATTCAAATCCTTCATGGAGAAACTTTGCCTATCTTATAACATATGTCCTGAATTGAAAAAGACTATTGTTCGAGTAATGCATTTCCCAAAGGATAATTATGCATTTGTTGATGTAGGATGACTTACATCTGCGGTGCAAGAACCTCTTTACTTTTGTGATATTTATTTTGGATCCATTATTGTGTTTGCAGTGTTCGTAAATGGACATTGCACGTCAAATAATCAAATTGTAAGGTGCTACATTCTTAAAAACAGGAGTCACGTTTGTAAGTCCTTTGTATGACGATAAGACAGTGCAGGACGACGATCTAACGCTTGGTGATATTAGTCGCTTTCCACTCAGGGTACAAGCATCGACACTTCTCAAAAGTAAGTCGTAACCAGTGTGGCAGCTTAAGTTATTTAAAATATCTTGCCAACACTTCATGCACAGATGTTGAAGACATGCTAAGGGGGCTTCCCCCTTTTAAAGCTCCCTCCAGCAGGAGGGCTCTCCATCCATCTGATGTGAACAACAACGGGCAGCAACGAGGCACTGAAAATGATATCGACATCATCCCTCTGTCCGAAGAGGGTGCTAGTATGGATGTGCCTCTTGAAGTGAATGACAGGGCACAGGTTGCAAATGCTGCAGTTGCCCTTCCCAAAATTCTGTTCGGTAATATTTTGTATGAACCGTTTGATGAGGTGAGGAACTCTTGCAAGCAAATGTAATTTCTGTTGGAGTAGCCACTGTATACTATGTTTTTATTTTCTTATATCTGCAGGACAATTTTACCAAATTTATTAAATGGTGTATTAAAGTCCAATCAGGACAAAACAGACTAACGATAATCTCGTTAATCACTGCAGATTGAAGAGTGTTAACATCACCATAGTTACTCTGATTTGACTGCTCAGAAGGCGATTGTTCATTGCAACAAAATGACACACCCGTCTCACGTATCGTATCGGGATCGGGGCTACACGGGTAAGATCCAGGAAGCAGCTGGGACATCCCATCTAGCTGGTTTCGTCAATGTGCCCCTAAAACAAGAACTTGATTCACAGCAAATCCTTGGTGTTGCCCGAGCTAGCAGCGACACATCCGATTTCTTGTCAAGTACACTCAAGGCTTTGTATGAGCGACAGAGCACTCTCGGCAAATTCACCAAGAGGGACTAAACCAATGAACGGGGAGTGAAAGTGAGTCTTGGCCGCACTCCTGTTCCTATATTTGAAAGCCCCCCAGAGAATCCACCTGCTGACTACGATGGACCTGGATGGCAGGAATTTATAAAGGCGATGGTATCTCTGATGAGGGTGGATGAATTTGATTGTGACATCGTCGTAGGTGCGTACTTGTCAACCCTTCGAGCTATCATCCCTGACGGGTGGGTCCGCATTAGAGGTGCGTGTAGGGAGAGTGAGATAGATTTGGTCGACGTAATGTATGATGAGATGATCAACTATGTTGCCCAAGTGGATAACTGGGACCGTGGTGCAGAAGAGCTCAACCAGTGGATGGAGGAGAACCCAGAAGCCACATTAGACCAACTTCCTGATCAGTTTCGTCACATCTACCAAGGAGAGCGTCCAGATAATACTATCTTCACCTACTTCAGCTCAGCTTATACCGCAATCATGGATGATGACTTTACCTTGACTGAGCCAATGGTGATGTCAATCTTGGGCCTTCTTCTCTTGATCGGACCGAAGAAACTACAATTGAACAATCACGTTGGATGGATGAACAGACGCATTAGCGTTTTTGAGAGCCAGCTGGCATTAACATCAGACCAGAAGGCGTGGCTTCTTGAACATCAACTGTCCCAAGCCGTCTGTGCTCACATTACCTCACGGCTTGGAAACCGCATGCCCTTTAGGACCTGCTTCTACCTGATTGCGAAAGGCTGGGCGGATAGTAATCTAAGTGGACTCCGCAAGAAGCTCGCTGAGGTGCTTATGACATTATTTGCAAATGTGGATACTACCCATATCCAGTTGATTGAAAAGTATACCATAAACGAAGTTCCTGCTCTTCTCTCAAGTGCTCCACTTAGAGCTGAAGCTCCTGCAGTGTTCGCAGCAATCCTGAGAATGCTAACACTGAAAGATCAAGCACCCTACATCAGGATGTTATATTCACACACTGAGGTACCGGAACTCCAAAGAAGCAATATGAGAGCAACAGCCGCGTTTGCCCAACAGCTAGCAATCCGGGACTTCCCAACGTTCCAGAACTACGCGAAGCCAGATAACGAGGCCTTCGTAGAGTTGTGCAGAGAGTTAACTGAATTGCACATCTCTGCCAGAGTTGTTATACCAGAGAGGTATAAGAATATGATCAGACAGGAATATTCAGCTCAACAGCGACCTCTCATTATGGCAGCCTTGCAACCAGGTCTTGTGACTACTGTCGTTGCCACAGAAATCTTCCAGGATGGTGAAGGAGATGCCAGAGATTGATACCCACACATCTCTTGTTCAATGGTCATGACCCAGACCATATGATATTCTACAAGACTGAGATGCGAGACTGAGAGCTAGGATGTAGCTCAACCATAATGATCTCAGAGAACACAATATAACTATTACTACACTAAACAGTTAAGAAAAAAAAAAAGTGAAGTGTGTGGTAGGTCAAGATTTTGATACATCTTTCACTGTTGGAGCATATGATAATGTTAAGAAAACATTAGTTGTTGAGGTAAGCTAGTAGGGGACACATTACTCTTTGTTGGCTGAGCGATTAGCGAAGCCAGTTACTTCACTGGGGTTGAAAAACTTTTCCTGTCTGTCTGTCTGTCTGTCCGTCTGTCTGTCTGTGTGTGTGTCCGCACTACTCCTCCTGAACGGCTCGGCCGATCTGGCTGAGATTTTGCAGGGTTATTAGGTATGTCCTTGGCTCGCCACACGCAAAAATTCAGCTATGTATCTCATTCCATTCAGTCGTACTAACGAAAAAACACTAAAAAAAAGGCAGAAAAAGCGCAACTTTTCAGTGACTTTATATTTTAGAGACATTTTACATGGTTTCCTATGTTTTTGAAGTTCCTGATGACGAAAATGAAATCAATTTCGACCCCTGACCAAACTTTTAACTGTGAATTGGCTACCTCGGCCCGAATTTACTAACATAATCAACTTCGACCATTCATCTTGAAAAAGGGGGTCGACCGACTAAAAATTTTTATTGCGGATTTCGACAGGTCTCGGAAGGCCTTTTCAGAGAGGGGTCGGAAGGGGGGGTCTAGGAGCCCAACTTCATCAGTTTGCCGAATCAGGATCTTGAAAAAGGGGATCGACCGACTAAAACATTTTATTGCAGATTTCACGTGATGCATTACTCAATGCCTCAAAAATCCTTGAGACAGCTTGCCGAAGGCAAGCAGGGAAGCGCCGCAGGCCAAGGTAGGTGTAACGCCAGGCGTGGATTGTCGTAACTGGCGCAGCATCGCGAAGCCTGTTACGACAAGACACGGTCTGGCGTAAACCTACCTTGTATTTTAGAAAAATGAGCAAAATTGTCCGATTTAGAGTTTGGCTTTTTTCCCACAGTTCCAGTCAGTGGAGGTTGCCGATGAGCTGTGCAACAATGTCCAGTTTGCACACTACATCACAGTGCCATAGACTCTTGAAAGAGTGGGAGAGATTGAAGTCCAAGCCCCAATCATTGAATTTGGAGACATAATTGGCTGAGCGATTAGCGAAGCCAGTTACTTCACTGGGGTTGAAAAACTTTTCCTGTCTGTCTGTCTGTCTGTCTGTGTGTCTGTGTGTCCGCACTACTCCTCCCAAACGGCTCGGCCGATCTGGCTGAGATTTTGCAGGGTTATTAGGTATGTTCTTGGCTCGCCACACGCAAAAATTCAGCTATCTAACTCATTCCATTCAGTCGTACTAACGAAAAAACACTAAAAAAAGGCAGAAAAAGCGCAACTTTTCAGTACCTTTATATTTTAGAGACATTTTTTACATGGTTTCCTATGTTTTTGAAGTTCCTGATGACGAAAATGGAATCAATTTCGACCCTTGACCAAACTTTCAACTGCGAATTGGCTACCTCGGCCCGAATTTACTAACATAATCAACTTCGACCCTTCATCTTGAAAAAAGGGGGTCGGCCGACTAAAAATTTTTATTGCAGATTTCGATAGGTCTCGGCAAGACCTTTTCAAAGAGGGGTCGGAAGGGGGGTCTAGGAGCCCGAATTCATTAGTTGGCCGAATCAGGATCTTGAAAAAAGGGGATCGACCGACTAAAAAATTTTATTGCAGATTTCGATAGGTCTCGGCAAGACCTTTTCAAAGAGGGGTCGGAAGGGGGGTCTCGGAGCCCGACTTCATTAGTTAGCCGAATCAGAATCTTGAAAAAAGGGGATCGACCGACTAAAAAATTTTATTGCAGATTTCGATAGGTCTCGGCAAGACCTTTTCAAAGAGGGGTCGGAAGGGGGGTCTAGGAGCCCGACTTCATCAGTTTGCCGAATCAGGATCTTGAAAAAAGGGGATCGACCGACTAAAAAATTTTATTGCAGATTTCACGTGGTGCATTTCTCAATGCTTTAAAAATCCGCTTTAAAAACCCTTGAGACAGCTTGCCGAAGGCAAGCAGGGAAGCGCCGCAGGCCAAGGTAGGTGTAACGCCAGGCGTGGATTGTCGTAACTGGCGCAGCATCGCGAAGCCTGTTACGACAAGACACGGTCTGGCGTAAACCTACCTTGTATATGAACCATTTGATAAGGTGAGCTATGCTTCTTGCATTTCTATTAGAGTTGCCATTGTTCAATATATTCTAATTGCTAATTCTTTTTAGGACGACTTCAGCAAATATTCAAAGTGGTGCATCAAACGGAATTGTCGGGTCTCTGATGGTATCGGTTCATCTTTTTTGGCTGAGCGATTAGCGAAGCCAGTTACTTCACTGGGGTTGCAAAACTTTTCCTGTCTGTCTGTCTGTCTGTCCTTCTGTCTGTCTGTGTGTCCGCACTACTCCCAAACGGCTGGGCCGATCTGGACGAGATTTTGCAGGGTTGTTAGGTATATCCTTGGCTCGCCACACGCCAAAATTCAGCTCTCTATCTCAAATTATTCAGTCGTACCATTGAAAAAACACAAAAAAACGGCAGAAAAAGTGGAACTTTTTAGGGACTTTATATTTTAGTGACATTTTTACATAGTTTCGTATGTTTTTTAAGGTGCTGATGACGAAAATGAAATCAATTTCGACCCCTGACCAAAGTTTTGACTGCGAATTGGCTACCTCGGCCCGAATTCACTATATAATCAACTTCGACCCTTCATCTTGAAATAAGGGGGTCAACCGACTAAAAATTTTTATTGCAGATTTTGACAGGTCTCGGCAAGACCCTTTTCAAAGAGCGGTCGGAAGGGGGGAGCCCTAATTCATCAGTTGGCCGAATCAAGATCTTGAAAAAAAGGGGATCGACCGACTAAAAAATTTTATTGCAGATTTCGATAGGTCTCGGCAAGACCTTTGCAAAGAGGGGTCGGAAGGGGGGGTCTGTGAGCCCGCCTTCATGTATTGTGAAAATTGGTGCAACGGCCATGCTTTGCTCATTAACTTTGGCACAGTGGGAACACAAGAGCGGGCCTCAGTCCTGATGTTACATCAATAAGTTTGCGCTTTGCCTCCACGGGGTGCAAGGATCGAAGGCCTGAGAGACGGCCTCCGATGGGCCAAGCCAGGTCTGGTGCGAGGGCCGAAGAAGGCCCGAGAATAATCCGCCGGCAGGCGAAGCTGGTATCGGCCCCTGTCGAACTGAATTGCCGGCGCAGCGAAGCGGAGCTGCCTACTCCGTTCGACGGAAGGTCGGGCCCTAGCTTGTATCCTTCGACCATTCATCACGTAGTGCACTACTCATTGCCTCAATGAACCCTTAAAACAGCTTGCCGAAGGCAAGCAGGAAGCGCCGCAGGCCAAGGTAGATGTAACGCCAGGCGTGGATTTTCGTAACTGGCGCAGCATCGCGAAGCCTGTTACGACAAGACACGGTCTGGCGTTAACCTACCTTGTTTAAATCATCCCTTCCATTGACATGTTTAAGGTGCGTCTTTAGGAGTTTAATGACAGTGGTGTTCTCATCCAAGAGGGGAAAGGTTAAAGCTGCCCACTTTTTTTTTACGCTTTCCCCGTCGTCATTAGGCGTATTGTCATTGTCCTTTACCAAATAACGAACAAAAAATATCCATGAATAATACACGTGCCTAAAGTGCAGTTAGTTTCTTGTGGCTGATGATGGCTGATTCTTGATGGCTTGGCTTCTTGATGGCTGATTTCAGAAAGGGACTTCTTCTTTTCCTAAAACAAAATACGCAGAATATAAACAACTGAAATATTCAAGGGGTCTATCACTGGATGAACTCATTATACATTTGGTCTGCACTCACACACATTCACCTCGCACAATTTGAACTCAGGTACCACTCAATTGAACTCATCACAAGTCATCAATCTCATCGCACATACTAAATTACTGTCCCCTGACTTCGGAATTCCGAGCAAGTCCCGGCCCTTAGTGAGCCGGGCCCGAGCCCGGGCCTTGCTTGCCCCGACCCCACCCCGAGCAACCCCCGAGCAACACTCGGGCAACCCCCGGGCAACCCCCGGGCAAGTCCCGGGCAACTCCCGAGCAAGTCCCGGGCGACGTCCGAGCAACATCCGAGCAACACCCGACCAACACTCGAGCCGAGCCCCAGCCAGGCCCGAGCATCACCCGTGAAACGCCGAGCAACTGCCGAGAAAGGGAAAAAGGGCAGCGCGGGCGCGCGCCGCACGCGCGCGCACAGTGCAGGGTGGGCAGCGCCGTGCGGGCGACAAACTGGAGGAGTTTGCCTCCTCGGGCACTTAGCTGAGTGATTACACTGCCCGGGCTCGTCCGCCCGTCTCTCTCGCACTCATGGAGTGTGCGGTAGGGGTGCGAGTGAGACAGAGCGACTAGTGCGGGCTGTGAAATCGGGTGGCGGGCGAGCAGGCGCGTGCAGCGGTGCTCTCATGCAGCACTGCTTCGAAGGAGGAAAGATTGTTGCTAGTACGTAGATGAAGCATTATTAATTATTTACAACATTTGCAGCCGGAGAAAACGTATCACCAACGTCCAACGTCCAGCGCGCCTGTGAGCTGGAGGATAGGCAGCCCCGCGCGCTCCGCGCTGTGCGGGTTGCCTCTGTGCGGGGCGCTCCCAGCGCGCGGCTACAGCGGACGCCGCGCACCGCGACAGCCCGGGACGGGATCTCTCACTGCGACCTCGCCAACAGCGTGCTACTCAAAGCTGACTTTTGTTTACGCAATGCCTGTGTCCCACCAGATCATCGGACTCTGCTCTTTGCTCCTGCTGCCACCACCGCAACCACTCTGGACATGGCCGTGATTGAGCTTTGTGAGTCACCTGCATTTAGTTTTAGTTAGTGTAGTCTCTCTTCCTCCCCCACCTGGAAGGACTTTGACCTCATTTCGGGCTTCCCTTCAGCTGGTGACATTTGTTTAAAAGTGTCCCACCATGAAAATGTCCTAGATGATTTTCTGTTCCAGTTGACTGACTGGAGAAGAATAAAAGAAAAGGAAAGTGTACTAGACCAGATCAAAAACTATTTGTTCTCAAAGTCATTCATTCTTTTGAATTTTTTACTCCTTATCAATGTAAGAGATCCATACTCTTTCAGAAACAATCGGTTTTGTGCTTGGCTCTGCGAGCCTTCAAGTTTGAACGGGGTCAGCGGCTGCTAAAGAAATCAAGTAGATTGTCAGTACATTTTTTATTTTATTTTTTTAAATTTTAACCTGGGTGGAGGTTTTGTACAAAGTCACATGGTATTTAGTTTAAAATTATAATTTAAACAGATAGGGGAATACTATACACTCCTATCATCAAACCGCTGTCCTTATTATTACTCACTTTCTCGGCTATTTGTTGGCATTGATACAAACAATTTTTCATCGTACTGGATTTTTACACAGACACCTAGCAAGCTTGTGTGAGGTATCAACAGTAATTCACTGCTAGTTTCATATTGATGAACACCGGGGACTTCTACATTTTCAATAAGTGTTTGAAAATTATCAACTATCTGAAGTCTTTCAATGAGGGCTAACAATGTACTTTTACAGAAGCATAGTTTTACATTCACAACTACATATCCGATAAAATTTATGTATGATTCCTACTTCAGTAGTGTCTTCAGCTGAAGTAAATGATGCAATGGTACAGTCCCTGCAAGTAGAAGCCTTATGTGCGGTAGACACATAGATATAATTTTTCCTTTTTATAGAATCAAAATCAAAAACCCTCTGCGATGTTCCAAGTTGCTTCAAGGGCTCAGGTAATTCTTGTGTTTGAGAATAACGTCCAATTATTACAGAACCTTCAATAGAGTCAGCTTCAAACAATCTCCAACTGTTCTGCAAGTGTTCACAAAATTGTTTAGCTGCACCATCTTGAAGATTTGATATCAGGTCTGGGAGTCCAAGGCACAGCTGGACTGAAGCTGGTATTTGATGTTCAGCAAATTTTGTTCCATGGACTAAATTCAATATTTCACCATTTATGCCTTCAAGAGCGAAACATGTAAATACCCATCCAGGGCCTAATTCTTCAACTAAATCTGCCCAATGTAACAAGAGGTGATAGTTTATAGTTAAATACTTGACATCATACAAGTCTTGAAACTGCTCAACATATTTCTGGAGTAGTTTCCTTCCTATGTCAATAGATTCAGAAGTTGCTTCATTGGCATTGAGCAGTCGTGTAGCAGCAACCAAAGATGCATGGTGCTTGAGGTATTGAGGTGAGAGAATACCTTTCAACACAGGCAAGCTGTAATCAAGAAGCCAAGCTTTACTTTCACTCATCTTCCAGTATGCCAATTCAGATAGTGGTCTAGGTATACGAGGAAAGTGGGCAGGAACCTTAATGCTAAGGAGCCTCAAGTCAATTGCTTCAGTGTACTTTGACACACTCCACTTTTCATACTCCTTCTTCGTTGTAGTCAACAGCTTTAATGTCTTCAGTCCAACGCCTCCATAAATTTGATGCATTGCGTCGATTGCAGTTCCCCTCAGAAAGTCTGGCATTAATGATGAAAGAAGCGTAGGCCCTTTCACTCCTTTAACTGGATTTTCTTCAGTTCCAATTTTCCCATACTCAACCATTTTTTCTGCTGTGCGAGGAATCATTTCTTCAGGGTTGTATGGAAATATTCGCACACCAGGGCAGTTTTCTTTTGGCTCGCCCTCCTGCTCACAGCACTGGCATGGAAGTTTTCCATTGAACTGCACAAGGTTTAACATCATACTTCGGGCTGGAGTGTCTCCAGTACCATGAAGGATAAATGCTTTGATATCTTTCACACCGTGATCTTTTACAGAAATTTGAACACCTCTTTGAAGCAAAGCTAGGTCCTCATACACTGCTGAAAAAAGTAAGTTTCCTGGTGGCTTTACAGGTCCACACCACAGTGCAGGGATTATTAGATTCTGCTTCTTGAACCTCTCAGCATAAGGTAACTCATTGATGTCCAGGAACACTGGCCATACACTGATATTAGAGCTGGTATACAATGCAAGTCCATCGGTGTACCACTGAAAGGTAAGCACATCAATTAGGCCAAGGATTTCACTTGCTACTGCTTCCTGGTACAGTTTCCCATCATAAATGTCTTTGAAAGTGCCTGGGGTACTATTTTGGTTGACAAACTTTAATTTACTGTAAAATCCTTGGCGGTTGAATAAAGTTTGTAATTGGGGGACAATCGGCAGTCTAACAAGACAGCACAATTTGCTGCCTTCACAAGATGATGGACAGCCCACCTTAGGAACACACTCCCTGAAGCACTTTGAACAATAATACTTGTAGTCTTTAGGACCTTGCACGAAAGAAAAATATTTCTTAAAAAAGGAAAGCGATGTTTTGAATCTATTATTTTTAGGGATATGGATGGAGATCAAATCAAGAACACCTTTTAAACAAGCACCTGTAAGTTTAAATCTGAGGGTTAATGCAAGGATGGACACAAGCGACTCGTGCAAAGTTATTGGAGCTCCAGTGTACAGCGGAGGGTTCCCTTCATTGGGAACTCCTTCTTCGAGGAATTCGGACTCTTCTTGTTGTAGATCTTGTTCCGGCTCTCGTTCTTTGAAGTCGTCATCCAGCATTGACGTTACAAAATAAGAAACATCATCTTGAATACATAATGGAATGGGTACTTCAACAGGCTGTTCGCCTTTTGTCAGCTGTGGACACGGAAATAACTCAGGAGGGAGAGAGATTTCAGGTTCGGCTGCACACTTAGGCTCAGTAGCCAATTTGGGCTCAGCGGCAAGTTTGGACTCAGCAGGAACTTCGGGAGAGGATGGCAACTTTGGGGAAGTTGGAGGTCCTGGCTCAGGAGGCAGGATCAGCTCAGCCCCGAAATAGGGCTTACAAGAAGTTGCTGGGTCCCAGAGCGGGTCAAAGTCACAGCCAGAAGCAAAGTCTTGCATCGGAGGGTCAAACACAGGAAGAAAAGTAGGCTGTTCCAAAGGAGTACTGGGCAAAAAAGACAGGCTGGTCTCTGGCTGAGGGTTCCAAGCTGATTAAACACAGACAAGAAAAAAGAAATTAATTAAATTTCTCTGAAAGAGCTTGAATGTAAACAAAAACAGGTAGGTTAGCCAAGGCAGTACCTGTCTCATCCTGCAATACATTTGTTCTTGACGTATGTTGTCCAGCCTCGGGGTCACAAGACATGTTGTTACTGTAATAAAAAAAAAAAAGACCCATTAAGATTGAGAGCAAACAGAAATTAATATTTAGAAGTCTTTCGACGTCAACATAACCAAAGAAAACGTAAACACCAACCTTGCTCGTCTCTTGCGATTACATGACATGACAAGAGACAGCTTGGTTGCTGCGATGTGATAAATTCAATTTTCAGTCTCACAAATTGACTTCTCAAATCAGATAATCAAGAAAATGAGAATAAATCGAATAAATGCCGCAAGCTAAGCCTTTTACGGCATTCCCTCCCGATCCACCTCCGCCAACGTCTCAATGTTACTGCTGGGAAAATTAAATGAAACTAAGAGGCAGAACTTAAACCAGCAAGTCCAAAATTGATATTAATAAAAAAAAAATGATCATATATGATGATAAAACCAAGGGCTTACCGCTCTTTTGTTAGTGTTGTAATGTTCGGCCAGAGGTTGGCTAGCATGTACAGGCCACGGACCAGCAGGCAGGAATTCAAAAATCGATCAGTCAGTCGGTCGTCAGAGTAGTTTTGAGTTAATTCTCGTCGCAGTTGCGTACGCATCTATCAGTTATGTCTAAGCGACGTGGTGCAAGTTCTTCTGCTCCGCCCAACAAAAGCAAGAAGGCAAAAACGGCCCAGATTGTTACTAAAGAACCATATGGCTTAGTGTGGTACTCGGCATCACACACTACAGGTGTGGTAAAGAAGGAAGATCTACCCCCGACTGTGAAAGTGGGCGCCATTTGTGACGCACCAAATCCAGTGGACTGGACTGAGCAAGATGGAACGAAGTACAAAGCTAAACTCGTAGCATTGGGCTGTAAGTGTATTTCGTTGTAAATCAAGATCTGACAAAATAATCCCAGTGATTATGTTCTCTTTTCCTCTCTCTAATTTTTTTCTTGATCCCAGTTCAATGTTAAGATACTGATGTTTTCATTTTTCTCATTTATAGATACTGTTGATTATTTGTACAGCCTTCTGGTTAATGAGGATGACGGTTCCATAATGACCGGAGCACAAGCAGATTCTGCACCGGTTGCTAAATCAAAATATATGATGTTAAAAGAGCAGATGGAGCTCAAGAGCGCTGCGCTACAGCAAATAAATAAAGCTGCTATGAAACTTCCACCGCTGTTTATGAATAAGGTGAATAAAGTACATCTTTTTTAACTCATTTCCCAAAGTTTACACCAGAACCTGTTTCCCATTATAATCGTTCTTTGTTTCAGGAAAATGTTAATCCAAATGAACATTGTTCTGAGGAATCATCTCTACAGAGTGGAACCAGTTCTAAATCATCTGATATTCGCAGCAATAGGATTAATCCAACCTCATTCTTCAACCAGCCGCCAGTTTCAAAGTTGCCCGAGCCATCCCTTTTCATTGATGAAGATACCGAAGTAAATGATTTTCTTCTAAATCCTTACCATAATAACCTAATGTGCATTTTCTTATTTAATTCTTGTTTCTGTTTTAGGAGAGTATTGATCTGACTGAACATTTTCCTCAACCAACCCTACAGAGAACCAGTTCCGAATCATCACTAACTGTCAAGAATATACCTACTTTAATGGGAGGCCCTACAGTTACGAACCAGTCGTCAAGGCCATCACCATTTTCAGCAAACAGAGTATAATTTTCCTCCAAATATTTTTATAGAAAACCCATTGTTTATGCTTTAATTTGCTGTGTTGCTTTTAGATGAATCTCAACTCAAATCGACGTGGTTTTCAAGTGCCACGCCAGCAGACTGGAAAAAATTCCAAATCTGATAATTACTGCATTGAAATAACTCCCATGAACAAATCAAGTAAACCTCTGCCAATTGTTTCAGAATCATCCATCAAAGTAATAAATCTAATGCCTTTCAGATCTTATGACATTGTGCTCTGAGGTGCATTATTGTAATTAACCTTGTTTTAGGAAAGCCATAATACAACAGAAGGGATACAACAGGGAGAGTCCGGTTTCAACTCATCTTCTCAGCAGCGACTTTTATCAGATGCCGCCAGCAAAGTATTTATCCCTTTTTTGTTTTCTTATGAAATTCTTGTACTCTTTGCTAATGCACGATATTTTTCTTGTTTCAGGACAATCTAAATACATCTCAACTTCCTGAGCCCACTGAAGCAGAGGCCAGTTCTTCAAATATTTCTGGGACTGATCCTTCATCACCCAGAGTGTGTTCCATTACTGTTCCCCATTTTTTTAATACAGATGTGAACACAATGAGCTGTCCCTCAAGATGCCCATCCTGCCCTATTATAAAATTAATGAAGTCAGGTAACAAATTACTTCAAGTAATATTGAAAGGTAATATACATTCAATGTACAAAGTATAAAATATTTTTCAGCTTCTAAAGAAAATATCAATTTTGTTCAAGCTTTGACTGGAGCAGTTCTTTCCCACTGCCAAATGGTTTGCTATTATTTTAATTTTACTGAAAATGGAATTCCTGATTTCAATGAGTAAAAGTGTTCATTCTTTCAAGGTGGAAATGTCAGATGCAGTACCAAGCAATGTTTCAAATGACAGGGGCTCTGCTTGGAGTGACTGGAGCTGTGGAGCGCAGAGAAATGAACCAAATGATCATTCCCAAAGAGCTGCAATGCCGCCATTGCCTTGTACTGTGAGGGAAGGAAAGGTAAATAGCGGAGGCATACAATTCCATTAATTTCGCTGTGAATTTGACTCTAAAAAGTCAAAAAAATTTCTCATCAGAACCCTTTGGTCGAGAACTTGTCCTTATACTTGACTAAGCCAGAATTGATGAACATTCCATGGGTTGTCCCAACACCTCCAGACACTCCAAAAGGACAAAGAAAGCCGCTCGATAAACCTGATGCATTGTTTCCGAGGGCTATGGTCCAATACCTTCTGAAGTTGCTGGTTCCCGAAGATGTAATGAAAGGATGGACTGGACTGACAATACCCTTTGAACTGTACAATGGAGTTAAATGTGAGTATAAAAGTTGAATGTAATGACTTGCCAGTATATCAGAATAGAATTAATTTCTCTTTTTGTTCTAGCATTCATAAATTACCGGCTAGATCCTGCTGACAGGATAGGTGATTCAAAAATGGTAGAGTTTATAACAGATTATAGCAGAACACTTAAACGAGTGAGAACTAAACAGCCCCAATAATTTAAGATTAATTCAACAAACCCAAAGTTTTCCTTTTGTGTTTTTTCCAATTCATTGGGAATTAAATTTATAGAAGTTCTTCTAAACAATCCAAAAATTCCCATTTTAAGTCAAGTTATCTTTTTTTTTGTCTAAACAATTGTAAACTACTCTGGTAAAACATACCACAATTAATAAAATATTATCCGTACTCCTGGCTTTATTTCTTGAGCAGCCGCTGACCCCGTTCAAACTTGAAGGCTCGCAGAGCCAAGCACAAAACCGATTGTTTCTGAAAGAGTATGGATCTCTTACATTGATAAGGAGTAAAAAATTCAAAAGAATGAATGACTTTGAGAACAAATAGTTTTTGATCTGGTCTAGTACACTTTCCTTTTCTTTTATTCTTCTCCAGTCAGTCAACTGGAACAGAAAATCATCTAGGACATTTTCATGGTGGGACACTTTTAAACAAATGTCACCAGCTGAAGGGAAGCCCGAAATGAGGTCAAAGTCCTTCCAGGTGGGGGAGGAAGAGAGACTACACTAACTAAAACTAAATGCAGGTGACTCACAAAGCTCAATCACGGCCATGTCCAGAGTGGTTGCGGTGGTGGCAGCAGGAGCAAAGAGCAGAGTCCGATGATCTGGTGGGACACAGGCATTGCGTAAACAAAAGTCAGCTTTGAGTAGCACGCTGTTGGCGAGGTCGCAGTGAGAGATCCCGTCCCGGGCTGTCGCGGTGCGCGGCGTCCGCTGTAGCCGCGCGCTGGGAGCGCCCCGCACAGAGGCAACCCGCACAGCGCGGAGCGCGCGGGGCTGCCTATCCTCCAGCTCACAGGCGCGCTGGACGTTGGACGTTGGTGATACGTTTTCTCCGGCTGCAAATGTTGTAAATAATTAATAATGCTTCATCTACGTACTAGCAACAATCTTTCCTCCTTCGAAGCAGTGCTGCATGAGAGCACCGCTGCACGCGCCTGCTCGCCCGCCACCCGATTTCACAGCCCGCACTAGTCGCTCTGTCTCACTCGCACCCCTACCGCACACTCCATGAGTGCGAGAGAGACGGGCGGACGAGCCCGGGCAGTGTAATCACTCAGCTAAGTGCCCGAGGAGGCAAACTCCTCCAGTTTGTCGCCCGCACGGCGCTGCCCACCCTGCACTGTGCGCGCGCGTGCGGCGCGCGCCCGCGCTGCCCTTTTTCCCTTTCTCGGCAGTTGCTCGGCGTTTCACGGGTGATGCTCGGGCCTGGCTGGGGCTCGGCTCGAGTGTTGGTCGGGTGTTGCTCGGATGTTGCTCGGATGTTGCTCGGACGTCGCCCGGGACTTGCTCGGGAGTTGCCCGGGACTTGCCCGGGGGTTGCCCGGGGGTTGCCCGAGTGTTGCTCGGGGGTTGCTCGGGGTGGGGTCGGGGCAAGCAAGGCCCGGGCTCGGGCCCGGCTCACTAAGGGCCGGGACTTGCTCGGAATTCCGAAGTCAGGGGATGTACTTTTTTGTGCGCAAGATTCGCACAAAATTGTGCATGCGTTTTGAAATGCACGAATTTGTGCGTAACTAAGCACGAAAGTGTGCGTTGTACCGCATAAAATACGTGCATATTTAAACGCATGCACAACTTTGTGCAAAGGTTATGCACGAAAAAGTACATAGTAATTTAGTATGCACTCAGGAAAACTCTCCAAAATTCATCCAAACTCACCAAAATTCACCAAAACTGACATGCACTCATTCAAACTCGGAACTACTCACGTGCACCCACTTGAACTCATCACACTCTCGACCACACGAACTCACACACACTCACTCTAACTTACCACACTCACTCAAACTTACCAATCACTCAAACGCACTCACACTCACTCACTCTCTGTCAAACTCACCCCCACTCACTTTAACTTACCCCCACTAACCTTAACTCACTCATATACATTCACAACCCAATCACATTCAAGCAAATTCAGGACACTCAGTCGGAATCAATGAAATGCAGTGCACTCAATACATTAAAGTACATTCAAACCCAGTTGTACACATTTTCTTTGAGCGATAGACCCCTTGGAAACGTTTCTTAAGTTGGTCACCAATATCACAAAATTCAACTGAAACAATCTAATGAAGGCCCTCTGAAAAAAATGCACTTAGTAAAAATTGCCTTAAACATTTACAAAAAATTTATAATTTTTTACCTTGTCAACCTTTGCTCCAATGGTGTGAAGAAAGTTTTCAAATTGTTTGTGGCACTCGTCCCAGTTGTTCTTAACAATATCAGGCAGATCATCAAAATTTCCATTTCTCAGACCCTACTTAAAACGATCAAAGTTCATCGTCATAATGGCTGCAATCCTTTTTTCCGAACAGCCGTGCCGCTCTAAGTGGCGTCTTAAGTTTCTGCCGTCCTGGACAGTGGAGCAAATGCTGCAGTACTTTTCTGGTCTCTTGTAAGGATTTTCTAAAATTTAAAAAAAAAAAAAATGGTAACGAAAAAAGGGAGGCAAAAGCTTATACACAGCACGAGCAAGCACAACTCTTCTAGGTAGAGGTACTTCTGGGTCGTTCTCAAAGCCATCTTCATCGTCATCTGGGTCTTCCTATTCCTCTTCAGGGTCTGCGTCGTTAAAATTCTCATTTCGCAAGCGTTGGTTGTCATAAATATAGCCAGGAAGATTGGCTAACACACATATGTTGTGCAGTACAACTACAGCATTGACAAATTTGCTGACTTTTATGTAGTCGTAGTGGGCTACTCGCTCCTTGCATTCTAGGGCATTTATGTACCTTTCAATGATGTAGTTGAGCTCCTGCACATTGAAAGGGAAGCGAATAAGTCTGCCCAGGATCTCATCTTCGTTGAGGGCATTTGTAACCTCTTCTATGTAAGGACTAAGCGTTGGCTGAGCTATGGGGCAATCATACTGCCTACCAGTTGAGCTCTGGTAGGACCCCGTAGCATAAAAGCTCAGGACTGATAGTACCTGAACCAAAGGAGATCATGCATAATCAAACAGGAGAGGAGTAATATGGAGATGCCAAACATAACAAATTCGGTATAGTTGCCCCTGCTTACACACCTTCAGCTCAAGCGGAGCTGCGAGACGACTGGACCTCCGTCTCATAAATGGTCTGACCAAGTCAATTACACTATAAACCAGATCCTGGCTCAACCTGACAGAGTTTAAACAAAATTTCAAATAAAAGTTATTAGAATGGACAAGGAATAGAATTTTTTTTAAGTATGATTCTGACCTGTTAACTTTTTTGAAGGCAGCATAAGTGACATCAAACGGGTCACTGTCACCCCTCAATCGCCGCCGGCAGATAATCAGGAGGTATTTTTGCCTCTGACACTCCCTATTGTACTCTTATGCTGGGTGCAATGGGTCCATCAGCATGAGAGGAGAGGGTTTTCATCATCTGGGTCAACTGCATCAGGTTCATACATCTGCGATTGAGAGAAAACATATTAATTAACCAGCTTATAAGATCTTCACTAGGACACATTCATACAAAATTCATTCATTCATTAATTTAATTTTTCGTAGAATGGGATTCTGTCGCTATTGGAGATGTTACATTGAAACATCAAAGTGAGCAAACGGGGCACACGACCCGGTGTCGTGTGAGACAACTTTGCACCTCACGTTTGTCAAATATTTAGTTCAAGAGGCGTAACGAGCCTAACAACCCTAACCTTACAAACACCATTAAAACGGGGTTTTAGGCCAGCAGACAATGTTTCCCATGTGTTTGGAAAAGAGAGAGAGAGAAGAAAGAAAATAAAAAGAATAATAACAGGAAAAGTGGCGATACAGATCGGCAACTTTGGCCCGTCCCGTACATTTTAAATATAACGAGTGTCGCCAATGTTTAACTCTTACAGGCTTTAAACGTGGGTCTGGGTCAAAATGGACGTTATTTTCGTCATCAGCACCCTCAAAAAACATAAAAAACAACGTTAAACTAAAAAAAATATTTTGGTCCCCCCGGGATTTGAACCTGGGTCCAAACTTCTCAGATTTGCTCGGAACCAGCACCGTTGGCTTTGTCTCGTCGCCCCGATTCCAAAAATACCCCTACATGCCCTTCTAGCTGTACCCGTTGCCGAGATCCTCCTCCAGCCCATGTACTACCGTCGCCAAAAGAATCGAACCCCCCCATGGCGATACTCTGCGCGCGAGGTCCTAGTAAGATGCTGCCCCCTGGCGACAGTTGTCGGTAAGGCGAATCTCGGGTGCCCACTAAGGATTATAAAAGACTTGTAGAAATTAAATTGGGCAACCACACGAAAAAAGGGCGGTTAATATCGATTCAAAAAATTGGTATACATTGTCCGCCCTAAGAATGCGGCAAAAATAGGTAAACACAACGTAGCAGAATAGAAAAATAAGGAGAGTGAGGTTATGGTCGTCCACGACGTCACAGGTGTCGTCACTCTCACCAGATAACCCCCTATGAACCTGTGTGCTCACGCCCACACAAAGTGGATCCGACCCGGCGAGTAAGGCCAGGGCACGCAACGAGGCAGAGCAATTGCCAGCCACCGGGGCTAACGTCCCCCCCCCCCCCAAAAAAAAAAACTGCGGCGCACTGCGCATCGCCCCAAACCCATTGCCCGCTGGCCTACCGTCACCCCCGAGGCATGCATCGACTCGGGGCGGTCGCCCGGGGCCGCTGCTGTCACGATCCAATGGGATTTAACTACGACAACAACTTCCGTAGTCAGGGGCAGCGCGGCAAACCGCCCGAACGGCGGGGCTTCGCAAACCTATTGCCCGCCGGCCTACCGCCTCCCCCGAGGTATGCATCGACTCGGGGCGGTCACCCGGGGCCGCTGCTGTCACGATCCAATGGGATTTAACTACGACAAAAACTTCCGTAGTCAGGGGCAGCGCGGCAAACCGCCCGAACGGCGGAGCTTCGCAAACCTATTGCCCGCCGGCCTACCGCCTCCCCCGAGGTATGCATCGACTCGGGGCGGTCACCCGGGGCCGCTGCTGTCACGATCCAATGGGATTTAACTACGACAAAAACTTCCGTAGTCAGGGGCAGCGCGGCAAACCGCCCGAACGGCGGGGCTTCGCAAACCCATTGCCCGCCGGCCTTCCGTCACCCCCGAGGTATGCATCGACCGAGGGTTGTCGAGTCACAGCCGGCCGCACAACGAACCAACGGGTTTTTTTTCCTGCAAGCGGGATCTAAAGGTGTGGCACTAACATTTCAGGTTTTTTGATCCCTAGTATTCCGATTGGTATATATCCTGATTTTTTGTAGTCTTTATTTTTGCGTAAACGTTTAAGGTTTGCTCACAGTTCGATACGGTTGTGTTTGTGACTTTTTCTATTAATTTCTTGCGTTTTGTGTTGACTTAAAATGCATTGTCAGTTTGGAGAAAAGTACTTTTTATTTTACACAAGAGTTCTTGCAACCATTTTTGTCACATTCCTCAATATATAATTTGATACAATTTGTATCCATTTTTTACATGATTAATTGTCTTAGAAAAGCACAAACTAGACGTGCCACTTGCAAAATTAAGTATTTATTTAAATGCTGAAATACATTTTTTAGACCGATGAAGACTAGATACAAGTGTCATGGAATTGATCAGGGTTGTTAAAGTTACTTTAACGATTAACGACGATAATCGATTTTCGATAAGTTTATGTTAACGATAACGATAACTCGATAACGTTCCCGAGAGGCGTTATCGATAACTAGTTATCGTTAATGCGATTCCCGTTAACTTATCGATCGATAAAAAAGGAACTAATTTCCCCAAACACCGGAAAGCACGCACAAGTTGTCAGAAAAACATTGCAAGCATTCATATTTTCGCGCCGCTGGCACATCACCGCACCTCCCCCACCCGCTGGCCTGCGCGATAGTCCGATAGACCGTCCTACTCCATTAGACGTTAATTTTGCAAATTAAATTTTGTGATTTATTGTCCTTTATTCCCTTATTTTATTTTTTTTAAAAAGATTAGTTTAACGATTTTCGTTAAAAGTTAATTAACGATAACTCGATAACGTTCCCGAGAGGCGTTATCGATAACTAGTTATCGTTAACAGGGGTCGAAATTAACTTAACGATAACTCGATAACGACAAAAAGTAACTTTAACAACCCTGGAATTGATATCCCTATCATTCTAAATTTTCACAGTTTTTGCTGATTAAAATTGAAATGCATTTGAATAGAGACATTGGCCTGAATGATGAGTCCAATAACACGCCACCAAGAGCAAATAATGAAATTATAAGTCCAATTTTGTCTTCCGGGGCCAGTTGAGTTGCTGCCTTCTGGAGTTGGCCACAACACATTACAAAGCGATTGTTTCTGATCTCCAGCGCAATCTTCTCTCTGACGTTGTCACATGTGTTTGTGTCTCTGACACACTTCAAAATATGCTTCTTAGCGTTGGTATCGATCTTCACTAAACCACAAAAGGGGCAGTTAAAGGACTTCGATCCTTTACTTTCTTGAACATCGCCCTAGAATTAAAAAGAAACCAAAACATTAGTGTGAAAATTTTGTTCAAAAAAAAAGGAAGCTTAAATCAGTGGCACCGTTTGATCAAATTATGGGTCATTATTGGCTAGTGCCCGCATTGTTCTTGATCCATCGGCACCGGTGGGACACCTCACTGAGAATGAAAGAGTCATGATCATGACTAAAATTTAGGGTGAGGAATTCTTTATCACCAGAATTTGGGTGAGGAAGGTTTCCTCGCCCAAATTTGGGTGAGAATACTATGAAGCCATATAGGTAGCCGATACCCCTTCCTCACTCAAATTCGGGTGATAAAATGTTCCTCACCCAAAAATGGGTATTGATCAAGACTCTTTCATTCTCAGTGCTCGTGACTGTTACGGTGATTTAGCACTCACTTTGTACGAGTCCGGAATCTGGAAGGCATTTGAAGCGATGGCCTCAGTGTTTGCCGAAACTGGAATGTGGGTTGGTTCCGGCTTTAGAAGGACACCTCCCACAAACGTGAAAAACACATCCAGGATCCGTGGGCCGTGGGGTTTGTCCATCAGACCCATGAGGCGCTGAAACGCAGCACAGTTCAGGGCTCGTTTGCCCCTCGCACAGAGCCGTTGCCACGTGAGGGGCTTCTGGGACTGGCCTCTGTGCTCCGTCGATGTGCAGACGATTTCCATCTCAGGACTCATGAAAACTTCCCCTAATCCAACACAACCCTGTAAAAATTCAAAGCATTAGTATTCAAAATTCGTTAAGACATAAATTTTCAACCCTCAAAAATTACTAACCAAAAGCATGTTCCTGTGCACAGTAGTTTAAAAGGCGATTTTCGGGGGAATAAGTCCCAGCAAGCGTTCCGTTCGACCAAACGCTACCAAAATTTAACGGCATCATCTCTAGGCAATATTGGAAGGTCCGATAAAAGGAAAATTTGATGCGATGAAAATTGGAGTGTCAATGCTAGAATCAAGCGAAAAACAGCAAAATGAGGAGAAAAATAACCGATTGAACAGATGCGCTCAACTAATAAATGCTCAGAATACTTCAATTTTGACTTCTGAGCTGCTAAAACTATTTTTCCAATGAAAAAAAATACGATTTCAAGAAATCCTGGTAGTCACGAAGTTAATTTTATATTTATGTTGTGGTTTAACAAAGATAGCTAAGGCTAGGACTGCGTTGTGTGTAGTTCTGTTTACGTTTGTCAGACCATTATAAATAATACTAAAACTTACGTAAAGACCAGCTGCGGATCAATTTGTGTCAAAAACAGACATTTAAGACAGTCTCATAATACCTGAAGGTCAAGTTATTAACAGAAACGTGCAGTAAAATAGTCCAGTTCACCCAGTTCACCCAGCTTTAAGGTTAGAAAAAAGCACAGCCCCATGTCCACATCGTTTCGTCTTAGATTCAGAAGTACCATCAAACGTCGCTACAAGGTGCAGCTACACGCCCACTGTTTTCGAAAAGGGACTTATAGTCACACTCAAACTACGTTAGGGATAGATTTTTCACAAATGCATTTGCACAGGCACGCAGTTTAATGTCCTATTTCACTCCGATTCGAAGAGTTTAGAACATTTAGTGTTGGTATTTCTGAAAACAACAGGGCCTGCGCGCAGCGGCGCGGGACACTCTGGCTAACAATCACCGACCGACGGGCCGATCCAAATGGCCACGTTCGAAAACAACGTCTATACCATTGTTGGAGCTCTTCTAGCTGCAGTAAAAGACAATTTTGATTCGAACGCGCTTTTTTAAGGGAGCGAGCGTTTTTGGTGTAAGCTGTACAGAGGCGAAAAGGAGCGCTGCTATTGGTCGGATTCCATTTCCGGTGGCTCGGCTCCCCCCTCTCCCTGTGTTTTTCGCTGACGAGTCGAGTTTTGCCATGGAAACGGCGATTTCAACTCAAAATTTCTCAAAATTGGCCCTGCACTTTTCAACTAGATTTCACCACTGAAATCAGGGTACAAAGTTCTACCACTCTGCCAAGTCTCATCAGAATCGTATAGAGAATTTCGAAACTGCATAAGGGGCCAGACTGGAAATAAAAATTAAAAAAAAAAAAAAACCCAACCCCGGTGAGGCTATAAGGCTACTTCGTGCCTAAAAAAAGTTACATGAAAAGAAAAACAACCGCACAATTGTTTTTTTGCACTCTGAGCGGTGCACTCTACAGGCGATCGGCGCAAAAACTAGTCAACTTGGCCCGTTTTTTATATGTTTTCCCCCTTGCGCTCCGGTTTGCGGACGAGTGCGGAAAAGTTACCATCAGGGCATCTTAATATGCAGGTAAGGGAAGCGCCTCGCACCAATAACTCCGTGCCACCGAGTGCCCCCGATGTCCGAAACTCAAACAGTGTGTTTTTTAATGTTGTGAACGCATTTGTGGCAAAAACCTGCAACCGTGGGCCGAAACACGAACGCAATGATGCGCTGGGTGCTGCTTTCCGTTGTCTTATCATGATACGAAAAGAAAAACACGCCAGCATACCAGTATCATCGCCCTCCTTGGGAAAGTAGGGGTCGGAAACATTTAAGAAAATTAGGTGAAAGTGATCAAAATACAAAAGACTAAAATCAAACCCATCCTTGTGGCTCCCAGCGTCATATACAAATCTATAAACGTCATTTTATGTTGTACTGGAGTATTATAGTCCATTTCCACCCCCCAGGTCGCTCCTAGGACAGTTTTGAAAAAATCGATTTATTCCCCCTAAAACAGGATTTTAAACCACTGTGCTGTGCAGGGGATTCAGCATCAAATTTGCTACCAATTCATACTGCTTCACTGTTAGCACAGACTTCAGGTTTTCTAATTCAGGACCCTGTGTGAAAAATAAATAAATTAGAAGACATGAAGCAATTCAAGAACCAATAAGTGACCCTTCATAATAGCAAACAAGACACTTCTGCTCTTTTCTCGTGTCTGGAAACCTATAGCTGCATGCGAAGGGGTTGCCTTCTCCACGGGTGCCCACAGATATCCCTTTCTACATAATGACCCATGTTATTACCTGGTCTATACAGTGGAAGGCAGCGTTCCTGTCATCCATGTGAGGCGGGACCCCGGTGTCGGCCGTGACAGGCTCCGACTGGGTTTCTGCATCCTGCACACAATGAATGGTAAATGGTAAATAGTAAATGTGCGAAATCGGAAGAGGAGGTGGAGGAGAGAGAGAGAGAGAGAGAGAGAGAGAGAGAGAGAGAGAGAGAGAGAGAGAGAGAGAGAGAGAGAGAGAGAGAGAGAAATTGAAATTGAAATGCTTTATTATGGTCCACTTAAAGGGACTAAGGAGTCCCGCTACAAAGTAGACCCGCTCTCAGGGTAATAAGGTATGAGCGGGTAAGACTAGTACAGAAAAATAACTTACAGAATTATGTTTGTGCACTAAATAATACATTATGGATCTTATGCTTAACAGTCTCATATGAGTACACTTGGAGATCATACAGCTTTAAAGTATTCCACACTTTAATCGAAGTGATGAGAAAGGACTTGTTGTACTTAGCCAGTCTATGATTGGGCACCTGTAACATATTCCTACTAGAGCGCGTATCACGTGTATTAGTTTCTGAAGTGAAGACATATTTCTCAAATAAGTATCTTGGTTGACCTGTCTTAATAGTTTTCCAAGTGAGAAGAGCAACAGCCTGTGTTCGCCTATTTTCTATTTTTAAAATCTGGAGGTCTCTATAAATAGGCGTTACATGATCAAATTTTGAGGCACCGCTGATGAATTTTACACAAGCGTTCTGTAAGCGCTGAAGCCTTATATTATTAACTACAGACAAGTCGGTCAAAAGTACAGAGCCATAATCAAAGTTTGAGAACACTAGTGAGGTAATTAAAAGCTTTCTTACTTTAGTAGGGAGATAGGAAAAGTTGCGTCTCAGCTGAGCAAGGGTGCTAAATACCTTCTGAGCAATTTTAATACAGTGGTCATTCCAACTGAGCGTTGAGTCAAAGATTAAGCCGAGGTTGTTGACAGAGCTGAGGTAAGGTATAACACAATTATTTATAGTGAGTTTAGGAGCCCCTAGACTGTCTAATTTATTCAAGAATCTAGTAGTGCCAATGACAATAGGTTGGGTTTTCGAGATATTTAGTAGCAGATTGTGGCTAGTGCAGTATTCAATCACATTCGCAATATCACTTTGCATATTCAGTAGACATTCATTTATGGAGTCCAAGGGGAAGTGGATATATAGTTGCAGGTCATCTGCATATGAGTGATGTTTGCAATGTGACAGACAGCTCGGTAGGTCAATTAGATATAAGATAAATAACAGCGGGCCTAATACACTACCCTGCGGCACACCTATCTCAATAATGGCCCAGTCGGAGTGGTCTTGTTCATTAATGAAAACCCTATGGGCTCGATCCAATAGATATGACTCAAACCAGCCAGCCACTGCATCAGAAAAACCAAGAAATTTTAGTTTAGTTAGCAAAAGGCCATGATGTACGCAGTCAAATGCTTTACTTAAATCTAGCAGTACCAGAAGTGTCATGAGCTTTGAATCCATTGCATGCCTTATGTCATCCGCTACTCTAAGTAGGCTAGTGCTTGTGCTGTGCAAATGTCTAAAACCAGACTGATATTGGGGAAACAAGTTCTGAAGACTAAGATAATCACAGACTTGTTTATGGACAATTTTTTCTAGTGCCTTTCCTAATACACACAATATACTTATTGGCCGATAGTCTTTGGGATCAACTGGACATTTAACTTTGGGGATGGGTAAGATGTTGGCCATTTTCCACATTATTGGAAATTTGGAGTTTTGCAGGCTAAAGTTAAAAAGGTGATCTAGTACAGGCAATATAGACATTAAACACAATTTGAGAAAGACTATGGGTAGTTGATCCACCCCTTTGGCATTAGATTTAATTGAGTTAACGGAACTTATTATTTCCTCTGGGAGAATGTATTTAAAGTGAAATTTATCATCAATGTTTCTATCAGCAGTTTGATTAGCATACCTATTAATGCATTCAGTGATCTGATCAGGATATTGCACACTTGAAACAGAGGCATAATGACTATTAAGTTTATCAGCTGATATAACAGGATCAATTTTTTTAGGAGTAGAGGTTATATTTAAGGACCGAACAGTAGCCCATAATTTTTTGGAGTCACTGGTTGCGAATTTACCATAATAGAAAATTGCTTTGGCATTGCGTATATTTTGTTTTACCTGATTTCGCATCCTCTTAAAGTTTTCATGTATTTCAGGTTTTTTAGTACGTAGGTATTTAGCTCTGAGTCTATCCCTCTTTTTCATAAGGTTTCTTATTTCACTTGTCATCCATGGCTGCGATGATTTTTTTAAATTAATGGTTTTCAGTGGAGCATGCTTATCCATTAGTTCTACTATAATAGAATTAAATTTTTCTAATTTACTATCAATATTACACTCATTGTAGACATTATACCACGGTGCATTTTGCAGATCCATATTTAGGCTTTCCACATCAGTATGCTTGAAATCTCTATAAGTTAAGGTCTGTTTGGGAATACATGGAAGGGGTAAGTCATAAACAGCATACAGCAGGTCATGGGCAGAGAAGCCACTAGCAACACTTTGACCATATTCAACGAGCATGTCCGGACAGTTACTACAAATAACATCTAGATTGGACTTACAGTCAACAGTGTGATAAGTTGGACCATATGGAACACAATGCAGATTACAAAGACTAAGTAAGTCACAAATTATTTTAGTTTCATCACTTCCACTCCCAAACCTGGCATTGAGATCACCACACACAAAGGTATACTTATAGTTGATACTAAAATCATAAATAGCATCCTGAAATGCATCCAAAAATCCAATCTTGGGTGGTCTGTACAGACAGGCAACAAGAATTTTGTTAACACCTGCCTGTACTTCAACGATCAAAAACTCAGGCCTGCCTTCCTCACCTGCAGATTGTGAGACAATTTTAGAGTCCAAGTTACATTTAACAAATATAGCTACACCACCTCCAGCCCTTCTTCCAGGCCTATTAACTTGAAACATATTGTAGCCTGGAATAATTACTTGAATTTCATCCTTCAACCAAGTTTCAGAAACAGCAATTATATCAATATCACTTTCAGCAAAAATATCAATGAACTCACATTGTTTAGCATGGTTTATGAGAGACTGTGCATTCATATGTATTAACTTAAGCTTACCTTTAAATTTACTAGAAATATCCTGTACATAGTCTTTTAGCAGAAGACAATTCTCTACACTCATTAGTCGCAGTGGTGGTGCCGTAGAACTGTGTGAATACAACCGTTAACTTTCTTTGGTTCTAGCTTTGATTAGAATGAGAAAGATTTTTAAAAGCGAACATGGCAATTTTGGCAATAGGTTATTAAGTGATCGAAAGGGAGTTTTTAAATGGAACATTGAGATATTTATTGTATTTACATAATCTAACGATGGCACTTTTCATAATATTTATGACAAACAAAACAAGATAAAGGTAAAAAAGAGATTTTGTAGGAAACATCGTAAACATTTAAAAGTTAAAAGTAAGGAGTATAGAAGGTACAATGTAAAAGTATTCTAACATTTGGACGATTAAGAGTAATTATTAATAGGAGGTAGAATGGAAACGTTGTAAGAAACATTATAAACATTTAAAAATTAATAGTATGAGGTTAGGTAGGTACAATGTAAAAGTACTTCAACATTTGGACGATTAAGAGTAATTAAAGATAGGAGGTAGAATGGAAATGTTGTAAGAAACATTATAAACATTTAAAAATTAATAGTATGAGGTAAAGTAGGTACAATGTAAAAGTATTTCAACATTTGGACGATTAAGAGTAATTAAAAATAGGAGAAATGGAAATGTTGTAAGAAACATTATAAACATTTAAAAATTAATAGTAGGGAGTAAAATAGGAACATAGCAAAAATATTGTTAGTATTTGAAACATAATAAAGAACATAGTAAAAATATTGTTAGTATTTAAAATATAAAAAGAGAATGAGAGGTAAAAAAGATATATTCTAACAAAAGAAAATACTGGAAACATTCAAGACATTTGAGTAGGACTAGAGGTAAGGAGGTTACTGTCCGTCACTAGGGGGGTACCTTTGCAACAAGGTTTGGAGGTCTTCATCACTCTTCACTCTTGCTGGGCGGCGAAGTCCAATATTCACCATGATGACTCCATCAATGGACCAGACGTTGCGTTCAGAGTATGACGTTGCAGCATCCTTCAACAGCTTCAGTCTTGTCCTGGTCAGGTCCTCTCGCACAGTGATTCTAGTGCCCTTCAGCCTCTTTTTGTTGAGGAATAATTCACTGCGGTAGGCATAGCTAGTGAATTTTACGATGATTGGTCGGGGGAAGGCACCTTGTCCCTTCCGGCCAATACGATGTGATCTGTCTATGGCTGAGTCGGACAGATTTATTTTCATTTTTGAGGCTACTTCCTTTATTATTGTATCTGTGTTTTCGTCCTCACTTTCTTGCACTCCAAAGATTCGCAAGTTATTTCGACGACCATACTGCTCGAGGTCGTCGAGCCGGCTGTCATATTGATGTTGCATAGTTTGAATCACTGCGTCCTTTTCTGCCAGGCCCTTCTGGAGATCAGTCACCTTCTTCGTTAGCTCGTCAATGGTATCTTGGAGTGGTTTTGTTGCAGCAGTGACAGCAGCTTTGACAATACTTTCAAGATCATCTCTGTCCATTTCAGAAAGCTTCTGCTTGGAGCGAGTCATGTTGTTGTTGTTGCAGTTTGGCCAACCCTTGACTGCGGATGGTCACTCGTAGGCACCGCCTTCTAAAACTCAGCGTGCACGATCAGTCTTCAGAGGGAAAGTAGAGTTCAGCAGTTGGTACCACTTCAGAGGGCCGTCTAACCTCTACTCAACCACGACAGATTTCGGCACAGAATTCACCAGAACAGCGCACTGTAAGCAGCTCCTATCAATGACAGACCCAGTATGCGTAGTGGGCAATAATGTTCTCACACCAACTCAAGAACCAGTTGAGTCCAACACCTTCAATCACACGATTCGGGACACGCACAAAAACCGCGCTACTCCTTCATGGAGAGAGAGAGAGAGAGAGAGAGAGAGAGAGAGAGAGAGAGAGAGAGAGAGAGAGAGAGAGAGAGATAGAGAGCGAGAGAGAGAGAGAGAGAGGGGGGGAGAGAGAGAGAGAGAGAGAGAGAGAGAGAGAGAGAGAGAGAGAGGGGGAGAGAGAGAGAGAGACAGAGGGAGAGAGAGAGAGAGAAAGAGAGAGAGAGAGACAGAGAGGGAGAGAGAGAGAGAGACAGAGGGGGAGAGAGAGAGAGAGAGAGAGAGACAGAGAGAGCCTCAGAATTTCACCCAGCAGCGCCACCCGGCTGCAACTGCGCTGGATACACTTCATCTACTTACATGCATCAGCTCAGCAAGCTGGGCGTGCTTGGCAAGCCTCGCCTCCTCGACGGCCACGTTGACGGCCTCGGTCAGCTTGGCAGCCTCGGCACGCCTCGCCTCCTCGACGGCCACATTGACGGCCTCGGTGAGCTTGGCAGCCTCGTCTCCTCGACGGCCTTGGTGACGGCCTCGGTGAGCTTGGCAGCCTCAACGAGCCTTGCCTCCCCTACATCACACTGAACTCCGCTGTCGCCCGCAAGAAGCTCCACCTGGGTCTCGGCATCCTGCACATAATGAAAAATGATTAAGAACGAGTATGAAGAGAGGCGGGCACTGTGGGCCAGAAACCGGCGCAGGCGGCCAAAATTCTATACGCGTTTTGAGCTTCAGAGTCACTAGATGGGACTCGAATCGAAAGAATGACCCCACCAATGGATTGCTTTCCGAATGAGGAATCCATTGGTGGGATCACACGCTCAGTTTGAGTCCCATTTAGCGACTCTGGTGCTCAAAACGCGTCTCGAATTTTGGCCACCTCCACTGGTTTCTGGCCCACTGTGCAGAGGGGAAAAGTAAAATTAGAGAGATCGATCGCATTTCAAGGGGCGATTCTTGACAACCGGGGGTCAATGTCCAGTGCTAAGTCAGTGGTAAGAAAAGAATAAGCGAAAATAAAAAACAAAGCCCATCCCGGTTTAAATTAACTTAGCATTCATAATGAGCATCTGGCGAAATACAATAAAAACGCAGTAGTTACATTAGCAACCACCCGAGCGAGGACACCGAATACGTCACTAGGAACGTTACACTTCATCTACTTACAAGCATCAGCTCCGCAAGCTGGGCGCGCTTGGCAAGCCTCTCCTCCTCGATGGCCACGCTGACGGCTTCCCTGACCTTGGCTGCATAGGCGCGCCTCGCCTCGACGACAGCCACGTTGACGGCCTCGGTGAGCTTGGCAGCCTCGGCACGCTTCGTCTCCTCGACGGCCTCGGTGAGCTTGGCAGCCTCGGCACGCCTCGCCTCCTCGACGGCCACGTTGACGGCCTCGGTGAGCTTGGCAGCCTCGGCACGCCTCGTCTCCTCGACGGCCTTGGTGACGGCCTCGGTCAGCTTGGCATCGTCAGCCAGCTTGCCGTCCTCCGCAACCTTGACGACCTTGGCGAGCTCGGCCTCTTTGCCTGGCTTGCGCTTTCCAGCGAACCTGCCGCCTGCAGATCTTGTAGCCCTCTTAGCCGTGTGACTTAATTCAACTTCACCACCCTAAACAAACAATAAGAAAGAAAAGCAGGTAAGATATTTTTGGAACACAAAGTTTTTGAACATATTGCGGGCACTAAATGTCGATGCATGTTTCGTTCATTAGCTGTGCGGAAGAATGTCTATGCACTAAAACATCCATTGACATTTAAGTGTGTTACAACAATACTTACAGGAGTTTCCCGTGGATCCGCCCGCCGCTTACAATTGCGAGTAACCACTCCCGAAGTAGATGCCATTTCGGAAAACAGCCTGCTGCACTCTGCACGAAATACAGAAATTTTGTTACAACAGTGCAGAGCCTATGCTTGTGGCGCGCAGCTGGGGTCAAGGCTGTCGGCAAGGCCGCCGCTTGCACGCAAGAGGTTCAATATTAGGCAGCGTTAATATTTTTTTCGTCACAAAAAAAAACAAAAAACGAAATCACCTGCAAGCAGGGACAAGTAATAGATTTTGAATAACATTGCTACCGCGCGCATGCCAGTTGGAGGCACAGCGGCGCCGGTCGCTCGGCTTCGGCGCTGACAGACGGGAGGAGAGGGGGAGGGGGGCACTGTGGGCCAGAAGACCGGCGCAGGCAGCCAAAATTCTAGACGCGTTTGGAGCTCCAGAGTCGCCGAAAGGGACTCGAACCGAACGTGTGACCCCCACCAGTGGACTGAATTACGAACGAGGAATCCGTTGGTGGAGTCACACGTTCAGTTCGAGTCCCATTCGGCGAGTCTGGAGCTCCAAACGCGTCTAGAATTTTGGCTGCCTCGCCTGCGCCGGTCTTCTGGCCCACAGTGGGGGCGGGGGGTTTGAATCACAACAAAGCAGACAAAAAAAACAAACTTTTCCGTAGATCCACACCACGCGACGTGTCGTCGGCGACCGCGCACTGAGTGGGGTTGACGAGAATTGGGCGGAGTTGCGTTAGTGGTGAAGCAGCGCTAGCGCGGTCAGGCGGGTCAGCCAGCCGTCTGATTCCGAGCACTGCTTTCGTCGCTCTGTCTCTCTCGCACTCATGGGACGGTCCGTAGGGGTGCGAGAGAGACAGAGCGACGAAGCAGTGTTCGGAATCAGACGGCAGGCAGGCACCTAGCTGCACGGCAGGCAGCCGCCGGGGCGAGCGGCGCGCAGGCCCACGGGCCGCGGCGCCCTCACCAGCGCCAGCGTGAGGCGAGCCGAGCCAAGCCAACCTGCGTTAGCCAGGCCGTGAGCCGCTGCCGAGCCGGCTCATCCCAGAACTCTACCGGCGGGTGCCGTCGCCGCCCTGCCTGTCCGAGACGACGTCGGCCAACGTAACCGGGTTGCCCCAATGCACACAATAAACAAGCCGCCCAGATCGGTTACTGAACACAACCCGACACAACCTGAGCCGGGGGAGCCGGCGGGCAAGACCGCCACGAGGCACCCACAATTCGGCCAAGCCATTGAAAGTGACAATTATTTTTCGATCTCAAACTAGACAACGACAGCCTCTAGGTTAGGCACTACGCGGCCACGCTTCGATGCTCAGCAGAAAAAAGTCTCTCTTTCCAAACTGTATCCTAAATGCTAACGACCATGCGTGCCTAGAAGTTCACTAAAAATACTAAAGATAACACAAGGAAAGAAAAAGTAAGGGAGAGTGGGGCACCTAGTTACAGGGGCACCTAGTTACACTTCGCTGCCTGCGGCTATTGCCGGTTTGTTGAGTGCATCTGTCCTCGCAGGAATTCAGATATTAACCTAAAAACATGTTTGCAATAAGTATTTGCCCCAAGGATCTAGTTTGAAAGCGTCAGGAAAAGTTTGAAATGTACATTTACTAAATTTGACACACTTTTCGAAATTTCGTCAAAAGTAAAATGTTGGTTGTTGTCTTCAAGAGACTTTCACGCCCAGGATTCGTTTTTTCCATCATTAGGCACAGTTATCTTAACTTTTTCCAGCTAAGTCATTGAATTTTTGATTCACGGTTGTCTGTGTAGATCAGTTTTAAGATAAACTGAGCCCCCGGGGTAGGTAGTTACAATTTCCTGTGGGGCACATAGTTACAACGTGCCTAATTAGCTTTTTGTCGACAACCACTCCTTTTCGAATTTATTTATTAAGTAAACATACTTTCGGACGTGATTGATCCATTTTTGAAATTGGATGTCCCAAAATGCCTTTGAAATGTTGATTTATAGTCAACCACTGTTACGTCAGGACGTGGCGCAGGCATATTTTTTAGTTTCCCTGATTTCTGTGTTAATTTTTGTATTATGCATTCCAAATCAATAATTTAACTAATAACGACTGAAATGTTCACTTTCAACTACATACCCACGAATTTCAATACGTAATACGCTGTTTTCAAGCGCTGTAACTAGGTGCCCCACCGTGGGGCACCTAGTTACAAGTGCAGAGGTCATTTCGCGGCCGTACTTCACCTATAATTTGGTAACTCCCTCCAAATTTTTTGATTAGGACTTCAAGACGAAGGTTCAATTGATGTGTTCTGTGCCAAA
Source organism: Stenchaetothrips biformis (assembly GCA_030522485.1). Taxonomy (NCBI): domain Eukaryota; kingdom Metazoa; phylum Arthropoda; class Insecta; order Thysanoptera; family Thripidae; genus Stenchaetothrips; species Stenchaetothrips biformis. The sequence goes on along the minus strand of CM060099.1, from coordinate 1,873,013 downwards.
TATTTATCATATAGCGGGAAATGCGGAGTTTATATGGAAATTCCAAAAAGTGTCACTAGGTGCCCCACTCTCCCTTATAGGACTTACCTCGGATACAGACGAAACAGCGATTTTCGTTCAACCCCTTCTTCCTTTCCTCTTCTTACGCCAGCTTCGGCTCGCCACGCTGCGATATCTCCCTCGCCCCACAAACGCCCCCTCTCCGTCTTGTTCGCTGCCGGACACCTGCAGCATTCGTCCGCTCACTTCACAAATGATCCACCAAGCGACGTTGCCAAGTTTCTCGTCCGCTTCACGTGCGGTAAATTGGCCATATCCCCAGACAAAGAAAGAAAAAAGAGCCCTCGCCTCACTCAATTGTTTAAACTTGATCAATATTGGTCACAGTATTTTTAGCAACAAAATAATGAATATTATCCGTTTTAAGAATACTATCGATTTCTTCTTCGAGATCTGCACCGAGTTGGCAACGTCGCGTTCTAGAACATGAGCGGAATGAGTCCGGGGATGGCTCACAGTTCAGCGATGTTTCGTCAAGGGTACTCTACAACTGCGGAGCGTGCGCTCATCTACACCCTGCACTCTGAAGGCCACACCTGGGACGAGATACAGCGGCACCCATTGGTGACCCTCAGGAGGTCCGCGATTAAGAGGTGGGCGCGGCGAGGCGAAGAAGGGGGCCTGGACAACTTGACGACGCGGCCGAAGACGGGACGTCCTCGTGTCACCACCAGGCAGGATGACGTGAACCTCGTTGCCAGTGTGGAAGCGTCGAAGAGGAGGGCGGTCACCACAGTTGTCAGGGAATTATTCCCGGACTATCCTGCGTCCATGACAACGGCCCGCAGAAGGTGAGTTCATATCGCTGTTTTCATGATTGGGAAATTTGTTTACACCTTCTGGCGAGACTCAAACCAGCGGGTGGAAACTCGCCTGGGGCGGCTGCCACCACGCCTCGGGCGGCTCGCCTGCGAGCTGCGGCCATCTTCCGCATAGTAAACTTAATCCGCGTCGATCTCAGCAATCGTTCATCGAATTGTAAATCCAAGGACAGATTCGGAATCTGCGTGATATTTCCCGTGGCGTGGGACGTGTCGTGAGGAGCCGCACTGTAAAAAATAGTTGTGTAATTTAGCGGCAAATGTGTTGCTAATTTTTTTAAATGACTAAAGTCGTTTACTGATGACTCAAGTTGTTTGCCAACAAGATGTTTGAAAACTGCCGGCCATTTTCCCTGGGGCACATGATTAAAAGAGTAGAAAAAAAGGGGGATATTTTCTCTTGGTCTCGGCTTTTGTTGAATGTCTCAATGTGGATCCTAATTTTTTGACTTTTGTTTCAGGTGTCGGGTGGATGGACTTCATGCTTGCAAAGCGGCCCGGAAGACTCTCCTGAACGACGAGCACATGGCAGCTCGACTTCAATTAGCCTATGAAAATGTGGGCAGAGACATCGAGTACTGGAACAGCATTTACTGGTCCGATGAGAAGTCGTGGCGGTCCGACCAGAACGGCCAAGTTACCCTCTGGAGGCGCTCTGGCACAAGGTAAATGTTCTATTTGAGCCCCTCCCCTTCTCCTGTTTCCCTCCTCGTCCCCCCTGTCACCCCCTTCCCCCTACAGGCTGATTCCGAACAGTGCTTTCGTCGCCCAGTCTCGCTCGCACTTATGTGGCGTTGCATAGGGGAGCGAGAGAAACAGGGCGTCGGTAGCACAGCACTGTTCGGAATCAGCCTACTGTCTGTGATTTCCTCCGTTCTCCTGTCACCCTTCCCCCTGTAGTCTGTAGTTTGATTCCGCACAGCGTATCGTCGATGTCTCTCTCGCAACCTTACGGAACGCCCCATGAGTGCGAGCGAGACAGAGCGCCGATAGCACTGTTCGGAATCAAACTGCTGTCCACCTTTCCCGCTTATCTATTTCGCCCTGTTTTATGACGCCTCTGCTACACCCCAATGACGCTTCCATTGAATTAATGGAAAATTATTAATTTAATGAAACGGCTTTTCCTCAATTTTTACTAAGACATCAATTTTCCATAACTCCCATGAAAGCGTTTTTTGGGTGTGTAACATGGTGAAAAGCTGCAACGCTTTTGTTTTCTCGGTGTCCCCTTGCCTTGACTCCTTGAATAACCGACTTTCAATTTTGGGTACGACAGAGAAAATGTCCTGCCCAAGGCTACCAGTGGCCACGTCACCGCGGCGTTCTGGGGCTGTGTCTCCGCGGTGCATGGGACCGTGGCACTGGAGCCGATTGGAGCGCACTTCAACTCGGAGGAATACGTGCGAATCCTTCGAGACGTATTCCTTCCCGCCGCCCGAGCCTTGCGTCCAAACCAACCCATACGGTTTATGCACGACAACGCCTCAATTCACACTTCTCGGAGGACGACCGCATTCCTCGCGGCCCAGCCTGACGTTGAGGTTAGTTCAAGTATGGTGAGTAGGTTTGAGTCGCGCGCTCAGAAAAAGAACTCGCAAGCAGAAACGCTAGCCCAGGCCTAGCGCGACGTTTGTCAACGCCGCGCTCGCCAACAACGCGAGTTCCTCCTTTGAGCGTGCGATTCAAACCTATTCGCTGTTATGACCTTTTCTCTCATTTTGAGCTCATTGTGACATCAAGTTGACTTTTCAAATCATTTTCTTTACAGGTAATCTACTGGCCGGCCTACTCGCCAGATCTTAACCCAATCGAACACGTCTGGGCGCAATGTGTAAACGAGTGGGACTGCAGGGCTGAGCGGACCAGGGAGGCGCTCCGGGCCCACGTCCTGGACGTCTGGCGGCTGTGGGGACAGAACGGCGGCGCCGACAAGGTGGCCACGCTGGTCGCGTCGATGCCGCGCCGCCTGCAAGCTGTGATTGATGCCCAAGGAGGCTCAACCCCGTACTGAACAATTTTCTGTTCTTCGCATCCCTTCCAGAGAACTTTTTTTTTCATGTAAAAATGTATTTCAGCATTTAAGTACTTTATTTTTCAAGTGGCAAGTCTAGTATGTGTTTTGTCTAAGAGCATGAATCAAAAAGGGGATAAATAGAAATTGTATCAAATTATATATTATGTATAAAATGTGAATAATATATATTATGTATTGAGGAATGTGACAAATATGGTTGCAAGAACTCTTGTGTAAAATAAAAAGTACTTTTCTCCAAACTGACAATGCATTTTAAGTCAACACAAAACGCAAGAAATTAATAGAAAAAGTCACAAACACAACCGTATCGAACTGTGAGCAAACCTTAAACGTTTACGCAAAAATAAAGACTACAAAAAATCAGGATATATACCAATCGGAATACTAGGGATCAAAAAACCTGAAATGTTAGTGCCACACCTTTAGATCCCGCTTGCAGGAAAAAAAACCCGTTGGTTCGTTGTGCGGCCGGCTGTGACTCGACAACCCTCGGTCGATGCATACCTCGGGGGTGACGGAAGGCCGGCGGGCAATGGGTTTGCGAAGCCCCGCCGTTCGGGCGGTTTGCCGCGCTGCCCCTGACTACGGAAGTTTTTGTCGTAGTTAAATCCCATTGGAGCGTGACAGCAGCGGCCCCGGGCGACCGCCCCGAGTCGATGCATGCCTCGGGGGAGGCGGTAGGCCGGCGGGCAATAGGTTTGCGAAGCCCCGCCGTTCGGGCGGTTTGCCGCGCTGCCCCTGACTACGGAAGTTTTTGTCGTAGTTAAATCCCATTGGATCGTGACAGCAGCGGCCCCGGGCGACCGCCCCGAGTCGATGCATGCCTCGGGGGTGACGGTAGGCCAGCGGGCAATGGGTTTGGGGCGATGCGCAGTGCGCCGCAGTTTTTTTTTGGGGGGGGGGACGTTAGCCCCGGTGGCTGGCAATTGCTCTGCCTCGTTGCGTGCCCTGGCATTACTCGCCGGGTCGGATCCACTTTGTGTGGGCGTGAGCACACAGGTTCATAGGGGGTTATCTGGTGAGAGTGACGACACCTGTGACGTCGTGGACGACCATAACCTCACTCTCCTTATTTTTCTATTCTGCTACGTTGTGTTTACCTATTTTTGCCGCATTCTTAGGGCGGACAATGTATACCAATTTTTTGAATCGATATTAACCGCCCTTTTTTCGTGTGGTTGCCCAATTTAATTTCTACAAGTCTTTTATAATCCTTAGTGGGCATCCGAGATTCGCCTTTCCGACAACTGTCGCCAGGGGGCAGCATCTTACTAGGACCTCGCGCGCAGAGTATCGCCATGGGGGGGTTCGATTCTTTTGGCGACGGTAGTACACCATGATACACCTGCAGCAGCCCCCGGGGCTCGGATCGGATTTGCTGCCACCGGGCGGATCTTAGGGTCACCCAAGGAGGCTGCATACCAAATTTGGTGAAGATCGGACCACGGGAAGTCCTCGGACGGACGGACGGACGGACGGACGAACGCACAGCAAGCATCATACTATATGCCCGTCCTTCGTATTTTTTAAATACGGGACGGGCCAAAAACTACAACAACATTAACAAAAACAGTTCGGATACGGAACTAAACAAGGACCATTGCGAATGAGGCGCGCTACTCAACACATTTACAACAGTGCTCACTGTTGGATACGATTTTTTTTAAAGTACGTATTATAGTTATCAACATTTTGCGAAGTTCCCTTACCTTTCCGTGTTAAGGATGTCACACGATAATAACGATGTCAACGACTACAACATACGTTTACAACGTAGACGGCGAAGCCGGTTTGGCGGTTCTTTGCAACGGCGGGATTTGATAACGCGGATCGCGAGCTCTGATTGGTTCATGTTCGGGGCTCCCAACAACGACTGTTTTTGGAATAAATATTATGAAATTGGTATTTAAGTCTCATCAAATTCGTTTTCCTTTTATTTTTGGGGTTTGCAACTCTGTATATTTAACATCTATCTCTGTGAAAGCTTAACGATCGGCCGATCAGTTGGGAATTTGAAATATCACTGCCTTCTTGAAATGAGAGAACGGACCCAACGGCTGGCCAATGAGAGCACTGCCTCCGATAAACGGCCACTTGACCGAATTTAAACGTTTTCAAGGAATATTTAGAGTATTTAAAGGCTTATGTACTGAGGAAGACGATGAAATCGATCCCTGAAGCTACCATTTGGCGTCCGGACGTCTCTTTCGGGCTCAGCGACCCCTTGGGAAATCGAAGCGACCCGAGCCACTCGTACGAGTGAGTGAGTCGATGTCCCCAATCGCCTTGCAGGGACAAAGCTCCGGCTTCAGCTCCAGCGTGTGCACGCATGCATGTGTATGTGTGTGTGAGTGTGTGCGTGTGCGCGCTCCGTCGCCCTAGACAGCATACCCTGTGCCTCTTTTTTATTTTACTGCTGGACGTAGACTCACGTGTGTATCTGTTTTGCTGTCACTGCAGATATCGTGCCCCATTTGCGCCGTGCCGAACCAGCTGTACCGTGTCGTGCCGCTGCCACTTCTGAAGCTCAACTTCCACATTTTTATTTGGTAAGTTCATGTTTTAAATGTTTTCACCCCATTTGTTGATTGACCCCTTTCACTAAGTTTTGTGTCTTTCTTTACCACCCATTTTTAAAATGATTGATGACCTTTTCCCTCTATTATTATAGTCCTAACCATTTTGTGTTTATGTCTTACATCCATTTTGTGTTTATGTCTTACATACATGATTTTACATACATGAATTTTAGTTGTTCGTGATCTCTCACAAATTTGCGCATATGCGCTTTTTGAAAAAAAATTGTTCCAAATATCACACGAATGTGTACGATTCGGCGTACAAATGTGTACGATAAGTTTTGCATGCTCGAAATTGTGAGAGACCACGTACAAAATTGTACAAATACATTTAGTGCGAAGGAACATCACGCACCAATACGTCGATTGTTCATGCAGTTATTTTTTTTATTCAGGTACCCTATCTTGAATCAGACTCTATCTTGAATCTTGATCTTAGTGTGACCTCTCGAACTCCACACACACAGGCGTGGGAATTTATCGCAGAAAGGTCTCTGCAGGTAAGGCCAGTTCATCGTTGCGAATATCTTGCTGTGAAACATGAGTTAGGTTGAGCCGTTGGGGTTACGCTTCCTTTCACACTGTTTCTATTTACCAGTTAATTGGCCTACACTGCAACTCAGAGCCTGTTTTCTGCCTGGAGTTGCTGCAACAATGTGCGACGCGCAGCCCAGGCGGGTACAGCCAGCACAGTGAGCCGGGCCTGCGCGGCCTGCACATGGTGTCGTCCAAGCAGCGGCCGCGGCCCTGGCCATGCCGCGCCAGCAGGCATTGAGTATCACCAACGCAACTGGTCCACAGCTGCAGCAGGTGTGCCAGTTGGCGTCGCTGCGCCGTCTGGAGGTGCACTGCCAGTTCGATGCCCCACTCCCACTGTTGCTGCTTACTTCACTTGCGACTCCCACGGGCTGCAGTGCCTGCCCTGTGGCATTTACCCGCTGGAGGCGGCGCTGGCCTTTGAGAGCGCTCACACTAACACGCTGGAAGAGCTGCAGCTGGTGTCTCCTCTACGGATCCGTACAATTGCCCTGACCTGGCGCACGAGTAGCGGAGCCGTAGCCTGAGGTTGAAGCGAATGGAGCTCCTGCGACACGATGTGTACGGTGGGGCATGTCATCACGACAAGGGGGACTGCAGAGCGCAGATAAAAGCCCTGGGGGAAATGTTTGCTGATTGTCAGTTAAATCTTTTTTGGCTGAGCGATGGCGAAGCCAGTTACTCGAGTGGTGTTGAAAAATTTTGTCTGTCCGTCCGGACTACTCCTCCTGAACGGCTCGGCCGATCCGGCTGAGATTTTGCACGTTCACTTGTCCTTGGCTCGCCACACACCAACATTCAGCCTTCTACCTCAATCCATTCAGTCATATTGACAAAAAACACTTTAAAAAAACGGCAGAAAAAGTGCAACTTTTTGGTGACTTTCCATCTTCGAGACATTTTTACATGGTTTCGCATGGTTTGGAATGTGCTGATGCCGAAAATGAAGTCCATTATGACGCCTGACCAAAGTGTCAACCACGTAGGGGCTACATCGACAAGAATATTCTAATATAATTTACTTCGATCATTCATCACGTCGTGCACTACTTGCCGAAGGCAAGCAGGAAGCGCCGCGGGCCAACGTAGGTGTAACGCCAGGCGTGGATTGCCGAAACTGGCGTAGCATCGCGAAGCCTGTTACGACAAGACACGGTCTGGCGTAATCCTACCTTGTTACATTCTAGAATGATTGAAACCCTTCTTCCGGAGTGTCGACACAGTAAAAGACGGAAATTGAAAGTGAAAATGATGACGCTATTCGTCCCACTCTCCCCTCCACTGTCAGAAAGGAAGCTTCCTTCAGTGTGTGTATTTAAGAATTGTGAAAAGATTGTTTTGAGCCCTTCATATTGTGTGCATCTACTAATTTCCTTTCCTCAGATGTCATAGTAAATAAAACCAGGATAATACATACACAACCTCTGTTAAAATTAAAAGGCACGTATGTTTTAGTGAATTGTCTTGGTTTGACTCGGGGAATTACATCGTTTGCAATGATGCAAGCTAACATAAGTACATTAGTACTGAAGTTTATTTACTAATACACGTACAATATTCGTACGTGCTCTCACACAATTTTGCACAAACGTGCTTTTCGCACAAATTTGTACGCAATTCGCACCGTTCCCGACAGTTTTTCCGAAACTTTGTGTCCTAAAGAATTATTTCCAATTTCTTATAAACCAAAGTTTATAAAATTCCAACAAAAATGTTCAAAACCAGAAAAATTAAAAAGAAAACTCCATAAAATTATTAATATTTGGAGACAAATTTCACTTTTAAGGTTTGCAGCATTGAGCCAACGCTGGCATTCAAGAGCAGTGCTCCCAATGTTGATGAGAATATGTCGGATCCTTATAAGTGGAGCTAAATTATTCAATGGTAAAACAAAAGCATATAAATTACGCCCTTTAGGGCATAAATACTCTTTCACGCCCTTGCAAGGGCATAATTCATTTTATGCTCTTGGAAAGGGCGTAAATGGCATAGGAATTTCAAGCAAAATTTTAATGCCCGTCCCAAAGGCATAAACGATTTATGCCCTTTAAGGGCGTAAATCGTTAACGCCCTTTAAGGGCATAATTTTAATGCCTCTGTTTCACCAGTGTTGTTAAAAGAATCTCTAGAGAAAAAACACTTGTGTTGCGGGTTCCTCAAAACCGAACTGCCAAGGGAAAGGTAAGTTATGTTGCGAGAAGCGTCTGCCGCGTTAGAGTAACATCTGTCGCGAGAAGTGTAAGATCTGCCGCGTTAGAGTAAGATCTATTGCGAGTTGCGTAAGATTCCGGTGAGAGCTACCGCCTTAGGGTATTCTCCGTCGCGAGTAGCGTGCTATCTTTCGCAAGCCTGTAAGATTCGGTTACTCTATACATGTGAACCAGCTCGCACACTTTGTGACAACCTGTGCACATCGGCCGACCTACGCATTTTGAAGTGTAAATTCCGCGTGTCTCGGCCTAAAAACTAATGATGCGTGCGACTGTGCCAATCGCGTGCGACTCTCGCTGATCAGTGCTTGGCCTCCGCGAGCCCTTTTCGGCCCGTTGCAGCATTTGCGCTGTTAAGAAGCACGGCTGGTTTGACGCGACGCGCGGATGTCAGGCGTTGAAAGTGCGTGTACCGCCGCCTGAGAGTCACGCTGTGCTGTGGATGGTTCAAAGCCACGCCAGGGCTCGCCCGCCATCCAAACGGGTCCCGTTTGCACAGATGCATTCGGCTCAGCTCGGCTACGTTCGGCACATCGGCATCGGAGCTTCGGCTGTCTCGGTTCTCTCTCTCGCACAGTGCCTGTGTTGGCGCGCCATGGTGCCCCAGCGGCAGCGAGTCCCATGACGGAACCGAAATCATGAAATAACGTTAAAGTTATTGTTAAGGGGTACACTTTTGTTCTGTAACGTGGGGGAAGGAATTAACGTTATTGCATAGAGAACAAAACAGCCCGTTACGAGTTTATCGGTTACGAGTGATAACTTAAAATGACGGTACCAAATTCTTTTTCGGTATGCTAGTTACGTTATTATTTTATCCGAATAATGGCCGTTATTATTTAATGTTCCTGAAATAATAACGATAAATATGTCCCCAAAATACACACATCAATCCATCCGATTTACCCTGAATATTTTCGTTATGTTAATAACATTCTTTTACCCCGAAATTTTTGTTAGGTTGGCGATCTTGGCGTCGACACGGTGTACTTTTCCCTCCCTCTCTTTCAGCTCAATTGATCGATTTCAGGAATTCACACGAGATGTGTGACAAAGCCAAGACACACTTGCGTCCTGTCCTGTCGCCTGATTCCAAAAGATCGTTTCGTCGCTTCGTCTTTCATGAGGCGTCCCTGAGGGTTGCGAGAGAGACAGAGCGATCGTTTGCGGAATCGGATCAGGCAGCTGGCCTGCAGCAGGCTGATTCCGAGCACTGCTCTTGTCGCTCCGTCTACTGTATCGCACTCCATCTCCATGGGGCCTCGGGCTTCCCGTGTAGGCGCGAGAGAGACAGAGCGACGGACGAGAGCTGTGCTCGAAATCAGCCTACTACTGGGCCGTGCATGATGGCAGAAATGAGCGGTTTGGAGCAGACTGATTCCAGTTGGGGGCCTCTCTCTCGCTGTCAAAGGAGGTAGGAGAAGGGCGTCCCTCTCTGAGCCCTCGCCCGTCGTGGGAATGGTGCGGTGCGAGACACAGGCCGACACAAAAGCTCCATTCAGAAAGAAGTACCTGCTTACAGCCCCTTCCACCCTCCTCCTTAAACTAATCACAGTGACCTCGACCTGACCTGATGGAGGAGACAGGGCTCAAAGGGAGGATCGAGATCGAGAGACGGGTTCAAGAGGGGGGGGGGGGTAGCAAAGTGTGACTATTTGCCTACCGGTGCATGTGCAGGCGGCTTCGCCGCCTTTCCTCAGGGAAGGCCAAGCCGACGCTCCCGCCCCCGCCTCTCGCCCCCACATCCGCCGACACCCGGAATTCGTGCCTGATTCTGAGCTTGGGTCGCGGCCGCGGCACGGGCACTGCACGGCACTCCCGCCCCCGCCCGGCCCGACCCCTCGATCGACGGTGGCGTGGCGGTCGGTGCAATGCGAGTGCAAGCCGCCGCGCCGCGCCCCGCTTTCACGCCAGGTCACGACGACTCCCAGCGCCCCAGCCGCCGGCATGGCAAAGGGCGGCACCCCAACTTTGCGCGTGGCTGTGGAGTGGCCGTGCGAGGACAACCGACTGGCTGGTGGTGTACCTCGCCTCGGCCCTGGACGCCCGCCTCACACAGCACAGGCTCCGGCATCACCTCGAGCTCGGCAAGCTCGCAGGCACGGATCCAGGATTTTCCCAAGGAGGGGTTTCCAAAGTCGTGCTTTTTGCCTACATACAGGGTCAAAGTAGTGCTTTTTGCCTACCTTTTAGGCAGCCTACCTAGTACCGGGGGGGGGGGGGGGGTAATTACCCCCATTACCCTCCCCCCCCCCTTAAATCCGCGCCTGCAAGCTCGTGCATGCGCAACGCATGATGTGCTGTGGCGGTTGCTGTTGTTTGCTGATGATCATACGCTTCGCTCCTCGCTCTCGCACTTCGGGACCTGAGGGCACAGAGGATGCGAAAGGCTCGCAGGGCAGGGGAACAGTCCTGGCAGTTTGCCGGTCCCTCCCCTGGGCTGGGACCTGGCCTGGAGGGAGGACCTCCCAACCAGGAGGGTGAGGGTAGTGCCGCCACGTCGCCGCAAATGACTTAAAACATTTAATAATATTTATCAAACTTATTTATTAATTTATTAATAATAATTTATTTTTAAAAGGAGCCAACATTTTTAGCGCCAGGATTAGTTTTTACAAAAAAATGACCGATGCGATATGCGAGGACGGGGACGGGGGGTATGGTGTGCGGGGATGCGGAGGGGGAGGGGGTCACACAGCGAGCGCAGCGCCACCAAATTTGCAACGGCAAGCAGCGGAGATAACAGGTGCACGGGAGCTCAGATGGCCGAGCGAAGAGTACAGCTGACTTCGGCTATACCGGTCATTGTTATTGGCGCGTCAAACTCGCGCTGTGCTATGTGTGGGTCAATCCGATTGTTTCCTTAATCCCGTCCAAGGCGGCGTATTATCATCATGGCTGCGTCGACGTCGACCTCATGGATCCAGCACCCCCAGCATCACCTATCACCTCACCAGCGAGACCGAGTCACTGGCCACCTTATTTTCGAGCCGCAAACGTGGCGCCCTACTGGGGGCAAACACGTGGTGCATGATCTCTTCGCTTTCCATGAGGATCTGAACGAGTCGCACTGCCTCGTGACGGCTGCACTCACAAATTACCTGTAAGTAAAAAAATCACTTTGTTTATTGGGTGAACTTGGAACTTGTGGGCGGCTGCTCTTGGCCGAGTCGATGCCGACGGAGTTGAATGGGGCCGACCGCCTCCACCCACCACGTGCTCTGTGAACAAGTCACCCGCCCCGCGTCTGTGTCCGAGTCCGAGGCACTCGCTGCCGTAGCGTTGTCTAGGCCGTCGACGACGGTAAATTACGGTACTTTAAACCGTATTTTTACGTAAAAATTACGTAAAATTGGCTATTTTTTGTTTTAACGATGTATTTTGCGTGTATTTCCGCTGTAAATATTCGTCTGTTGGTGGTGAGGCTGTATTGTGAGGAAACTAACACACAATTCATAAGGGTACCGTCATGTAATATTTTATTGACGGTCCACAAAATGTCAATCACGAGTATCAAAAAAGGCACAATAATTACAATAAAGAACGGAAAAGTTCCACATAAGCCCAGATCGGGCACAAAATCAGTCCAAATTTAAAGTTTAAAAAACCCCCAATTCCTAATTACGCCTCCACTCTTTTTGAAGACCTATTACCACCCATAGTGCCACAGCTTGTGGAGTTTGTAGAATTAGTGCTGGCAAAACGGATGCACGGGTTGCCACGTGTAGCCTGCACTGAAAATCTATCGGCGAGACTTCGTGCCGTTGTACGGCGAGTGAGTAAAGTGTCACGCAGGGGGGGGGGGGGGGGGGGGGGGGGGGGGGGGGGGGGGGGGGGGGACAAAAACGGCATGACAAAAAGTCAATGCCGAAAATCGGCGTGACTCATAAATTCACGCCAATTTTTGGGCGTGAATTTCCTGTCCATGCCGGTTTTTAGCATGAATTTCGTCGTAAAACGCACTGCCATTCACTCTAAATGTATATGTATTTTTTGTGTACTAAAATTTGAACAAAGTTTAAACATACAAATAGATTTGCACAATTTTGTGCAAACTAACTGTAAGATTTTGTTCACAGCTCTTGGACAAAATCGTTCGTGTATTTGCACAAAATTGTGCAAATGTATTTAGTATGTTTAACTTTGTTCAAATTATTGTACACAAAAATACAAATTACATATAGAGTTGAACGCGCACATGACGGCGTGAACACACATGTCATGCCATTTTATCGGCGTGAATTTCCTGTCACGCCAATTTTTTGGCGTGACCTTTTTGTCACGCCATAATTTGGGCCAATGTGTCCCGATCGTAACATTTTCAGTGTGGAGTAGGGGCGATGGGAACGGTTGGCGGGGTTGGCGGAGTGGGTGATGGGAAACGTCGCCTGGTTTAGTCACATTCTCATTCTGCACGATCTCATGTTCATCAACAGCGTCATCCATATCCGACCCTGAGTCCAGCACCCTCAAAAACCCAATTAATAAGTCGTTGTATCTTGAATAATACCCGTTTCCAGTGTTTTAATTGTTCAAATATGCCAATATCGTCAAAAATACCTGAAAAAATACCAATTTTACCGGGGTCTTGCTTGGGGTTGGGGTGTAAAAATACGGTATTTTACCGTATTTTAAACCGTTTTTTACCGGGTAATATTACCGGGCCTTTACATCCCTAAACAAAACAAGTCCCCGCCCCGCGTTCTGTGTCCGAGCCGAGGCACTCGCTGCCGTAGCGTTGTCAAGGCCGTGCGGTTTCCGGGCCGCCGCCGCGCGTCCCTGAGGCGCCGGCGCCAACGACGAGACCGTGTTATGCCGGGCCGAGGCTCATCGGCGACGTTAGTTTTCTTCGAGGCCGCCGACGAGGCCGTGACAGAGTTGTGAAACCAGACGCAAACAGTGGGCTATCGAAGACCGGTGGATGCGGCCACAATCCCGGACAAGTTTTCAGGTCCTGACCTGAGTCGCTAAATAGGACTCAAACCGAACGTGTTGAACCCACCTTTGGATTGCTCTCTGACGAGGAATTTATTGGTGGGGCCACTCGTTTTATTTCGAGTCGCTATTGCGTAGGATGAACATACGAGCTCCTGTTTCAAAAGTGCGTCTGTCCGATAGAGTTTTGAGCCGTTCCAGAGCCCTGGCATATGACTGGCTAGCTCCCCCGCGATATCTTCTGGACCACTGTGCCGTGGCCGTCGTGGCTTTTGCAATGCTTACAATAGTGGTGTTTTTGTTGCAGGGAAACCATGCAAGAATATTAAACAAAAGCATCTGAAAAAACCACCACAAGGAGGCGTTTAAGAACGTCGTGCAGGAGAGTGAGAAGGAGAAGTCTGGTGCGAAGAAGGCCAAAACTCACCAGCACAGTTCTGAAATGGAGTCGTAAATGTCTCCTCAAGCCCACCAGCTCCATGCATTGCGCCCTGGAGTATCTGAGAATCCGGCCTTGCAATCAATGCTCTTGGACTATCCAGCCTTTCAAGATATTATACCAGCCCCCCATTGATTGATGCGATGCCTGCTTGCTGAAAGGTAAGTTGTGAGTACACAACACAAGTAGTGAGTACATTGAAAAATTATATGGCTTAGTTTTACAACAGCCTTGTTCCGGCCTCTTTCACTAGGAGTTTCTTTATGAAATTTTTTGCTCAAATTATATTATTTTTTGTTTGGTTTTTCTATGCTGTGGCAGATTTTTTTTATCGAGATCAAGAAAATAAATATTTCAGACTTATTGGTTTATTTAAGGAAAATAAGGTAGATTCTAAATGGTTCAAAACACTCATTTACTGATAATAAAGCCTGTCACCACAAAACAACAAGTTAAGTTAAGTTCATCAGTCGCTAAAATTAGACCAGAGAGTTATTATTTCTAAAATCAACAAACTGCCTTTGTCACCCCCGATTAAGCTCAAACTTTGAGGATCATGCCCTTTCAGAATATGAAACCGCCACATGTATCGATTTTTCATTAATTTTATGCGGGGGTGGGGGATCTTGCTACCCAAATTCCTGAACTTCTACTGAGCCAAATCGGTAATACCAATGGAATGGCACCTCGTTACTTTTAGAACTATAGTTTTCATGCCATGTAAAAACCGAAGGTAGGGCCAGGGCCCCCTCCTGATTCTCATGAATTTCTTTGTTGAGGTTTACGTTCCAACTTTAGTCATTTCCATTTATCTTAAAGTCTCCTCACGAATACAAAAAAATAATTCAGCCTTTCTCTCCTAGAAAATATATCCAAAGTAACATGAAAAGATAGCAAAGGCTTTTTACTTTAACTCTGCTAGTTTTTTGATTAGAGAAACAAACTTGTTAAAGCATTGTCAAAAATAACAATATGGGTCAAATTTAAAATTATTGCGTGCTAAATTTCTAATGGTAAAAAAAAACTAACTGACTAATTGAAAAAAGCTTTTGCTGTTTTATGTAATGCACTGTAAGAAAAAAGTCATAACATTTTCATAACATGTTATGAAACAGTTTTCATAACATTGTTGTGAAATTGTTGTGAAAAAGTCATAGCACACATGTTATGAAAACTACTAACGCTGTTATGAAAAAAAAACCGTGAAATTAACAACAAAAATGATTTCGTCACTGGTAGCCATTTGATGCCATTGTTTGGACAGAATCATTCCGAAAGTGGCTTTTGTCGATGCTCTACTACCGGGATTCGAACATCCGCTCTGGCGGTTCGGAGTCGGAGGTTGATCCACTGAGCTACACCAAGTGCGTGTGAGGAAGAAGGATGGCGCAGGTATATGACACCCCGCCGCGGCGGGCGAGGGTGTTATGAAAATTCATAACAAAATCATCACTAAGTTATGAAAACTCCTAACAAGCGACTTGTTATGATAGCGTTATGAAAAAGTTATGAATCGGTCGATGTTATGACTTTTCACATCAATGTTATTAAAAATCATCAAAAATTCGTCATAAAAAGTCATAACCGTTTTTACAGTGTGTCCTTTAAGATTAATTTGCCAGGAGCTCAAGGCTTGAAACATTTTTTGTTATTCGTGACGAGACGTTTACTAACAGTTCATCTACCAGTGAGCATCTTGATAAAACAAAACTGCTGGCACAATATATTCTAGAAAGTTGCAATTTTTTTAAGTTTTAAAAATTATTATTTACCTTTTTTTCTAATTGTTGCAGGGTCACAATCAACTCTAACACGATGCCAGGAAAAATCCACGGGTTTGCTGAGAAAATCCAAGGCAAAATTGCTGAGGAAGTGGACGGCCGAATGGTGTCAGTCAAAGTGGATGGGTGCTCCAAAGGAAACCGCCATTTTGTTGGAGTCAACATCCAGTTTGGCAAAGATGGGAAGTCGGTCTTCCGGACCCTTTCTGTCGAGGAGCTTCACTTGTCCGCCACAGCTGCCAATTTAAAACTATTGATTGCCATGGTTTGCAAGCGGTTCAGGATACAGGCACGGCAAATCGTTAGTTTTACAACAGACAATGGAGCCAATTATATCCTGGCGGGCAAGCTGCTGACCGTGGAGGAGGAAGAAGAGCCAGGGGAAGAGGCAGAGTCCGCGGCAGCGGGAGAGTTCGCCTTGACAGATGACGACGACGACGTGGACGGCGTGAACGATGCGCCCTGGATGGACACCTCAGTCGAGTTGACTCAGGATGATTTCACACTCCAGAGCGTCCGATGTGTAGAGCACACTCTCCAGCTCGCCGTTGACGACGCCTTCAAGAAAGAGCGGGACCTGAAACCAACGATACCAGCTGTAAAGAAGTTGGCCAAGTTCCTGCTCTTGTCACCCCAAGCTCGGCAGATTAAGGGAATCTTGCCACTTCCCAAATTGGATGTGTGCACGAGGTGGGGCAGCATTGATGATATGTTAGAGAGTGTCTTCAATCTCAAGAACTTCGTCGAACTCACCCTGGAGCTGTCTAACAAAGACAGGCTGGAGCACCTCCTGAGTGAAGACGACTGGAAGCTGGTTGAGGACGCTCTTGGAGACCTGCAGCCCGTCCGCATCGCCACGACGCAGCTTCAGAAGCAGGATCTGACCCTCGGCGAATTTTTTGCCATTTGGAGTGGGCTGGTGATGGCTCTTGAAAAACGCATCGTGGCGACCCAGTCTTCCCTGGCGGCATCTCTCCTGAAGGCGATGGAGAACCGCGCCCAGTCTGCTAACTACTGCGACAGGGCGCGGGGCGAGCGCCTGTCTCCGCTGTTCCACTATCCAGCCTTCAATGCAGCGGTCTTCATGGACCCTCGCTTCTTCTCCCTCCTCTCCGCAGAGGAGATCGAGGAGGCGAAGGTGTACCTCTTGGACCTTGCTGACAGGCTGCAGATTGTGAAGGGACTCAATATTGTGCCCCTACGGTGTACTTGGGAGTGTAGGTTGGCTGAGCAATGCTACCCGCAAGACCACAATACTGACTCTTAGGATAATTTCGTGAGGGGTTAATTAAGGACTCAGGGATTCACTTCAGGTTAGACCACCAAGTACTCACTGACGGAAGGTGTTGTCCAGTCGGGGGCCGAGACACGTCTGCCTGTCGCGCTCGCGCGGCCCTTCAAGCTGGCCGGCGGCGCGACTGCTGATGCAGCGCGTCGCTGCTTCGACTTCCGGCCCGCGCCTTTTAAACTCCGGCGCTTCCCCGACAAAGGGCACGCAGGAAGTCACTGTCAGCGAGGATGAAGACGAGCCCGAAGAAGAGATCGATTCCGCCAGCCACGACGTAGGACGGAACTTGTTCCAGAAGCTCCTGAAACGGCGGAACAGGGAGAGGGCGTTAGCGACAGCACGGGGCACACCATCCACCGGCAGCGGAAGGAGGGCTGCCAGAGCTGCGTTGCGAGCGAAGCTGGACACATACGACAGGACTACAGCTCCCCTGGAGGCCAAGGACGATGTGTTCCAGTTCTGGGAGCGGCAGAGGCTCGCTGCCGCCGAGCTGCACGAGCTGGCCATGATAGTCCTGTCCATCCCGGCGACGCAGGTGACCGTGGAGCGGCTCTTCTCGGCCCTCAGATTTATTTTGAGGCCTCAGCGGTCCGGCATGTCGTCAGAGCACGTCGACGACATCGCCTTTCTGAATGCGAACAGCGACTTGGTGAGGGAGTGTGTTGCAGAGCTTCTTCAAAAGAAGAAGTAGAAAGCCTGCCTGTAAGCAATGATCATAGTTGTTATTTTTGTTGCCACCGTTTTCTTTTTCTTTCTTGCTAATTATGAAGTAAACTGCAACTCATAATTTATTTGATAACTTCCTCCTACTACACCTGTAATGCGTTAAGTTTTCATGAGTTTAATTTTGACTATTTCTGATAAAGAAGTTTATTTGTTTGATAGAATAACTTCCTTGTACACCTGTAAGATGTTAAGTTTTCATGAGTTTAATTTTGACTATTTCTTATCATAACTCGTAATACATATTTAAGTCATGAACTATAACTAATAATTAATTTGATAGGATAACTTCCTACAATGCATGTAAAAATTTTAGTTTTCATGAGTTTCATTTTGACTATGATGTACCATTTGTAAATTATGAGACATACAAAGGAAAAAATACATTTGCTGAAACTGTATCAATTTAATGTAAATTTTGACTGACCCACCCAAATTTGCGAACGCTTCGAATCACACCAAGTCCCTTCCCCCCACTCTCTAGCTTTCCCTGCAGCGAAGACGAAGGTCATAAATAAGTTTTCGCTCTCTGAAGGTTTTTACATTCTAGTTTACTGTTCAAATATTTTTGTGGAGTTCTTTTATAATTAACTGGAACCCTTTCATGGGGACATATTTAAAATAAAATGCCTGTCACTCTATCAAAAAATCAGAAATCAGAAAATACAAAATAAACCAAAGATACCAACCAACAACATTGAAAATAAAAAATAGATTTTTTCAAAGGTAATTACAAAGTAAGTACAAAAATCTCTCAACAGTTTTGCAGTGTTAGAGAGAAAGAAACTCCAAAATAATTCCGCATGAAAATTTAGAACGAAGGAACGTTTAGAAGTGAACAAATAAAATTGGGTAAAACTGTGGCTGCATAAGTAGATGGATGTACCCCGAACCCCGAGTACCCCGAGCAGCAGGACAAGGCGAAATTGAAAGTTTATGTTATGAGTGCAGTGTGCGGGTCGGGACAGTCCGGGCCTCCACTATCGCTAGCCCGACGAACGAGTGTGGCGATCTCGGTGGCCACGGCGACGTTGGCCCCGCGGTCTGACTCGGCAGCAGCACCTGATGGTGGTGGTGCTCCTGCAGGCTGCGGCACAGGTCATCGCCCGCCGGGTCCCCGCGGTCCTCGCCGTCAGCTAAGCTAACCCAGCCTTAGCACCTCCGCGGGGCGGCGGCGGTGGCCGTGGGGGCCGCGGTCCCGGGGCCCGTCAGCCAGCACCCCGACCAGGTGTGGTGGCGGGCGGAGGCGCCGCACTACGACGGCGTGGTCGCGGCGGTCCCGGCCCGGCCCGTCACCAAGCCAAGCACCTCGGCGGGGCGGTGGTGGCGGCGGCGGTGGCCCTGGGGGCCGCGGTCCCGCCGCCACACTACGACGGCGTATCAACCTTCAGAATGAGCTGCGTTGCCTGTTTGTATACAAGGAGGATGAAAAATCATCTCACTGCCGCGTGCCCGACTGCCATGCCAGATTACATGTGGTGAGTACAAGAAAAAGAGTAATATCTATGAACTTTTTAATGGCCTGCCTGGCCTGGCCGCCGGTTGACCCACAAAATTGCTGATGCTTACCATTTTACTTTTCAAAAATATGTGGTTTGATTTGAAAGAACAGCCACATCTTTAAAATAATCATTTTAGATAAGTCAATGTATTTGAACGGCAACTGTTGTTCTATTCACTTTTGACTCTTCTGAGTTATGTGTCATGTCGTATTAACCAATGGTGGCATTCGTTTATCACTGACTTGACATACGACAAGCTCGACATCACTTAATTCTTGGCATTTTATTAATGTAATACTACCGCAGCTGTTTGTTACTGCAGTTTCAAAAGTTTGTACATTTTCTTAATTATTGTGACAAATTGAGCTTAAAAATAAATTGTCATGAATTACATGATGGTGGTGCCCAGTTGTTGTCAGTGACAGTAACTTCGACTCACAAATGAATGCCACCCAACATGTGTTGGTTAGAAGTCAAAGAAGGTCTGGTCTGACCAACAATGTTTGTTAAAATTTGACTAGACTAGATGGTTTTCTTGAAGACATGACTGGTGTTGAAATTTACAAAGACTCCTGAGTAGAGTACAGCATTGGTCTCTATTCTTGATTTTCATCAAGGAGACATAATTCTTTTAAAACAAATAACAGCTGTTGAAACGGAACTTTGAAATGCTTAGTTGCTGAGCAAAATTTAGGCGATTGCTGTTTACTTTTAGTAGTAACTATGATTGAAGTGTGGAATATAATATACTTACATGACTGTTTCTTTGCAGGGAAACTACACTGGCAATCTTCTGTATCATCTAACAAGGTAGGTTTACGCCAGACCATGTCTTGTCGTAACAGGCTTCGCGATGCTGCGCCAGTTTCGACAATCCACGCCTGGCGTTACACCTACCTTGGCCTGCGGCGCTACCTGCTTGCCTTCGGCAAGCTGTTTTAAGGGTTCATTGAGGCAATGAGTAGTGCACTACGTGATGAATGGTCGAAGTATACAAGCTAGGGCGCGCCGCCCTTCCGTCGAACCGAGTATAGGCAGCTCCGCTTCGCTGCGCTGGCAATTCAGTTCGACAGGGGCCGATACCAGCTTGGCCTGCCGGCGGATTCTTCTCGGGCCTTCTTCGGCCCTCGCACCAGACCTGGCTTGGCCCAATCAGAGGCCGTCTCTCGGGCCTTCGGTCCTCGCTCCTCACACCCCGTTAGACCTACGCTTATTTTTTCAAACGGTGAATTTTTATGACTTCTGGGCGTTAAAATGGCAGAAATGGTGTAAAAACTCTTGTGTTTAAGTTTGGAATTCGTACGACCATTCCAAGCCGTGCCCCAAGGGATTCACTTTAACATTGGGCTCTTATGGAGAAAAGTCACAAAAAAAACCAAAACGGTTTTTTTTGGGGGAATTTCTCGCTTTTGGATGCACTCAATTTCAAAACCAAGCACATTATCGTGATCTGCGCCCGAAAACGCATCTAACGATGCATCGGTTGCGATTTTTCTAGCCGGGGATCTTGTTTTCAAACCCGGCTATAAGGCGGTTTTGTGGGGTTTTGGCGTTCATTGAAAACGAGGTTGCGGAAGTAAAAAAGTTGCATCCGATACACCTTTGAATGCGTTTTTGGGCGTAGATGACGATAATGTGCTTGGTTTTGAAATTGAGTGCATGAAGAAGCGAAAAATTTCAAAAAAAAACCCGTTTTAGTTCTTTTTGCGACTTTTCTCCATAAGAGTCCCATGTTAAAATGAAATCCCTTGGGGCACGGCTTAGAGTGGTCGTACGAATTCCAAACTTGAACACAAGAGTTTTCACACCATTTCAGTCATTTTGACACCCGGAACTAATAAAAATTCGCCGTTTGAAAAAATAAGCGTAGGTCTAACACCCCGTGGAGGTAAAGCGCAAACCTATTGATATAACATCAGGACTGAGGCCCTCTCTTGTGTTCGCAATGTGCCAAAGTTACCGTCAACGGGGTAACTTAGGACACCGGGGGTAACTTGGGACAGTCTTCCCTATCGGCCTTGTTGTTGCTGCCATCTCGCGGCGGGGGCTCGTAGCGTCAAACCCGCGACGGGGTTTTGTTTAAGAGGCAACAAGGCGCGCGCGGAAAGGAAGAGAAGATGCGTATCATCACAGTAAGTATGCAGAAATCGGCAAACAAGGAAATAAGGTTTTTGACAATTTATGTCAAACACTGCAAAGTTGACCCTAGTACGAGGAGTGAAATGCAGATATGGCCGAATAGTATCTCTCGGTTATTAAATCATACATTGATAAAGAAGGACGCGAAATGTTGCTGACTTCAGTCTTGCCATCTTGGGCCCAGACTTCAATTTATAAAATATCGTAAATGCACGGGGTAACTTGGGACAGTCATTCTATCATGTTCCCTGCACTCTTGGCCTCCTAGGAATTGCTTGTCCCGGTTTATGACATAACCTGACCTTGAAATGATACGCTGGTGATGTAAAGAGATGCCTTGCTTTGCAGTTTTTGCTTCCGCTAAGCCATGTTTTTCACTCCCTTGCGAAAAGGACAATATATTCTTCAGATATGGTTCATATATTTTCCATACATGGCTCATGTATTTTCAATATAATTATGTATTGTTCAATACATTGCAAGTATATGGCCCAATGTATGTATTATATATTGCAATATACTTTTTTTATATCTTAGTTCTCCGCAATATATCGGCAATATATTTCTCAAGACATAAATATCTTGAAGCCATATATGGTCTGTATACTCGAATATATCTTGGCACTTTACGCCAGATAACATTATCTTGTAAAATATATTGAAGTCATATAATGAGCAAGTAAAATGTTCTTTCCCATGCGTTTAAGTCTCCACCAAATTTTGAGAAATCCTATGTACCAAGTAAAGTGAAACAGTTAGGAAATTTTGAACATCTTTTTTGGGTGCAGCGCATAAAGTTGCCCGGTGCATGGTTCATTACCTTCAATACCGTGCTCACGAAACCTTTCTCCAAAGACTTCCGAGTCTTTGTCAAGTTTCATAGTTTTTTTAATAGACTACAATGCCTATATATTGTTCAATGTATGAGATTTATATGTTTTCCATACGTTATTTATATCTGAAAAGTATCTTCCTTAATTATCTTTTCCATATATAAATCCCATATATTGTCAGTAATATATGTGAACCATACATTGCCCATATATTTTCCTTTTTGCAAGGGCTTTTCAACAAATGCCTCGAAAATGCGTAGGATATAGCGGAAGAAAAGAGAGTCCCATTTGTAGTCCCAATCTTCATCCCATAACGACTCCAAGGCCTGGATTCTTGGTCGAGACATTGTCAACACAAGTTTTATGATTAAATAATCTCAATAGATACATGGGGATGAAGTTTCTCCCCTACTGTCCCAAGTTACCCCCGGTCATGGGGTAACTTGGGACACTATTTCGGAGCAGGTTTTAAACGACATACTCAAGGCAAATTGACCAGACAAGCATGAAATAATGAGGAAAGGGTCAATCTTGAACATAGTTTGGACCCAATGGCCTCGGTCAAAAATCTTGCCTTGAGCATTAAAAACACGTGTAAAAGTGTCCCAAGTTACCCCCGTTGACGGTAATGTGCAAAACTTGGCCGTTGCACCAATGTTCACAATACATGAAGGCGGGCTCACAGACCCCCTGTTCCGACCCCTTTTTGAAAAGGTCTTGATGAGACCTATCGAAATCTGCAATAAAAATTTTTTAGTCGGTCGGTCCCCTTTTTCCAAGATCCTGATTCGGCCAACTGATGAAATCGGGCTCCTAGGCCCCCCTTCCGACCTCTCTTTGAAAAGGTCTTGCTGAGACTTATCGAAATCTGCAATAAAATTTTTTAGTCGGTCGACCCCCTTTTTTCAAGATCCAGATTCGGCCAACTGATGGGGTCGGGCTCCTAGACCCCCCTTCCGACCCCTCCCTGAAAGGTCTTGCCGAGACCTATCGAAATCTGCAATAAAATTTTTTAGTCGGTCGACCCCCTTTTTTCAAGATGAAGGGGTCGAAGTTGATTATGATAGTAAATTCGGGCCGAGGTAGCCAATTCGCAGTTAAAACTAATATCAGGGGTAGAAATTGATTTCATTTTCGTCGTTAGCACCTTCAAAAACATACGAAACCATGTAAAAATGTCTCTAAAACGTAAAGTCATTAAAAATTTGCACTTTTTCTGCCGTTTTTTTATCGTTTTTTCGTTGGTACGACTGAATTATTTGAGATAGAGAGCTGAATTTTGGCGTGTGGCGAGCCAAGGATATACCTAACAACCCTGCAAAATCTCGTCCCGATCGGCCGAGCCGTTTGGGAGGAGTAGTGCGGACACACACACACACAGACAGACAGACAAAGTTTTTCAACCCCAGTGAAGTAACTGGCTTCGCTAATCGCTCAGCCAAAAAAGCACCATCAGGATATTTACTGGTTGGTTCGCAAAATGGCAGCATGAGGTGGAGGCTCCGGCTCCACCGAACCACAACCATTCCAGCACCAGCCACTCCATCTACCAGTACTCACTTCACTACCTGAAAAAAGAGCAATGGTGAAAATAAAAATTTTCTTGAGCAATGAAAATTAAAATTTTCTCAAGTCACCACAAAAAGTTTTCTGTTTGCATTTTTGATTCACCCATCCAAATTTATTTATTAAAATCAAATGCCAACAATGTTAAAGTTCTATAAACCAACAGAACAAATGGAATCACAAATTTCCACACTGGCATCGTCATCCAGGGCTAGGCCTGCACTCTCAGACTGTTATTGACTTTTTATCCTTTGGTAAAGAGTTTTTTAAACAGCAATAAAACGTACTATTTCCTCAATATCTATGTAAGATTTTGTTCATTATATTGACTTAAAGTCAGTTTGCTATTGACAAAGAGTCAATACGCAATTGACTTCATAAAAAGTCATTAATTGATGAAAATTTAGTCCTTATAGTGAACAATATTGTACATGGTTACAAAGGAAATACTACATATTATTGCTGTTTAAAAAACTAAGTAAGCAAAGGATAAAAAGTCAATAATTAAGAGAAAAAAGTCGATACGAGTGTGAGAGTGTGGGCCAGCCGCCCAACAAACAACAACTACACAAACTAAACTAGTTTGTGAACTGAACTCACTCACTTTTGGGTATTGAAACATTTCATTACTCCCATACTGATCACTGGCGTTTTCTTCATCTGCAAGTAGCCTCGAATATCTTCTATTCTTCTGACTCGTAAGTGAGAGTCACTTCCGACGAACGATAGGTGATGCAAGGAGCCTACAAAGCTGTAGTTCCGAAGTTGATGATTCCAATTGTTAGCGGGACAACGGAACGAAGCGGCCCGCGCTTCGCACGGAGACGAATCCGAATCAGGCGGTTAACGGGTCCGCCCGCGTCGGCTAGTCAGCATAGACGCCACGGCAGTTTCTCATACAATACTCCAACCAGCAGAGCGGCTATGAAAAACTTATCGACGCGCTATAGCCAAGTCAATAACGTTAATTAACTTCCGTTCTGCTGTTTAAGTTATAACGGTATCTAGATAAGATAAACATTTTTCGTTATTGTTAGAACTTTAACATAAAAAGAAATCTGGAAAAAATAACTGTTTTTCGGACAGCTATCTTAATTCGTTACGAGATAAACGAATACTTTGTATTGTATTGTATTGTATTGTATTGTATTTCGAGATCAGCAGTGATATAAACAGCACTCGCATTCGTCAGAGTATACATAGTTGAGCAGCATCAGAACAGATATGTCAAGAAGTGTTAACAGTTTTTTCTTTTTTATAGACTACAACATTGGAAAACTGTAGGGTTCCGCTTCGATTAAATACTTTTTAAGCCACTTTCTGAAAATTTTTGGTCTATTCTTTAGCTCTTTTAGTTCAGTGGGCAACTCATTGAACAACAGCGTTCCAGAGTAGGAGGGATGAAGCTTTCCAAAACTACCTCTAAAAACCATATGGTAGTAGTTATCCTTATTTCGAGTATTATACTTGTGTACATCGCAATTTAAGGGGTTTTCAGTTTTTTCTACAACATATAAGATGCATTGCATGATGTACAGGCCAGGTAGAGTTAGAAGGCCTTTTTCCTTAAATACACCCCTACATGACTCCCCATATGGCTTTTTAAGTATAATTCTTAGTGCTGCTTTCTGTAGTCTGAACAGTTTCATCTTGGAGCCATTGCAGGCTGTCCCCCATAAGAGCAGACCATAATTTAGGTGGCTAAGGACAAGTGCAAAATAAGCTTTAAGCATGGTTGATTGTGAGACACATTGGGCAAGCTGTTTGAGCACAAAGATACCAGATCTTACTTTAGAAATCAAAGCTTCAATATGGGTGCTCCATGTTAAGTTTTCGTCCACATGGATCCCGAGGAATTTCGTACTATGTGCTTGATTGACAATTTCTTGGTTCACTCTAATGTTCAACGCATTAACTTCTTTTCTCAGGGAGAAGCACATGTAGTTAGTTTTTGAGACATTTATTACTAAGTTAATTTCATTGAGAAAATCCGTTACTTTTTGGGCTATTAATTCCATTTGAACTTTCAGGTTTTCTAGATCCAGTCCTGTGACAATTAGGTTTGCGTCATCTGCGAAATTTATTTTCATTTCATCTCGAATTTATTTTTGGTTACTCTTTTACCGTTATTTGAATCACGTTGAAGTGCCTTGGTATCTGGTTAACGTTAATGCAATTAAGGTTTTTTTTTTAGGGGAAATATTTAACGAACAAAAAAAATATCAAAAATTCTGGATACCCTTGAATTTTTGTTATGTTATTGTTATGTCAAGTTATCACCCCCTGGACGGGTGCCGTTGCCGGTCTCTGGTCTGAGTCTGTGTCTTTGTCTTAGTTCTTTGTGGCATTCCCTCTGCCGCCATGTTGTGTTGCCTTGTGGATGCTACACATATGATCGGCGGGGAAGGTAAGCTGTCCGGGCGCGTTGGAGTCTTAAAGACGTCCTTTTAGATCTGGGCTAGGCGGTTGTGCATTTTCTATCGGTTTCTGTCTTTAAAAAACGGATCCTAGCAATGGAATCTGAAGTGCATATTGGCGAGGAGATTGGTATAAAATGCAATGTTCATAATTTTATGGTGTTTGGAAAAAAGGAGAAATAGCTGCACGGGGTTGTGTGTTCGTGCCGCGGGGTGTGTTTAGGGTGAGGGAATGAGACGGCCGTAGTCTATTTGAGCCACGACTACCTGAGGGCATGGATAAACCAGGCTCTGGAAGGGGGGCCGGTCACTAAGCGACGTGGTTGTCCGTTTGCGCCGCGTCTGCCCGCCGTCCCTTCGCTACCGTTTGCGCCGTGTATACTCTGCCATGTTGGTTGCCTATAACGTCGTTTGCAGGCGCTCAGCGAGACGGATAGAAATGATGCAGCCATGTTTTGTCTAAGCACTTTTATTCATCACAGCTAATGTTGCAGTTTGTCACAGTCAAAGTTCCATAAAATCCAAAAAATTCATAAATATCAAAAGCTTACACAATCACACTTCACACATTCATTCGTCTGCCGACTCTTCAATTGTTTTTTTATTTTTTGAGTTCAAGTTACCAACAAAATACAAATACTCGAGCAAAATTGTATGGCCATCCAGATATTCCTTCCACTTCTCAACTGTCTGCTCTCTTGTTTTGATGCTATCTGCTCTCAGTTTTGCACCTGCACCACATCTGAATGTTCTTTCAATGCGATACGTTTCTTCCTGTTGGTCCAACAACGACTGCACGGTGACATGGATGTTGGGATGAGCTGCTGTGTGTTCTTCGTTGTACCGGCTGTAGTTGTATCCAGTTAAGGAGCTCCGAGTCGACATCCGACTTGATATCCGATTGAGTATCCGACTCGGCATCCGACTTGGAGTGGGGGGCGGCCAAGGGATAGCACACACTAGCGCCATCTGCCGTATTTTCACCAAAGACTCTCCAACAAAAGACAAACGAATCGTCCGATATTTTCCCGCGAAAGCGCAGCGCGCACCGAAGGTAGCCCGCAGCCCGCCTAAAGATCCCGAAGAGTGAGGTGACGCGACCTGTGTAATCAGATAATAATTACATTCATGTACATGATAATTGGCCAGCGATGGACCTGATCGATTATTCGCTGTACGACAACTCTCTACGTCGATATGTTGTTCGTGTGGACCAGAGAACCGCACGGATGCTCGACTACGGTAAGTTTTCACCCGTCCGGCCCGGTGCCCTTGTTCATGAGTTTAGTACTAAATTTCCTTTCAACTGCGTCGTTTTAGATAACACTAAATCAGCAAGACTGCTGAATGAGATTCAGAGAGCGGGTATGCAGCCTGTTCCTGAAAAAAAGGGCTCGAGGAAGGAGGGCACTGCTGCTAAAAGTAAGTTTTATAGGTTAGGTTTGCATTATTTGTTGTTTGTCTATGGCTGTAATAACTCGTTATCTTCATGTCCTTGCAGGCTGTGTTAAAGCAGGCAAACCCTCAAAAGATTCCGACTGGAACCCATTGCGCACAGAACTGTTCCTTGCAGCATGTCGAGAACATCGGCAAATCTTACGCCAAAAGCAAGTTCCTATAACTTTCTGGAAAAATTTGGCTGTCAGAGTGTCTGCAGTCTGTGGTCGTGCGTACACTGGAGAGAGGCTTAGAGATAAAATGAAAGGATTAAAACAAACATTTGGCAACATGAAAAGTAAAGGTTTAGGACCACTCGCTTGGCAACCATTTAATGACTTAAAATTTTTATTTGATGACGACCTCACCAAGGAGTGTCCAGACACGACAGGTATGCTACCCGAATTTATCTTTGTTCGTTGTTGTGTGCTGCCGGGTATTCATTCAATGTTCCATTTTTTGCAGGTTGCAGTGGTGTTGAGACACCATCTGTTTCTGGCGATCCTGGCGATGTTGATTGCACTGTCATGTGTGCAGGTACGTGTCTCGGTTGGTGTCTTAGTGTGAATTAATGTTTGTTGCCGCCTCTCATTGTTCTAAATGGCCCTTTCACCAGGTGACGTCTTGTCCATTATGTACAATGGAACACTCATTGTCATTGATGAAAATACTCCAGCAGGTGAAAATACCTCTGCTGTTGAAGGAGCAGTGGGTGGCCACAATCATCCTTCTAGCAATTGGGGTAAGCGATTGGTTACACACTTTGCTCCTCTTTACCTTACATGTTTTCTACATCAGTGTTCCCTTTTTTTTTTTGTCGTAGGTGATGATAATTCCACCTTTGTAGATCTCAATGGTGACTTTCAGAACGTAAATGATGACAACAACAACAGCAGCAAATCATTCAGTCACATTTCTGATAATATCACCTTTGAGGCTGATAAGGAGTGTGAGGATATTCAAAGTGTCA
This sequence comes from Stenchaetothrips biformis, assembly GCA_030522485.1. NCBI lineage: Eukaryota > Metazoa > Arthropoda > Insecta > Thysanoptera > Thripidae > Stenchaetothrips > Stenchaetothrips biformis. The sequence goes on along the minus strand of CM060099.1, from coordinate 1,844,738 downwards.
CCTATGATGTCTCGAGTAAATAAAAACTGTTTTTTCCGTGAAATGCTTTTTGGGATGACTTTCAAACCATTTAACCCTGTGCTTCAATTTTCAGAACTAAGTGAAAGCCGGTTTGGATTGCATATCGGTGATAACAAATCTACACCCAAAGCCAATGAATTGGAATTAAGGTCCCCACCCAAGAAACTCCCAGCATCTGCAGGTACGACCATTTCATGTCTGATTTACTTTGTGTGATGAGTAAGCTATGTAACTCAGCCTTTTTTGGCAGGTCCGAGGACACCAAATACCACACCTAGAAGAAAGAATAAAAGTAGGATAGTTTCAGTGTGCTGGCCCCCAGAACTGATGGAAGCTTTTTTGAAGGCATGCCTTGACAGGAAAGAATCAGTTCAGCTTGCTAACATTCCTACTGTAGTGTGGCATGAAATAAGTGCTGTTCTTACGAATGCTGGGCATGAAGGGTGTGGCTGGAAGGCCTGCCGAGAGCGGTTCTCTTCGGTGAACAACTATTTCCAAAAGTCAATGCTAAAAGTGCAGGGGATGATGTTCGGCAAGAAGTGGGCGCACTACGATGAACTATGCCGCATACATGACATTCCCCTCGATTACGAGTACTGTCCAGATGAGGATGGTGATGGCATTCCTGAGGGCACTGTCAACACTGATGGATCTGAGACATCAGGTGAGTCTCACTGTGCACTCTGTTCATAGAATCTGTTCCTAAGGGCTTAAACTTACTGCTTTTTTGCTCTCATTGCAGACCTGTGGGATTCCTATGCACTAGATCTTCTTGTAACTATGTACAAGGATAAAAGACCCAAATTTCTTTCGACCAAATCCTGTATAAGGCATTCGACTTTATATTCAGAAATTGCTAACACAATAAGCAACATGCACAAGAAGATGACCCCAAGTCAGTGCAAGGACAAGATTACTGCAATGATGACAAAATTCAGAAAGGAATTCGATGGGGAAAATCGCACAGGAGGAGTGCCAAGTACATGGCCATGGTTCAAGATTTTCAGTGCTATGGAGAGTGGCAGAGCAACTCTAAATCCGCCATGTGTTAACTCTGTAGGCGCCCGCACAAAGTATGCTGTTGATGGCCAGGAAACAGCTGCTGTGCCCCGGTCATCAAAAACCAGGCCACCAGCACCAAAACCTGCACCTGTTAATGAAGATCAAGCCAATGTTACCAAAGAGGAGCCTAAAGCCCAAAAGGGAGCAAGGAAGCCATTGTTCCAGAATAGAAGCAACCAATTTCAGCAAGCTCGTTTGGAAAATGACCGGGAGATGGTGCAAGAAATTCGCATGTGGAGGGAGCAGCAAGGGACAGAAGGGACTCAGAGGACCTTCGCATTGCAAGACATTGCCTCCTCGCTTCGTGCCCTCTTGCAACCCCCACCCCCACCTCCCCAACAGTAATGATTTTTTCCTTTTCATAGGACATTTTTTTTTCCAAATGATAAACCTTTCATTTTATTTTATTATTATTTTGGTTGAATGGAATGAAATTTCCATTTTTTCTTTATGTGTTCCTTTATTTATGTTTTTTATTATGAGTTACGTTCTTTCAGATTTCTAGTCATAGAAGCTGAACTGTGCCATTTCTTAAAAAGTTTGAACAATGTAGTTTCCAACTTTTAAGTATCCCTGACTGATTATTTTATAGCACATGTGACCTGTTTTTCTTTTGTTAGTATGGAGTTGCCACAAGGTCAGTTTCTGGTTTCAGAATCTTGAGGTGACATGAAAGATTGTGCTGCAGTGAAGGATTCCATCCATAATTTTATTTCATAATTGGACTGGTCATTAGTGTTTAGTTGGTGCACTAGCCATACCGAAGTACACCATACTGATGACATGTAAGTCCACTTAGTACTTGTGTTATTTGATTAAGATCTGTACGTCCCATTTATTAGTGTTTCTGTGGGAAAGTTAATTGTTCATTAAGAATTGTTTATTTTTTTAATCCCTAGTCACATATTCTCAAATGTGAATTGTATCTTTGAGAAAAACTGTGCAAATGCAGTCCTCTTTTGTTTGTGTTTTTGTTTAGACAATTGGACTGGTCATTAGTGTTTAGTTGGTGCACTAGCCATACCAAAGTACACCTTACTGATGACATGTTAGTCCACTTAATACTTATGTTGTTTGATTAAGATCTGCACATCCCATTTTTTAGTGTTTCTGTGGGAAAGTTAATTATTCATTAAGAATTGTTAATTTTTTAAATCCCTAGTCACATATTTTCAAATGTGAATTGTATCTTTGAGAAAAACTGTGCAAATGCAGTCCTCGTTTGTTTGTGTTTTTGTTGCCAGACATTGCCTGTGATCTTTTCCAAAGTCAAAAGGTGAAATGTGATAATTAAAAGAAATGTTGATTACTAAGATGCATTTTTTCTCTATATTATGAAAAATGTTGGGTCCATAATTACACAGAAATTTCAACTACCTAGTTGCACAATGAACAATAAATGATAATTATCAATGACCAGGACAGTAACACACAATAATCACAAATTGGCCAAAACATGCGTCAGGTGCAATCTTTTCTCTATTCCCCTTGCTTGAGCGGCATCAAGCATTTCATCATCATCAAACACACCATCTTCTTCTTCATCTTCTTCCAAGCCTTCACGACCAAGCACTTCAGCTTCATTGATTAATCTAGCTAATTCATCATCCTGGAAAATAAAGCAGAGGTAAAAGTACATACAAAAACATAGACATGGGGAAAGTTGACAATTACATACCTCTAGCAGTACTTCTCCATTCAGAACCAAAAAGTTGTGCAAAACAAAGCAGGCAGTAATGTGATCTACCAGAATAAAACGGTTTCGATTCTCCAAAGATTTGAGTCTGCGCCACTTTCCCTTGGCCAATGCAAAACTATTTTCAACTCTCACCCTGCACTGTGATAATCTTTTATTAAAATTTAACTGCTCCTCTGAGAGATGGCCGTTATTAACATATGGTATCATCACCTGCAATTTTTAAAAAATGCCATTATAAAGTCAAATTAAAATTAGTAGTAACTGGCCCACCAGTCCGATAACTTACAAAATCAGTGAGGATATAACCACCATCTCCAACAAGGTGTTCTGAATCTGGCTGAATTCCTTCACCACGCAACAATTTTCCATGCAGAGGACTTCTGCGGAACACACGAGTATCACTCATGCTTCCCGGCTCCCCAACATGAAGGTCTCGGACCAACATGTCACTGTCAACCACAGCCTGGACGTTGACAGAGTAACCGTGATGACGGTTGATGTATGAGGCAGCATCTTGCACAGGAGCTGTCACATCAATGTGGGTGCAATCTATGCTGCCGATGATCCCAGGGAATCCCGAAGCCCTTTGAAACTTGTCTTTAACCCTTTCCATCTCCTCCTCATCCGGCCATGTTATGTACTGTGGAGCCAACTCACGTAAAGCCTCAACAATATAACTATAATGATAGTACAATGTGCTGGGGCGAACACCGAATCTAAGTGCAACACTGCGAAAACTATCCGGGGTTGCTAGTAGCCACACAACCATAAGAATAATGTCTGGGAAATATGTTCTTTCCCGTCTCAATCTTCCCATATTCTTCAGATGAGTCCACAGAGTTTGGGTGAGTTTCTGCACAAAAAAGGGAGAACAGCATTTACAAACATGCTTACTATGTGACTGATGACTACTGATGAAGTATTCTGTAGATCTTCACCTCAAATACACCTCTTGACATCCTAAAATGAAGCCCAAAAATAGGGTCACCCATCGAGTGATATTCTTCAAGATTAACCGTAATAAACACCCAAGACGCCTCATCTGCAAACGAAAGAAACTATGTTTAGTACTTTTAACAGAGAATATACATAACCTTGCATTTAAAAACCAAAATAATTGGTTTTTCCTGGACGTTTCAAATGTGCTTACCAAAGGCAACACCTTCCTCAGCTTCAACGATACGAGCTGCCGCTATACGAGCCAGGGCAATGGCCCGTTCGTAATCTTCTCGTTCATCTTCCTCCAAAATTAGGACAGCGGTGCCTATTAGAGCCAGAGCTGGTGCGGGTAATGCCGCTGCATTTGGATATGGTCCAGCCATTACGTTCGATCTTCTTGTAGGCACGAATGAACAGCAATGAAAGTGATAAAAGTGTACACAGGGCCGGCCCTCCTACGCCATGATGTAAACAAACAGCTTTGGCAAGGTCGATAGTATCGAGTGCGGTCGAGACCATATTTTCGGTTAAAATACGACAGATGGCGCTAGTGTGTGCTATCCCTTGGCCACCCCTCCACTCCAAGTCGGATGCCGAGTCGGATACTCAATCGGATATCAAGTCGGATGTCGACTCGGAGCTCCTTAACTGGATACAACTTGTGGAAGCTCTCTGCCGCGTTCGTCGTTGTTGGTTCGTCCATGGACGGCGCTCGAGCCCAGAGAGATGGAGGATAACTGTAAAACGTAAGATTTCTTCAAAATTACTACGAAGACCAGAGAGAAAACCTGAGCAGTGCGCTTGCAGGCCGCGGACACCAAAACTTTTAATCACTTAAGGAAATATGTACCGCAAATGGGTACCATATCAGCACCCCTGTGTGAGATGCTCTCTACAAAGGTAGCTTTCCAGTGGTTGCCTGTTCATGCTCAGGCATTTGAGAGGCTAAAAGAGTGCGTGTGTAAAGCACCCTCTCTGACTCCATTTGATAGCAAAAAACCACTGGTAGTACAAGCTGATGCAAGTCAGTCTGGAATAGGGGCGGTATTACTCCAAAACAACAAACTAGTGTCCAGCGCATCTCGAAAGTTGACCGATAGTGAAAAGGACAATGCACAAATCGAAAAAGAAATGCTGGCGCAATGTGTGGCAGCCTATAGTTTTGAGCATTTTATTTATGCTATGCCAAATGTTGTTTTTCAGACTGATCATCTGCCATTAGTGTCAATTTTTAAGAAGCCAATAAATAAGATCACTAATAACAGGTTAAAGAAACTAAGGCTCAAAATGCTCAAGTTTCAACCAAAAGTAGAGTACCTACCCGGGAAATACATGTATCTAGCTGATCTGCTGTCACGAGACTATCTCGAAGGCCCAGTTGAAGACGACCCTGAGATGCTGGAGGTGGTTCATGAAGTCGTGAGACACCTGCCCCTACCAGAGAAACTCAAGGCTGACCTGCGGACAGAGACAGACAAGGATGTAGGCTTACAGGCAGTCAAAGAGTATTATCAGAACGGGTGGCCCAAAAGCAAGAAAAAGCTAGTGAGCGAGGCCAGACAGTTCTGGAAGGCTAGGCTGAGTTTGCAGCTGAGGTTGCTGCGAACCGGCCGTCCACCGGCCAATCACAGGGCGGCATGCTGAGGCACGGCGATGCGACAGTGGCAGTGCGACGGCCGCCGTCGGCCGCCGGTCCGTGGACGTGTCCGCCTGAGACGCGTGGGGTAGGCCGCCAGCGTTGCGCGGCGCAAATGGCACATTCGCTGACCAGCCCCCCTCGTCATTTAGTCGCCGGTCCCCGTCTACCTGACCCCTGGCGCAGGAAGACGCGGCGCAAACGGAGTACTCCCAATGAGGCTTGCGTTCACTTTGCGGGGCTGCGTACCCGACCCGGGCGGTCCGCAGTGAAAAGGGTTCCTGGTTTTCCCAGGAGCTCCCTGAGAACTCTGTTGACATTTTCGGGTGTTTGTTTTTTTTAACTCATAATTTCATATTGTTGTTTTTTTCAGTTTATTATGTTAATTATGTTAAAACTGACGTGTACCCGAGTAAAAATGGAAGGCTGCAGAAAGGCTGACGTATGGCTGTATCACCGGTTTTTTTTGGCTGTATGCATGGCTGCAGTGGCTGCCTTGCAGCCATGTCGCAGCCATGGCGCCGTCGTGGACTTGTGGCCATGCATGCTGCAGTGGCTGTCTTATAGAGTGTCTTGGCTGTGGAACGCTTCAGAAGCTGCGCACGGCATCCTATTAGCTGCCAGAAGTAGCCTTCAAACACTGCCACGTACAGCCATGTAAGCTGCAGTGGCTGCGGGCAGTGTATCGCAGCGTGTTGGCTGCGGGGTGCAGCATACTGCAGCGCCCCGCAGCCTCATGGATGCCCGGGGCAGGTCTGACCGGGTTCCAATGGAGCATTCTAGAGGCTGGCAGGTGCAGCCAAAGATGCTGCACTGGCTGAGGGTGGCTGGATATTGGCTGCACACAAAATCTATGTGTTTACTCAGTACACACTTCTAAGTGCGTGCTTACAAGCATGCACTTCAAGGTGTGTACTTGCCTAAGCACGCACTTAGAAGTGTGTACTTGAATGAGTGCACACTTAAAAGTGTGTACTTGAATGAGTGCACTCAGTGATGTACTCAGTGAGTACACACTTGCGAGGTGCATGCGCGGCATAGGGAAAACGCATGCACTTCTATGTGTGTACTCACTGAGTACACATTTGAAACTGTGTACTCATTCAAGTACACACTCCTAGGTGCGAGCTAAGGCAAGTACACACCTCGAAGTGCATGCTTGTAAGAACGCACCTAGAAGTGTGTACTGGGCACCCACATAGATTTTGTGTGTGATGTATGTCCGAATACAGCCAATGTTTGCAGCTATCTAAGGTGGCAGCTAGCCTGCAGGCAATCTGCACCCAATAATTTTCTCTCGGGTACTGAGGCAGTTACGCGCTGGGTGGAGTGTGCGCGGGCTAGGCCGGGCACAGCGCAGCGCGGCTAATGAAACATCGTTTGTTCCTTGTATATTGAAACCCACTTTTTTTTTAATGCTTCAAGGCGGCGGGAGAGTCTGTTCCGGAGCCCGAGGGGCGCAAGGGTGAGCACACATTAAATTACTATGTACATTTTTGTGCATAAGCTTCGCACAAAATTGTGCATGCGTTTCAATACGCACGAATTTTGTGCGCAACAACGCACACTTTCGTGCTTAGTTACGCACAAATTCGTGCATTTAAAAACGCATGCACAATTTTGTGCGAATCTTATGCACAAAAAAGGACATAGTAATTTAGTGTGCAGCTCCAACGAGAGAAGCCGAGTTCCGACGACGACAGAGTCGACGAAGTCCTGACGCAGGCCCTGCCGGAAGACATGGGAGGCCGTTTCAACATAAACGAAGATGTAAGTTAAAATCACCATATCTTGCTGTAGTTTTAATTTTTCACTTTTTTTTTTTTTTTTTTTTTTTGAACGGAACGGGATGACTTATTTCTGTTTCTCATGTTTTAATCCAGGACGAAGGTGTTCCTGTGTCAAAAGACGCCGAGAAAAAGAAGAAGAAGAGAGAGGAGAAGAAAGAGAGGAGTAAGAGGGATTCAGAAGATCGTGAGAAAGCGCGTAAAAGAGAGGAGAGGAAGAAAGAGTTTAGACTGAAGGAGCTTGCGGCCCAACTCGAGATGGCCAAGGAAGAGGTGGCCAGAGCGAGGGCACTGGCAGAAGCAGTATCGTCGAAATCCAAGTCCAAAGTAAGTCGTGAAGTGTCTATTTCCTAGAAATCAGAAAGAGTGCATAGAAATGTGAGCGTTTCCTAATTCTGGCTTTTGACATGTGATTCACAGGGGACATCTAAGCCGCAGTGTGACCCGCAACAGCCCTCAACAAGCAAGGCGGGTTGGAGCCGTATCCACGTGTCCGCAGGACTTCCAGCGCCGGAAGCACGATGGAACGGGTCGCGAAACTTAAGCTTGCTGAGGAAAAGGTCAAGGTATTGATATGAAACAGCGCGAATTTTATGCATTTTTATTCAATTTCATGCAACTAACACTTTTTTTTGCGTTCTTTGTTTTAGTCAAGCAGAAGTCGGTCAAGCAGCCGAGGTGGCCGAGTCACGCCTAAGAGGAAATCCGATTTGCCGTTGGCAGTGAGCAGTACCAAGAAGACGAAGGGTGCTTCGTCACGAGCCTCGAGCCCAGCCCCTGACCGGTTCCACACGGCGTCTCTGCCTCCGCCGTCCCAAAGAGTAAGAATCCCTGTAATAATGTGCAGTTTTGTCGCTTCTAGTAACGTTTTATCTTGCACACCCGTTGGTTTGCATAACAATATGCATGGCAAAAATTTTGCTTTGTCATGCAGCATATTATGCAGCAGCACGGCTTCTTCATGTACGAAAAATAAAATGCATAGGGATTTTGGTATGCAATCAGCATTTTTTAATTAAATAACTTGGTTTGATTTTAGACTAGCATTTTTGGGGGGTTTATGTTATTTTAACAGCACATGAGGCCTGTGGCAGAGTTCCGGTGCCCGCACTGTCTGACCATCACCACGCAGCGTGGCGTTTTGATGGCTCACGTCGAGGAGCACTGGGAGCTGATCCAAGCGGAGGCGCGGAAGATGCACACCGCGTCGTGCCGGATCGAGAACCTGCGGAAGCCGGGGGTGCGGGTCATCAGTTGGGAACGCATCAGCGCCCACCTCACTGAAAGCTTTTGGTCGAGGAAGCCGTCTTGGATGAGATCATCACGGTCATCACGAGAATCCTCGCGGAAGCGATGGTGATTATTGGGTCCGAAGACGTCTTCGCTGCGCGAAGATACAAGGACCTGAAGAGTGTCTACGATGCCGCCCTTGCGTAAGTGTTCATTCAGATGGTTTTTTTTTTCTGTTTCATTTTTTTTGGCAGCAGGTGAAGAAAAATAGGAAAATCACTAATTTGTGGTTTGTCCATTTTTGGCCCGTCCCGTATTATTTATGAAAATAAATATCGGAGGACGGGCATATAGCAGAGGTTGGACTTTTGGGCCGGCTCGGCTGGCTGCAACGGCTGGGCCGCAGCCGGCGCCCGGTAGCGCGGCTGCCGGCCGCATGGCCAGCCAGCCAAATGCGGCTGGCTGAGGTTCAGCCGTGGCTACCTGAGCGCGGCCGGCAATGGCTGTGGCCCAGCCGGCCCTGCCTCCGCTTCGGGTGGTGCCAGTGGCGCAGCGTAGTGTCAGCAGTGTCGCGCGGCGGCGACACGGAGTGGCAGCGCGTAGCGCACCTGGACTACGTCACGTCACAGCGTGGCAGCGCGCGTAGCGCACTTTCCCTGCGGGCGGGTGGGCAGGGCGCGTGCGGCGTACGCGTTGGGTTAGCCTAGAGTCCTACAGCTTCGCAGAGACTGGCAAATTACTAGGCCGGCTCGCCACGGCCCGGTCGGCCCGGGCCAAAATGGCGGCCCTCCCTCCTTCCCCCGCAGCCCCCGCGCCCGCGCCGCTACACTCGCTTCCACGCTGCAGCTTGGGCTCGAGGTAGCAGCATCATTCCGGTTAATTTTGTGTTTTACGCTGTCAGAGTATTATATATCAGATCTTGTAGGTCGATCATTTTCTGTCGATGCGTCCGTGCGAGGTACGTACTGGATCAAGTGTTTCTTTATGTGGAAACTGTGTTTCCACTGGGTGAAACTGGGTTTCTCTTAAACAGAATGGGTGGATGTGCAGTTCGGAAATGCAGTGCTGAACATAAACATGCCAAGGGACTTATGTTATTTCGACTGCCTGGTGGAAAAAATGACACCCCTAGAAGAGGAAAGTGGCTCTGCGCCTTGAATAGGACAGAGACCGAAGTGCACCCAAACACCAGAGTCTGTGAGGTGAGGCCCTTTCATTTTGACTCCCATGAAAGTTCCCCCTTATTTTTTCCTATTACTAACTATTGTCTTGTGAATGTATTTTTCTCAGCTTCATTTTGGACCTAATGATTGGGAGAAGGTACGGGAGGATGGCAGTAGGAAACTAAAGTCAAATGCTGTGCCATCTGTCAACCTGCATTCCATTCCACTCCGAACTCCACTGGGCAACATAACAAACAGCAATATATTCAACGGCAATGCTTCACCTTCGACTCCAGTCAAGCCTCAAGTCTCGCACGATCACTGCTACACCTCCTTTTCATCGTCATCAGTGCCATCATTTGCTTGTTCAACCCCTAAAGTATCACGCCAAGATTTTAATAGTTCGGAGCATTGCAGCACTATTTTCAGAAATAATGTAGCTTTTGATCCATGTGTCTCAGATAATACTTCTATCTTGAAGCCTTCTGTAGACTCTGATAATTATTTCCTGAAGCCTCCTGAGGACTCCGATACTTCTTTCTTGAAGCCTTCTGAGGACTCCGATGTTTTGAGGTCTGCTGGGGACTCCGATACTTTGAGGCCTGCTGGAGATTGTGATACTTTGAAGCCGTATGAAGACTCCAATACTTCTATCTTGAGGCTGTCTGAGGACTTCGATTCTTTTATCTCGAAGCCTGCTAGTGACTGTGATACTTCAATGAAGCCAGCTGGTGATGCAGTGACATCCATGGATGCACTTAGCCTGAAAAGTATGGAAGCCTTGAGGGCTCACCTTCTTGCAGTGGAGAAGGAGAATGAAATGCTAAGGGTGAAGGCCTCCTCTGTTGAAAAATTAACTAAAAAAGTGTTTGCCCTGAGGCGTGTTGTGAGACAACACTGAAAATGTTACGGTCGGACACACGGCCAAATTATGGCGTGACAAAAAGTCACGCCAAAAATTGGCGTGACCGGAAATTCACGCCGAAAAATGGCATGACATGTGAGTCACGCCGTCATGTGGCGTGAATGGCAATGCGTTTTACGAGAAAAGTCATGCCAAAAACCGGCATGACAGGAAATTCACGCCAAAAATTGGCGTGAATTTCTGAGTCACGCCGATTTTGGGCATGACTTTTTGTCATGCCGTTTTTTGGCGTGACACTTTATTCACGCCCCTAAAACGGCACGAAGTCACGCCGATAGATTTTCAGTGAAGAGAGGAAGGCTAAACACAGTATTCAACAGAGTTTGAATCTAACTCAGCAAAATGTATCTAAAGTGTCAACTCCAGATCAGTTGAACGCCTTGGGTCGCAACTCCACTCAAGGGATGAAACGGACTGCAGGTGGTATATCAGAAGGACCCTACTTTAAAAGCCAATGTGGCAATACTAGGCTACTTACAGTGATATTGCAAAGAGGTTCTTGTTGCCGTCTCTGAGGACACTTGCTGCTCGAACACAACATGTCAAGTACAGAAGTGGCATATTGCTTGAAGTGTTTGAACAGTTAGCTGCAGTGACCCCCAGCCTGAGCGACAGAGAAAGAGACGCTCACCTTTGTTTTGATGAAACTGTCATCGAGCCCAATGATAAACTCTATGATCCCAGCACCAAGGAAGGCATCGGGCAATGAAATTTACCAGGACACATTGGCACTGCAAACAAGGCCACTGTGATTATGCTCGGTGGGATCACCTCACGGTGGAAGCTTGTGGTTGGATATTATTTCTCTGGCAAACGGGACAAGAAAGGGGGAAAGAATGCATCAGCACTAGGATTCTGGGAAATTTTGGTTGAAATCATCACACGGGCTGAGAAAACCGGTCCCCTGGTTTCATCTTTTAGCAGTGACATGGGTGCTGAGGGCAGAGCTGTGTGGAGAGTACTTGGAGTATGTGGAAAGCGCAACGGGAAAGTGAAGACTCACGTACCTCATCCTTGTGATAAGTCAAGGCGATTACATGTCCTGCCTGACATTCCGCATGTCTTCAAGAATTTAGTTGCCATGTTACAGGCTAACAAAGTTATCATGTTATCGCCAGACGTAGTAAAGACCAATGGAGAGAGTATAAAACGCGGGTTTCAGCACACTTGGTGCTCTTGGTGGTCTTGGTGCTCGATTTGGCGGGTGGCCTACCTTGAGGGGTTGTCCCCTCCCCCTCCCTCCCCCCTACCAAAAAAAATGTCCCCCCCCCTAAAAAATGTCCCCCCCCTAAAAAATGCCCCCCCCCCCCCCCCAAAAAAAAACAAAAAAACTTTGATATTTGAAATTTTATGACAATTTAATATATGAATACATTTTCCTTTTTTCCCATTATTTATTCCCCTATGATGTCCGTCCTCTAGTATGTGATGATAGCGCAATGCGTGTGTAAGTGAGAATATGCTACAGGTTAGGGGGCAAGGGCTTGGGTGGGTGAGGAGAGGGTTTAGTGGTTCGAATACTGTCTTCTACGAGGGTAACCCTAACCTCTAGCATATTCTTTTGTCCAAGTTTATAAAGGTGTGCAGTGTCGATGTGGTGGGTGTGCATCATGAATCGAAAGCATAGGAGGACATGCCTACAAAAGCTGTTCTATCCATTTTTGACAGTTGAGGAATGGTGGCTAGTATGTACTCTGTCAGGAATACCAATACCTGTAAAAAGATTTAAGGCGTATGCAGAAAATCCCACAGTGTCAGCAGTTTACACTAAACCGCCCTGGAAATATTAGCAGAGCTGTTAGTCTACTTCTGTCAGTGCATGAATACAGTTCGTCATGGACGTGCCAACCATAACCATCCCGGATGGTGTGTATAATGATCTGCATGCTCTAAGTGATGCCGAAGTGGCTCAACTTCTGTGGGGCGTTGTACCAAATCAGGCATTGCCATCTGGTGAGTGAAAATGAAGATACGTGTATAGTGAACGATGTTAAATATGAATTATGAGATGGAAAAAAATCATATTTCAGTGGATCCCGTTGAGGAGGTTGTGTCGTCCATTGGTGTTCATGAGGGTGATATGCCGCAGACTGATGCAGCAGGTATAAACTATTCAAAACTACATACTCATCAAACGTATGCGTGTGAGTGAATAAGTGAAGTAAAATCATGTATTAGTTTCAGAAAATGGCGAGACGAAACCGAAGAAGAAATCAACTCGAAAGGCATTGAAAAATGTTCAAATCAAGACCGGACTCGTGAAACAACGTCCGAAACGTATTCGTGAGTCAGTCAAAACATGTCTAGCATCTTCGGAGAAGTGTAAACTGACTGAATGTTGCCATATGAAGACTGTTATCCAGCTCATGTCAAGTGTATGTGAGGCTCAGAAACTTTGTCAAAAATTCATAAGTAAAATAAAAAGAATGAAAATGTACTATTCTGTGTGTCAATTAAGGAAAAAGTTAAACCATAAAATACATTAAAATATACATTTATTACAACATTTATACCATTGTCACGTCATACGCGTTCCCCCTTTTGCCGTTGAATACAATCTTTGGTGCATGACCACACTCACAAAGCTCGTTGATCTCTGCAATTTGCACGTCAGTCAATGTGGAGAATCTGGATGGCAGGATCACGGTCCACGTCTCACCGTTGTCCATGAGCACTTTGCAGCGAATTTTCGTTCCGTGTTGAGTGTCAATCCGTAGCATAGACTGGATTGGAAATGGCGTCCCAACTTGCAGTTCTGCCACAGAGTGGAACTCGTCCGCCGCGTTCATGTTGTTGAAGATATTGGCTAAGGCGCTCGCGTCGGGGAGCACGGCCACGGCAACGTCTTGGCTTTGGGACATGATGCACTGAAAACCAAATTGACTCTATCAATACAAGTATAGATGGCAAAATTAAAAAGTAAAAAAAAAAAATAAAAAAAAATAATTTAAGAAACTTACCATATGAGTGTACAAAGAGGAATCGAAGACGACGACTCGGGAGGGTCACGAGATGGGCACAGAGAATTCAAAAGCACTGCCACAGAAAGAAAAAAAAAACAGTCAACGACACTGTCTAGAACATTTTACACGACTCTTATATGAAAAACTTACCGATTTGATGCGGAGAGACGTTGATGGTAGATGCACTCACACAAGCTCAGAGCAGCCGATCGACAACTGATGACCAGTCAAGACGAGCACGCCCCTCTTATACGACTAGAGGAGTGCTGATGGTTGCAGTCCGCCCCTCCCGCGTTGCTTTGTCCCGTCGCGCAAGGCTCTCGCTCTTGCGGGGGGCTCTCGCGGGGGGCGGGGGGCTCTCGCTCTCGCTCTCGTGGGGGCTCTCGCTTTCGTGACGACTCTCACCCTCCTGGAATCGTGTCTTTGTCGAACACGTTGCTGTGCATTGGGCAGGATGCTAGTGCTCAAACCAAGGCATGGCGTAGCGTTGATATGGCAATGGGGTATGCAAGTTTGTACATGAAACCCTCGGAGAGCGGGTCTTGCAAAATGTCGTACTGCAAAATCAATCCGCCAAGTGCATCAGACAGGGAAGTCAGGCGTAATTAGATAAATATCTTAAAATGATTTATTTATCTCAGGTTGTCATAATATCAGTATAATAGTCTGTCGAGGAATGGTACTATGCTGAGGTCTGCATCGTCTGTGCGGTCGCGTGTGGTTAATGCATGTATTGCTAAATCTAAATATGGGCGCGCGTGTTGGTCAGTGGAAAAAAATGCTGTCTCTGAGGAAAATGTGTCGGCAGTGGTAGCAGGTGGAGACGATGTGGCTCTTAGTCTGTGGTCTGCCGTTGAGGTTATTGCGAGGCCCCGTCTGAAGTATTCGTCGCCGAGTAGAAAGTGAATAGCTTCATAGCTCGAAACTATCATCGACTACGTAATCTCTGTAAGTAAAGTGCAAATTGGAGTGTGAGTCAATGTAATTGAATCTGAGTAGAAAATTGTTTATCTTCTGATTATAGAAAAAACATAGGAGAGAATGGCAGAAGGACGGAATGTCAGCACAATGCACCCGCAGCTCACCTTTGCTGAGGAGATCGGAGACCTTTTCTCTAGCAAGCACTCGAAGGCTCATTGCGTGTCGGCTGATCAGTGTCAAGGTGCAGGTATTGCCCTAAGCTTCAGACAACGTTTTGGGCGTATAAATGAACTGATAGCACAGAAAAAGCGTGTGGGTGAGGTGGCGTACTTTGAAAACACTCCAGGAGAGTATATTTTTACTTTGATTACTAAGGAGCGATACTGGCAAAAGCCGACTTATGAAAATATGCGTAAATGCTTATGTGAGCTAGCCACATTGTGTAATGTACTTGGTGTGAAAAATCTATGTATTCCACGACTTGGGTGTGGTCTCGACGGATTAGACTGGAGTGTTGTGAAGCGACTAATTCTTAATACCTGTGATTGGAATGGAATTGAGTTGACAGTTTACGAGTTGAGAGGGTGATTGCTATCAGTTGTCTGGTGAAAATATAAATTGACTATATAGTTGTCTACGAATGGACTTTGTTCTATTAAGATTGTATGTAAGTAATATCAAAATGTAGACCAAAAAAGGAAATAAAAAAATTTAAAAAAAATAAATTGTGTTTTAATATGGTGAGAAAGACATACCACAAAAATACATTGAAAAGTCTCTTTATTACAATAATTGAGGCAATGTCACATCAAACGCTCCCCTTTTGTGTCAATGAATACACTCTATGGTGCATGACTACAGATTGCATCTTTCAATGTATACCCTCTGGGGTAGTGAAATGTTCTAGTATGGACGCTCCGTGTTTGCAGAGTGTGGTCCACGCTGTCAGTCCCAGATAGGTGTCTCTGAATTGGGGGACTCCGTCCACCTCTTCGAAGGCTGAATCGCGTTCGATTAGAACAAAGGGTTTGTCCCTCAGGCGGATGAAATGAAGCACATGCGAGCGGAGTCGGATGTAATTGCACTGTCCCATATGTTTCCGTAAATCCCCACCTTTTAAATGGGTACTGACGTACTCGGTGAGGTGTTTCTGCTCTCTCAAGTCTTCGAGTTCTTCTTGATCGAATTGGTCCAGCAGCCTGTTGCCTTTCCAAAGTTGCAACATGTAAATCGCATCGGCTCTGGAGGCGACGAGTACCTTCCTGTTGCTCGGGTTGAGTTCCACGCGGAGTGATGGTGACATTTCCTTCATTCTGTGTGGTTCTGCGCTTCGAGTGGATGTATTTTCTACGCTGCTCGCAATCTTACACGGTTTTCGAGTCGGACACGCTCTCTCTCTATACCATACAAAACTGCTTTCTCGACAGCGTCATGCGCCCATTGTATTTCTTTGTAAAGCCCCGTGGGAAGTACGTGGTGACGCAACCGCTGAACGTTTTCAAGCAGTGTCACTGTGAAGATAGTGTGATGGTCGTACAGTGGTAGGTCGCTCGCTCTTGCGTTGTCCGGAAGGGTCATCCAAAAATCCCTATTTAACTCTCTTGCCCAAAGGCGCTCTTCACGGTCGAGAAAGCGGTGCTCAGCTATCTTGGCTAGCACGGTTTGGATTCGCTTGACATTCATGCCGTTGCGTGTTCGCTTGAAAGTCACAGTCACTGCGTGGTAAAGTTACGTGATCTTTGAAGCACTTTCGCCTAAACCACTCGAATCCTACGCGTTGGAGCAGCTCTCGGAGGGATTAGCTTAACGACTGACCAGCCGCGGTGCGCACACTGTTATTAAAGGTATGTCGGTCTCGCATGCCCCCCCCCCCCCCCCCCCCCTCCAGTCGGTCGTGCGTCTTGTCCATCGGCTCGGCCCGGGAGTCAGCAGTGGCCGTCGCACAGTGGGTCAGAAGACCGTTGAGGCGGTCAAAATCCCGAACACGATTTGATCTCCATAGTCTCTAAATGGTGCTCGAAACTAACGTGTGATCCCCACCAACGGATTGCTCTCCAAATGAGTATGAAATTTAAGGACATTCATGAATTTTCAATGCATATTTGTAATGAAAAATTCATAATATTTTAACAGTGAAGGATATTCGATATGAAACCTTCATTCGGCTATTTCAGTTCATCAAAGAAGAGTGTGAATTTGCCGCATCAGGAGATTTGTGTGTCCGTGTGTGTGTGTGTGTGTGTGTGTGTGTGTTAGAGAGAGAGAGAGAGAGAGAGGAGAGAGAGAGAGAGGAGCCCCTCCCTCTCCCGCCTTCGCTCCCCGCCCCCTTCCCTCTCCCGCCTTCGCTCCCCACCCCCTTCCCTCTCCCGCCTTCGCTCCCCGCCCCCTTCCCTCTCCCGCCTTCGCTCCCCGCTCCCTTCCCTCTCCCGCCTTCGCTCCCCGCTCCCTTCCCTCTCCCGCCTTCGCTCCCCGCTCCCTTCCCTCTCCCGCCTTCGCTCCCCGCCCCCTTCCCTCTCCCGCCTTCGCTCCCCGCCCCCTCTCTCTCCCGCCTTCGCTCCCCGCCCTCCGCCCTTCGCTCCCCGCCCTTCGCTCTCCGCCCTCCGCTCCTCGCCCTCCGCCTCCCGCCCTCTGCCTCTCACCTTCACCAAGAGCGGTGGGGCGGGGACTAGAGATGTGCGAACAGCGAAGTTCAAATTTGAATGAACACGAGCGCTTTTAACTTCCAAAGCCTTCGAACGAATCGAATAGAATAGTTTCAAAAAATTTTCTCGAATGAATCAAACAAACAAGATTTCTGTTCAGATTCGATCCGAACACACACACACACACACACACACACATTAAAGTAATACTAAACCAACTCGCGTGTTCACACACAAACATAATCTGTTCATTTTTTTTTTTTTGTTTTAGCAGATGATACATTTATGTTCACAGCTATACGCAAAAATTGAAAAAAGAAATCAAATTATAAATGTATCAGAATGCTTGTACTCTCGTGCGGGGAGCAAGCGGCTGGATGGCTAGACTAGAAGATTATATGGGCGGAGGGCGCTCGGTCGCGCCGCGCCCCGCACCCAGAGTCCTATAGCTGGCAGACAGCCACCAAGTGAGGTCCGCCCGTTATAGGACTCTACATGCAGCGCGCAGCGCTGCCGGCGCGGCGGTGAGGACCAGCAGCGCAGCCCTCTAGTCTTATTTGGTATAATTTTTCTCGTCGGAACGTGAGGATGCAGAATCCGGCATCCTTTCAACTATTTAACTGATACCCGCAAAAGTTCATATTGGTACTAGGGCGGAACGGATGCGCGGTGTCCGTTTACAAGTGGCGCAGAGTGAGGAAGAGGAAGGTCTCCGCGGCGCAGGGTCAAGTGGACGCCAGGGACCCGGGGCGCGTCTGGGGCGGCGTCTGGTTTCTGTCGGGTCTTCGCACCGCATCGATGGCCGGCCTAGTACTAAAAACCAATTTGACGGGTTTTGAGTATTCACGTGATTGGTCTACATATTGTACATCCTCGCGTTGAAACAAAGAAAATGATACCCAACACAAGTGGTATTGGGGATATCAGTGGGATCGAATGAATCGAACAGTCTGCCTGTTCGTTCGAATGCGAAAATGTCCGCACATCTCTAGCGGGGGACTCTCACTCTGATTACAGAGTTGGCAGTAATTTTTAACAATGAGGATGTTCATACACCCACCCACCCACCCACCCACACACGCACATACATACACACATTTGACTCTAGTCTTCTGATCAGTCACACATGCTGATGGCTCATCATGAGAAATCCCCTCCACTCCTCATCGATGCAGACGAGCATCGACTCTTTCATGGAACTTGGGATGTGCACGTGTTGATTCGCAAATGTCAGCCCTTTAGTTTTCTTGTAAAAGACGACTCTCGGACTGCCTAGTGGAGCGACCGTCAGTCGTGAGGAAAGAGTCAAGAGCGTCGGATCTATATAAGCGTGTGTTGTGTTGTTGCTGTCGTTAAGGACTACGCAATTCTCGCAAAGAAAAGGTAAGGGGGAGGGTAGCTCTCGCGGGGGGCTCTCGCGGGAGGCTCTCGCGGGGGGCTCTCACGATGTGTGCGTGTGTGTGCGTGTGTGTGTGTGCGTCCATGTGTATGCGCACACGTGTGTGTGTGTGTGTGTGTGTGTGCATGCGCGTATGTGTGCACATTTTGTATGTGCATATGTGTGCGCGCATCCATGTGTGTGCGCGCGCGCGTGTGTGTGTGTGTGCGCGCGCGCGTGTTTGTGCTTGTGTGTGTGCGCGCGCGCGTGTTTGTGCTTGTGTGTGTGTGCGCGCGCGCGTGTTTGTGTGTGTGTGTGTGTGTGTGTGTGTGCGTGTGTGTGTGTGTGTGCGCACGCGCATGTGTGTGTGTGTGTGTTTGCGCGTGTGTGCGCACATCCATGTGTGTGCGCGCGCGCGTGTATGTGTGTGTGTGTGTGTGTGTGTATTAAGGATTGTTTTGAAGTGTACACTGGCCCATGTGGAAAATGATTCTCCTAGATGTTAACACTAGCCCAATCTAAAAACGCGATTTTTGTGCATTCTTAAAAAGAAAAAAGAAAATATCCAAAGTGAGTGTGTCTTGTAGAGAAAAGTGTGTCCTTTCCAAAGCTCTCGCGGGGGGAGTCTCGCGGGATGTGTGTGTGTGTGTGTGTGTGTGTGTGTGTGCATGCGCGTGTGTGTGCGTGTGAGCGCGCGCGTGCATGTGTGTGCGCGCGTATGTGTGCACATGTGTGTGTACATGTGTGTGTGTGTGTATTAAGAATTATTTATAAGACGACTTTTTTGAAGTGTATACTGGCCCACGCGGAAAATGATTCTCCTAGATGTTGAGACTAACCTAATCTTGTGTGTGTGTGTGTGTCTGTATGTATATGTGTGTGTGTGTGTGTGTGTGTGTGTATGTGTGTGCGTGTGTATGTGTGTGAGAGAGAGAAAGCATGCGCGTGTTCACATGTGTTCTAAATTTTTAATTTTTTTTTTTTTTTGTTTCCTTTTAGAAAATGGAAAGATTGTATCCATGCCCTGCTCCGCGATCGGTGCAGAGGACTGCGCCATGTGGGCGATGCCCAGCGTGTAGGAGAGCGTCAGCTGAACCGCCGCGCCCACCATCCACCATCGCCACTACCTCAACCACATCGTCCAGAGCCTCCTCAATATCAGACTTGTCTGATATTATAGATAGTACAGACACGGATAGTGAGGAGGAAGACGGTGTGGTTGAGGATACCCAGGAGGAGGAGGAGGAGGAGGAGGAGGAGGAGGGCGAGGAGGAGGAGGGCGAGGAGGAGGACGAGGAGGAGGAGGAGGGCGAGGAGGAGGACGAGGAGGAGGAGGAGGGCGAGGAGGAGGGCGAGGAAGAGGGTGAAGACGAAGACATTGACGACGATGAAGATGATGAGGAGGGATTTGTATCCTCAGATTATTCAACCAACTATGTAATAGAAATAACAACTCACTGGTACTTTGACAAAGTGACGTAAGTCCATGGAGTGTAATTTTTCAGGAGAGCAAAAAAAAGCATTACTTTGAAGCTGCAAAATAGAATTTTTGTCCCAAACACTTGCAATTTTTACCATATATTCCTCATTGAACACTTTACATACTGGTTCAAAGGGTATGTTAATCAGACTCCTAGTTTCCAAGATAAAGGACTTACGTCATTCCTCATCCTACCAAAAACATGTCAAAATGACGCAAGTCCACTATCAGTTGACAAATTGGCGAAGGTCCCAACCATAAGTTGACAAAGTGACGAGAGTCCATACCATCAGCTGACAAATTGGCGTAAGTCCAACAAACTTCCACAACATGACGAAAGTCCCAGCCTGACTCAAACAGAATGGGGAATGTACATATTTCTAAAAGAACGAGACCAAACTGCATGATCAAACTACAAGAACTAGTAATAACCTAACTATAGCATGACTGTTAGAGTTAGCAGATAAATACCGTCCCAGATAGTTATTTAAGTCGAGATGTCAATGTTGTCTGCACACAGTGAATAGTGAAATGTTTGTTCATAAGTAAATCCATAATAATTTAGTCTATTCCAATAGTCAACAACAGACAGCAATCATTATTCTGTTCCAAAACTAAAAAATGATTAAAATTATTTATAATACACATAGTGGTTAGTGTTCACCTGAGTTTGTAAGATCAGCATCAAAGCATCAATCTAGGCAGTATCCAGGAGAATGCATCTGCTTCAACCGCAGATCAGGTTATGCAGCAAGACATTTTGGCCAAATAAAGCACAATGTTTGCGCTGACGGACAATGTTTGTACCATAAATGGAGCAACAAGTACCAGTTCACGCATGTCACTCCCCAAACAAAACAGAATGTCATTAGTCCGGAGCTAAACATTTTCCAAGAGAAAGATTTACATTTTCAAGCCGGCTGCTGGAGAGTACAAACAAACACCTAAGTCCCAGTATTTGCAGCATAAAGGGTTTATTCGCACTGCATAGTGCACTGCCTTGTGCAAAGCTTTCTCCAGGGAGAGAGAGCCACTGTTGGTTTGGCTGGAGTCTGGAGTTGAGGCGCGTGGGAGGGATGAGAGGAGCAACACTCAGCTGTTGGAAATCAGCTGTGCGTTGCTGCGGCTGCGGCGCTGCGGCGACCCGACCTGCGGAGGAATCGGGGTGTTGCGCCACTTTTTCTGGACTGCAAAAGACACCATTCGTGAGGAAACGACAAGAGTGCGGCGGGCATCGCGAACTTGACCCTGGTCTGCAAGTATCAAGGAAGATGTCTGCTTCATCCCGTGCGTCCAAGGGAGTGCATTTCAAGGTATATGTTGAATCGAGTCCAACCTCACTTTGGCATGTTGCTTGTAGACGAGAAACGGCAGTTCCATTTTGTATTTTGCCAGCCGCACTCAATGAACGACTCTCCCATGCTCGGCCGAGTGCTTCAAGGCAACGCTGCCTCTTAGCCTCATGCCCCCAGGCTTTCAGACGTTGGAACACTGGCCTTGACTAAGCCTTGCTGCTATTCTGTTATTGCTATATTTCTCAATTTTGTGCTGTTATCCTGTATTGTGTTCCTTATCACAGTATGCTGTTCTCTGTCGTATGTGTCTGCACAGTGCTCTCCTTTAATTGTTAAAAGGTTTCTAAAGCTTTACCCTTTCTGTTACAGGCAAGTTCGACAACTGTCGCAGTTTGCGCCAAATACATTACCAACAGGAGATCAACAAGGGATGAGAGAGTATACTTCAAGGCCCACAAGAACAATATCACTGTGACTAAAACGGCAGTCTGCAACTCCATTGAAATAGCAACGTTCAAGGCCTTAGCAATGTTCCCGAGTAAGTTTGGATCTGCATGCATCACTACTTAATGTAAAGTGTCAATGTTCAACTTTTATTCTTTATTCCAGGATCTTGTTTTGCTTAGCCATTGGTTCTGAGGCGCTTTACCTGTACGAAGCTGCTCCAAGGGCATTGAGATTGTGAATGTAAACTCAAGAGTGGTTAACTTTGGTGTGCTACTCCTATTTTCTGTACTGGTTTTTGGTAAGAAGTTTTATCTAACTCTTAATTCTGTTACTTGTGATACCCTTGGTGTGCAACAGTTTCTTTTTCCACTCAGGCCTTTCAGCTTCAAAGCAGCAGCGGTATACCATCTCCAGTAGAGTGCTCATTCGTCATTTTGTTCAGCTGTCTATCAAGTCTGCCTTTGAAGTTTCTGACTACAATCTAAGTGTGTGACAAGATACTTAGACATTTTGAGAGTGATTCTCATTGATTTCATATTGAATCACTCCTTTTTAAAACTCTTTTTTTCTATCTTAATTTTATTTTAAACTTTTAACTCAACAGGCCAAGTCAATTTAGTTGTGGTCTTTGTGATACACATCCATCTTTGAATGTGGTATTATATCCAGATGTCAAAATTCTTTAACATGTTTTACCCTAAGTTCCCTTTAAAATTGAGAAGAGTTTTTTTTTTTTGTGTTGATGACTACATTAATTGGTGGTGTGCTGTCTATTTATCTCATAGATGGCTCAGCTGTGCTCATTCAAATAATTCTGAACAGCCATTAGCTGGATGTTGTGTGTTCCTTTTTGGAATTAAACAGGATCCAACCACACTATTTCTGTTTTCATTCCCAAATAGTGGAAAGTTCTTTCCTCTTTTCACTCTCTATCCTCACTAAAGTTTTGGCTAATTTTCTAGCATAGTTTGATTTGTTGCTTCCCACTGTATTCAGTTCAGTGAGGGTTAGGCCAGGTTCTTCTTTACTGATGACACATGGACTCATGCAGAGGTATGTTTTATAGAATGTATACAGTTCATTGCTAAATAGTTGTATTATATTTCCAATAGATACTGAACTGAAATTTATTATTATTCTTATGCTTAATAATAAGTGTATTGAAGTGTCACAATTTCTCTCTAAATCTTAACAAATATTTTGGTTAAAAACCATAGTTCATATCACATTTGAGTCATGGCAGAAATAGTATATACTAATAAAATTGTGAAGACACTTAAAATGGAATAAGTTAATCAATTTGACTCATCATACTTTCTTATCTTAATAAAAACAAACAAACCTTTAAAAAGTTTGCTGTTTTGTACAAATACAAAATTTATCGGTTCCTTTAAAATCATTTGAATAATTTTAAAAAGGAAAGTGGAATAACAATATCAGGCATAAGCAAAGTGTAAAGAATATACATGTATAAAATTAAGTAACATCGAGTATTACCTCTAAATCATCAAGTTAAAGATTTCATGACTTGGAAATCTTTTTAAATAATCAAAAGTGAAAACATCATAAATTAATTCTAAAATAAACAACTTCTGGCACTGGCAGACTAGAAAATGTTTACGAAGTGCTTATATGTCATCTCTTGTACTTTCCAGATCCGTTTACATGTTATCTTCTTCGTCTTCTTCTCCTTCTCCGTCTTCTTCATCTGGAACTTCATTTGGAAGAAAGTGGGTTATTCCTGATGCTGTGGGGAGATTGCGATAGAAATCATGATGCTCCTCATCCAGGTAGGGCAGCAATTTGAGCAAGTCAGTCTTCTTTTCTTCTGAGATGGGCAGCAAACCATCTGGAGTAGTTTTGAGAAGTGGCTTCAGACGAGGTAGTTGGTTGCCTCTTGTTCCTCTCCTCAGAAAACTCTGAATTCTGAAGCTTGCCTCTTCATTAAGGGAGTTCTTCAACATAACCCAGCCTAGGGAATCTCTTTCATATCGCATCCAGTGGGCTCCTAGGTAATCCACTTTTTGCCTGTCCATGCAGATAGTTCTCTTCACCAAGGGGCCTTTCACTAGTAAGGCAAGATCATAAAACTCAGTCATATGAACTACTTTAAACTTTCCATCAGGATAATTTTTTTTGTCAGTCATTCCAGCTTTCTTTACCCCTTGGTACCACTCTGATGGAACATTAATCTTCTGCATTTTCTTTTTGTACCGCTCAATTACGGAATGCTTGTTGTCAACTTCTGGCATAAATGTATGGCCTGATATGAGGAAGATGTGGTTGATGGCAGAAATGGTAGGATGCTCCTGCAGTGCAACCATCATTGCGGATGCTACAGTGCTGTTCCTATTTTGGCCCCCACAACAGTCTGAGAACAACTTTATCTCAGTAACACCTTCAGGTATTTCCTCAAGTATGTGCTTTAGCAGGCAACTGGCCATTTCATTGCTTCCTCTGTAACCCTCTACTTCACTCCACATGTAGCAATGTGTTAAATCAGTTTTAGGGTCATAGATTGTGAAATTATAAACATACATCTGTCGAGCATAATATACACTCTTGCATCTGAGGTGAGGAGTGGGAAGGCACTGTTGTAAGTCAAATATCAACACTCTCTGTGTATCATCTGTTAATGAAATTGCTTTTGCCTCTCGTTTTAGAGCATAACCCTTTTCAGCCTTCCTGAGATGCAATTCTTTTGTTTTTTCTAGTTTAGTCTTCTCTTCTCCTGCAGCCGCTGCTATCTGGATGTCCAGCTTGTCACAAGTGTCACAGCCATCCGTTTTGGGAGCGTGAAACTTCCTTCCAGTCGTCTTGAAAATCTTGCGGTACGTATCATAACTCACTTCTGGTAGGCTTGCTTCTTTGTACAACTCATGCATCAATTTGATATTCAACTCTGATGATAAGTACAGCTGCTTTGTTTGAGCACGACAGTAATGGGATATGTAAGCAGGAAAAGACTTAATATGTTCTAAAACTGCCTCTTTCTTGGGTTGCGGTAGGGCATGTGGGGGTTTTTTTCTGCCTCTCCTATCATCACCTGGTATTCCTGAAGTCGACTTGTGCTTGTTGTTCACAACATCTCTCACAAAACGATCCGTTTCTCCCAGGGTACCTAGAAATGTTTCCCTGCACACTTTTATTCTTAAACCTTTATAGTCAAAATGATAGCTGACACTTTGGCTCCTTTCTCTGTCGCTGTCATGAAGCCTCGGGCGCTTCCTTTGAATGTGATGTTTTTCAACCCGAGCAGCAACGTACCTGACTCGTTTGTCAAAGTTGCCTTGAGCCCAGTACTCCTCAAAAATAGTGTCTCCCATTTCTGGGGTGATGACTTCTTGGCACTTATTTCTCTTGCATTCATGAGGCAACTTCTTAGAACGTTGTGGAACAATGTCCCCATTTCTGCGCACGTACTGTTTTCCTGAATTTCTCTTAGCCTTTCTGTCGTTTTTTAAATCTGACTCTTTTCTTTTAGGTCCATTGTCTTCCTGAAGTGGATTCTCTCCGTCTTGCTGTTCTGCGACTTCCTCTATGTCTGGATCCTCTCCGTCTTGCTGGTCTGGGACTTCCTCTCCGTCCTGCTGTTCTAGGACTTCCTCTCCGTCTGGATCCTCACCACCGTCGTAGTTCAGAGCCAGATTCTGATCTTCAGGTAGTGTTGGAGTCCGCACTTTTAACGGTGGAGTTTGGGTTACTTCTGTCAAGAAGGAAACATTTGTTATTAGTGTACAATATATTTAGACTTTTGTATCGCATTAAAGGCCAGGGATGTATGAAAAGGGCAAAATAAGGTTTATTTGAGTGAGCTCAGAAAATTTTTCTGAAGGAATTTGTAAACCCCACAGTAGAAGAAAAAAAAGGTCTAACTGTGTGAATGCAGAAACATATGGTAAACTTTTTGCTTGATTTGATGCAAGGTTTATTGTGTTGTGGATCTTATGTTAAGTTTGAGTTGAAATGTTTGTTTGACTTCATTATAACATTATCTAGGTTACTATTCATTGCAATATCTTGGTTGATATTGAAACCTAAAATATGTTTTGTGTAAACTGATGAATGGCAACCTCGTTTCCTGTTTCCATTCGCTCCTGCCTTAAATGAATTGTTTTCTGTTACCTAGATCTGCATGGGTCTCATCAGAAGAATCTGATTCTTCAGACTTGCTGCCTGTATCTTCATCAGAATGCAGAGGGACAAATGCATCATCATCATCAGAAGGCAGAGGATCAATTCCATCATCATCATCATCATCATCATCATCACTTGTCTGAGGAACCATGTCCATCAGCAATTTGCGTGCTGCTGCACCACTCTTCCTTTCAGGTAGTACTCGCACTAGAAAAGAAAAATGTCTAAATTCAGATTTTACTCCATTAAGGCTGATGTTTTTCTCCTCAAAGTAAGTTAGATACCTGGTTTAGTCTTAGAAACTTTAGCCAAATCTGAAGGAGCCTTCCTCTTCTGGCTGGGGTTCCTTTCACACGAACTTGGTCTAAAGAAAGAAGCTGGAGAACCTGCAACACAAAAGCAGTTAGATTTGTACTTCTCATACAGCCTTTAGATACAGGCTTCATTTTCCAAGATAAATCTAGTTGTTGGCTCAAAGGTGTAGTAAAAATCCCTTCAATCAACAAAAAATAATAAGTACAAATCAAGTTCCCGTACCTATTTTTTTCACCACCTCACTTAAAGCTTCTTTATTTGCTTGAACTGTCTGTAGCCTGAGCCTTTGATAAGGTGTGAGATTCTGGCCCACTTCAGAAGCTGAAACACAAATATATTGCTGGACTCTACCAGGTTTTAAGACTATGTTCAATCAATTTTTATCTTACCTTCTGAAGTAGTTTCAGAATCTTTGTCATTATCTGAAGGCTCTGGATCAGGCTCTTGAAATAGCTGACGGCTCACATTCGATGCAGTTTTATTTGAATTCTTATCTTGAATTCCACAACTAGTGCTGTCTCCTATTTTGACTGTGTTTGACTCTCCAGTTGTTTCAAGGGAAACAGGAGATGCTGTAACACAATTTAGAAATTTAATACAATTTCTGAGCTTAATGTCTGTGACTATATTTCTGATTAATTATCATTACCTTTCGAGTCACCTTGAGTTTCCACTGTGCCCTTCTTGTGTGTTCCAGGCACGTTACCGTTGATGAATTCCTTGTTATGTTCTATCTCTGACTCAGGCTTGTTAAATGAATTCAAGAAGGTTAAGAAACTTTTACGACCACTGTCTAATTTAGCTGGATCAGAATCTCTGCGCTCACTAGTTGTTGGGGTACCTCTTTTACTTGAAGGCTCGCCGTTTCCTAAAAATTGAGAAAAGAAACAAAAAGATATCAGTTGATCTTATAGTTTGTTTTCAAATAGGGGAGAATTTTTTATAATTACCTGGGTCTGTGTTTTCCTTGTCTTCAACAACAGGGCTTGAAGTGTAATCTACCAGTCTCAGCTTTTTTGGTGGTGACATCTTTTTCTTCTCCTCAGTGTTTTCTTCGAAGTTCTTGCCTAATTTTTGAATTTGGCGTATTGATGCTGCTGATGACCACTCACTGCTTACCACATTCAATTCGGACCCTGTGAACGAGCTCACTGAGGATCCGTCTGAGTCCCATTCATCAACTGGAACATCAAGGAGATAAGTTTAAGTTGTATTTATTTGCATTTTAGAGACAATGCATTATTACCAAATCAAGTAAACTCAGGGTAAAGTATTCAAAAAAATTCACTAACCTCTATTTGGTGGCGTTCCCTTACAAAAATTCAGTTTTGAGTTGTGGCAACGCTTTTTTACTGGGGCCTGCTTTGCAATGTCTAGGAACAACGCAAGGTTTTATTTTTAACTTTTATACATTCATCACCAGTAAATTACTAATATGTGCTTTAGGAGAGGCCTACTGTTTTCTCGTTATTGCTTCAAAATTTAAACTGTCACGAAGTGTCCACCACTTCCATGTCAGTACAACAATAATTCTCACCTGGTGGATCAACGCCGACCATTCGCAGCATTTGATGAGACCGCGTGCCACCTCCGCCTCGCATTCCCAGCCGTTTCTTCATCTTGTGTACTTAACTTTAGCTAAAATTTCCTAAAGAAGAACTCTGTTATTGTTGGCTTCTGACGGTTGAGCGTTGGGCTCAGATTCGGCCGCTCTGTGGCGAATGCGTAGCCAACTTACACATTCTAATTTCCTCATTTAATACAGAACAAGTTGGATGTGCATATTTGCTGTCATTAAGGCCTAATGCGGCTAGCTGAACGCGAACTTCATGTTCTTTTCTTCAACTTCTTTGTATCTGATCTCTTCTTTTGTCAATTCGTTGCTATTTTTGTTTCAGAATAGGGATTTGTCAGCGTATGGCTAGCCTGACTGTAGCAGCCAGCGCCACCCGTGGCGACACCCGGAGTTATCACCGGGTCATTGAACTCGTCAGGTGCATTGTGATTCCCGCCAAACCGTCTAGGAGACTGCCTGCTCGAAGCTAAGAGAATCAAAGGTAAATATTTCTTAAGAAAACCAAAATGAAAGAAAAGTTACCTCCATGGAAAAAGTTTTCGTATCATTTTCTTTTATTGCACCTTTCATTTTTGTGTGTGGCTTTGTCTCAAGAAAAGTTTCTTTTGTGATGGTTATATCGTACCAGGCCAACGGTCAAATTCTGCATCTCTAGTCCTTTTCTCTTATTTTCAGAAACAAGCATCTAATTTAAACTCTGTTTTGCAAGGCCATCATTCTTCTCTTTTTCTGTAGTTGTTTATTGATTATAGACCAGGCTTTGTGTGCAGCTATCTTTGTAATTATGGTCGCTTCCCCCTGGCCCTTTCTTTAAACAATAACTGTTATTGTTAAACTGTTCAACTGTTAATTTTCTAATCTTAATGCAACCTTAGTGTGATGTGTTTCTTTTTCTGAGATGGATTTGTTATGATCAGCTTTCTAACCATGATGCGGAGATGGAAAGTTCATCCGGGCCTGTGGACCAGCAGGAGGGGACCCAAGCTCCCTTCGCATCCGCCTACCAAGCGCCTGCAGAGAGAGATGAACAGGAAGAATGATAGTCCAGAGGAAATGAAGCCGAAGGAATGGTCTCAAACTCTCAGGACAAATCTTAAAGACATATGGTAAAGTCTCTTGCTACACTTTTAAAGAAAATTACTCGGCTTTGTTAGATTTCCTCATCTTTTCTAAACAATGCTTCAGGGATAATGCTGAAGATCCTGAAAACCATGATGATCCTGAAACTGCTCCTCCCAGTCCCCAAATTGAGAGGGGTGGGGAGAACGGAAATGTGGAGACTGTGAAGAAGAGAAGGTCCAGCCTTGAAAGGTAATGTAGAAATGCCATCGTAGCATGTTGAAGTTGCTCCTACAATGGTTTCATGAAACTCATCTTTCATCTCATTTTTACTTCATGCTTAAGTTGTCTCTCTTCTGTGACACTAGCTAACTGTCCAACTATATGGCTGTTTTTTGTAATTCTTATGTGATATAATACAGTATTGCAGACAGCAACATTTCTAATGTCATAGGTTTAATTTTCACTTCACACCTCAGTTAGTTGTGTCCTGTGTCTCGAGTGATATCATTGGACAAAGTTTTTGGCTATGTGATTGCTGTCTGTTTCTACAGTATAATACAGTTTTGCAGAAAACACTATTCAATGAGCTTGGACCAATTTTAGTCTTTTCATCTGCACACGAATAATAATGTAGCAAAAATAAAACTCTTATTTAAGTTTTAGCTTTGCTATATTGTGTGAAGTGAGAAGTGACAATTTGTTGAGCTATGAGATTGATGAGTTAATTGTGCAAGAACTTTTAAAATAGACAGGTAGACAGATGATAAAAAAAAAACTTAAGCGTGAAGTGAAATGTGATGAGCGATGAATTTGATGAGTTCATCATAAGAGTACCTCGAGTAACTGTAATTTTACTTTGCCATCTGCCAAAGAGAGTTTTTATCTATTAACTTCAAATCCTGAGTGACCAATCTTAATATTAAGTCCAAGTTTCTGGTGCCTCCTTCTGTCGCAATTAAAGTCCATCTATAGTGAACTGTTGAATTAGAAGTAAGAGAGTGGAGTAGAGAGAAAAAGAGGTGTAGTTTAGGTGAAGTGGGGTTTGAATGAAATCCAATCTGTACTCCACACTCTGATATGTTCAGATTGTTTCTGGGTAAATGTTTTTATGCTCAGATATTTTACTCCATACTCCAACTGCATTGTAGACAACTTTTAAGAACTGACTACTCTAGCTGTTACAGAATCAAATTTCTCACTGTAGGACTGTTAATGGTTGCACCCTTAAGGAGGTGTATTAGTCATGTATGAGAGTCCCTATGTAACAGCACAGGATATGTCAACTTTGCAAGCAATGTAGATAATACTCAATTCTTGTTTGTTTTTTTTAGGTGTCCTTGCCCTCAGTGTATATCCATCTGGAATAATTGAGGACTAAAAAGGATTTATTATCCTTAGGATCAAATGATCAAATATAAATAAAAAGTTGAACTACTTGAATTTAGAGTGTTTATTTTTATCCCTTTAAACAATTGATACTGTTTCATTTCACAATCAGAAGAAGTTCCGATGATGTCACACTGCCCGCTTGATGTCAACACTTCATTTAATTCAATTCATTCTCAAAGGTGCAGGTGAGATAAGAATGAAGAGATCTGAAACAAGACAAACAAAGGTTAGCATCATATGGATCACTGAATTCAAGCAACGGTGTGGTTCTCAATTCTCACATGTGGAGGTAGACGAGTAGTTCAAATGGTGGAACGACTTCATTAACTCAAGCATACGTTCACTCCATTTGCATTATCACTTAGTGATAAGACATCTCAGTCCAGCTGTAATAAAAATATTGAAACTAAGAGAGAGGAGTAAAAAAAATGAAAACAATTAATTTTTCATGGTTAAACTCACCATAATTTTGGAAGGGTGCTAATGATGTTGAGTTAAGATTTCCCATTAAATTCAAAAATAGTCTCATTACTTGGATAAGATGTAGTGTTCTGTTTTTCAAGCTGCAGATGAGATTCGACTTTTCTGCTCCTTATAGTGTTTTTTAGGTGAACAGTGTTGATGGGAAGAAAGGTCCCCCACAATCCCCACTTGGTTATCTTAAACCTGAAACAAAGACACAAATAGAGTAAAAAAAGAAACGACACAGGCTGTACCCTGAAGCCAAGTCTTTTGGAGTCAAAAGCAGAAGTCTGGTACTCACCTCAGGAACAAAAGCCATGCTCTCTGGGATATGGCACAAGAACAGCAACAATAAAAGCCTTATGGCGAGAAGGGTCAGTAAGTGGTGCTGCTTCTCAATACGCTCATTTGCCTGGTCTGAAGATTCTTGGTTTGCTTCAACTATTTCTGTAGTACTTGCAAATTTAACTTTTGTGTCTGCAAAAAGAAAATTAAAAGATATAAAATGAAATCACTACACCTATATACTAGTTAATGTTTTCACTGCATCTTACCCGCCATGATTAATAATGAGTCTCAAGCCAATTAGTGAGGGAAGCCGATAGGATGAGTAACTTTCACCCTCCAAGTCTAAAAATTTGGAAGAAAAGTCCCTAAAGCAGAAGTTCAAAACATCAGTTGCAATAAGCAGGATTTACCCCTAGAAATCCCTTCAAGTACTGGAACAAAGCAACAACAATTTTAAAAACAAATTTTGTTAACAAACCAACAACTCTGATGTAAAAATGGAGGAAAAAGACAAAATGGAGACTTTCACTAAATGAACACCAAACGTTCCAAACCAGTGGTTGTTGGTGGCATTGCATCTTATTGATTGGTAGGTCGCAGCGCATGAAGGCTTGAAGACAGAAAAATACAAATAGTCGTTAGATTAGCAGATGAAGCACTTCAACAAATCTTAATGCATAACATAAAGCAGGCTGTAGGAATTGCATCCAAAAGCGCTCAGTACAAATACTCTCTGCTTCCCACAAAGAGAAGTGAGCGGTTTAGGCAACAAAACAGAAAGGAAACAACAGTTAAGAAAGCAGTTACTTGGATTAATACAGTCATTCATCACAATGCCGTTAAACTTGAATTGATCTTGAGGTTGACTCTAATCTTGACACTAATCCAGAGCTAAGACGGAGCATAAGTTTTCAGTCAAAGTACAACACATAATTGTTGAGTGAAACTTCATACATGAAGGAGACGATTCACTGATCGCCCGGGGAAAAGAAAAAGGTCTCTTAGAGAGTCTTCAAGTGACAATGAATAATGAATCATTAATTCTACGACAACATCCAAACACATCCAATCACAACAAAATCCACTTCTTCATTTCCACGTAGATGATGTCAACACACACCATAATAAAAGTTTTCGAACCAGGCAAAAAGTGACCCATGAAGTGTACACTATTTCACCTTGCTTGAGTATCTCCAACCAGTCATTGCATGAAGAGTGGTCAGCCCTCTGTGGTGCTCCTTGCTCACCTTGTTCACCACTGAATCCGCCTCCAATCCTTAAACAACAAACAATGCAGCAAAATAAGGAAACAGTAATGATTTGATCGAAATATTCAGCAGCAAGCTTGTTAAACTATGAAGATGGGGTTATGTCCCTCACAATGACAAAGCAAATCAAGGAAGCACAGAGAAAGCAATATGACACAAAGAAACAAAGGCACGGCACGCATGTAAAGGTCAACAAAAAGTGGCTTGATATGTAGAGGAAAAATGCAAACCTTTAGGCTTGCGGGGCGGGCCAAGTAAACAACATCACAGCTAGGCTGCGTTCGTATCGTCCCTCTGACTACGCTCGCTTTACCACGCGCGCGCTCGAGAGGCGTTGCTGGGGCGATATTGTTCATAGCACCTAGAAAAAGTTCAAGGTTTTCCCTTTCAGACGGCCTATTTGGTTTTGCGAAAATTGACCGTCGCTGCAGAAGCTACGCGCGGAAAACTTCGATCGTGTCCGAAAACCACCAACAACATTGCACAGTGCACCCCACCTCACACACCATCCCCGACCACAGCACAAAACAAATGCACAGCTGTCGTTATCGGCACTCAAGCGGAGAGAGGGTGAATTGTGGAAGTAAAGCAAAGATGGTGTGTTGGTGTGGAACTTGCAGCCGGTAAAGACTAATTACTTTCAACGTTTGTACCTGATTGCGACGATGTCGTCCGTTTTCGACTGGCGCGCAGTGGTTTTTGTTTTGTAATCTTCGATTTGACGGCCACAGTTTATACTTAAAAGCTGTTAGTGTAGGTCAATCCATCAGAAATCTTACATGACGATCTAGGCAGACCAGGCTGGTGGCCTGGGCCAGTGAGAAACCAACAGAGGGAGCACCAATGATGAAGAGGGAAAGAGGGATTGCTGCCAAGTAGAAGTAGACATTAACATGGTGGAAATTCAGTCCACCTCTGGAACCATTTAGGACATAGCCTCAATGTGAGTAAATACTCCAAAAGTGTCAACAGGAGGACTGCATGTTGAGGAGCCCAGAGTTATTTTCCAGGAATGTAACAGTCAGTGGAGACATTTTAATGGCATAGCTGCTGTGCCTCTTTTACTTTATCTCGACATGGAACAGAAACAAGACCCTCCCTCACACTAAATGTTTATGTACTTTCATTGTCCATAAGTATTGATGTATTTGTGCAGGTGTACGCAAGTTTATCACTGTTGAAGCCATGCTCCTGGTTCATAGTAAGATAGGTGCCACTCATTTTACTGTCGAAGTGATATGGACCTGCGACCTGCAGCAGTTTGTGCTTTATCAGTGGGGACTTACCCTCATTGCTGGACTAACGCCACTCTCTTCTCTTATGGTTGGGACTTTCGTCACTTTGTCACAGCATTCCTGGACTTACGCTGCTGACTTAGCTTATGGTTGGGACTTACGTCACTTTGTAACAGCATTGCTGGACTTACGCCGTTTTGTCACAGCATTGCTGGACTTGCGCTTTTCTGTCAGCTTATGGTTTGGACTTACGCCATCTCTCATCCAACTGATGGACTTATGTCATATTTCAGTATTTTCCAACACAAAATCTATTATAGATATTTACATGCCCCTTTCACCCACTTACAGTAAATGAAAATTTCTACCACTTGTGTAAATATCTCATTTTTTGAAAATTTTGGACTTACGTCACTTTGTCAAAGTACCAGTGAACTAGTGATCGTGAGGAGTAGAATTAAGTAAATTTAAGTTAATGATAGGTGTACGTGTTAGGTAAATATTAATTAAATTATAATATAGCATAGAATGAAATTCTATTTATTAAGGAGTAGCCCAGCCCCTTCACTGTCCTTCGATTCAAAGACTGATCGTCAACTTTGGAACACTCATATGCCCGCAGCATTTTGCTTGTTAGAGTGAGACAGCTTCTGAGTGGGACTATATTAACTGACAAAGCGCCTTTCACATGACACAGATAGAGAGTCGTTGCTCTGCTTGAAAAAAGCTTTATGTTCGGGAGGCGAGTCAATACCAGTTAAAGGAGGGTTCTGCTGGCTGTGACTGGCGCATGCGCGTTGCATGCAGCTGATAGCTGACGACGGCGGAGCTGGCTCATTTTTACAGTACCATTAATTTCTTACCGATTAACACTTTACTTACAGAGAACACACAGTCGATGATTGCCTTGAGTTCTTCACCTTCTACACTAGGGATGAAGACTTTTTCCAAACCACCATACACGAATACCACAACAGTTGTAAGTGGGCTGAGTCCGAGCCCGGCTGCGCTAGCCCATGCCCAAGGGCCGATTCTGTAGGGTTGGCATTTTTCACCCATCGGCGGCCGAGCCACACCTGAATTTTTGCTGCACATGCATTAGCTGCGCTCAATCGCATCGGGAGCGTTGACCGCACCAGCCGCACCGGACGGGCCGCAAGTCATCATTACCGCCTCACCAGTGCACCACCACGAGCCCCGCGAGTGAACATTCCCTCCGACTTCAGAGCAACGACCAACCGAGTTGACAGTCTTCTGCTTAAACATGCGAGTAAGAGGCGGAGAGCGAGGGGCGGGGAGCGGGGAGCGGGGCGCGAGACGCAAAACGCGACGGGCGGTGGCTGCTGTCCCAGACCCCACCGGCCGCATCGGACGAGCCGCTAATCATCATGCGAGTAAGAGGCGGAGAGCGAGGGGTGGGGGGCGAGGGGCGGGGAGCGAGGGGCGGAAAAGTTAAACAAGAGGGGTAGCAGCGAACGGGTAGTTTCTGCCCTTGTTATACGCACACACGCCGTGAAGGTAGGCACCTCACGAGGGAGTCGGCTGCAAGAGAGTCTCTCATTCTCGAGTGGCCTGCAAAAGTGTTGACTCGACAAAGCTCATGCTGACGGAGTGGGAGAAGCGACTCGATGACCGAGGCAGGGAAACTCTGAGCCTCAGTGCGAATGCAGGTGTTGAAGCGTGCACAAGTGTATCATGGAGGCCACGTCGAGCGCTGATCGCGAGGAGGCCGCTGCGGTGAGCGAATCGCAGGAGATAACTGTGTGTAAGTACAAAACACTTGATCGAAAAAAAGCGGGTGAAACGAGAAAAGTGGGGTTATGAGTGAGCACAGAACGGGTATGTTTCAGGTGAAGATGAGGGGTATGTTGCTGTATCGAAGAGGACTCGGAAGCAACTCCACTCTCAGTCAAAAGAATGTGTCTCGGGACCCGCAAAACGTCAAAAGGTAGAGGAAAAGCCTGATGTGGATAAAAAGGAAAGGGGTGAAGAAAGTGGTAAGTGTGTAAAAAATGCTGTGAGCAATCATAGTCTTAAGTGTGTGTGTGAGAACTCATGTGAGTTTTCTGTTGCAGAGCCGAGTGTGTACTGCAAACATGTCCAATCCTTTTTGGAGATCCATCTGCAAAGGCTTCCAGCATGCCTTGACTGTGGTGATAGTGAGGAGTGTGAACATGCTCGGAAAATCCTGCTCTGTCTGATAGAAAAAAATCCGTATGCAAAAGACAAATGCGTTGCCTGTTCTATTGAGGGAAATATGAAAGAGGAACTGGAGGCGTGTGAATCGAGGAGGCAGCCGGAGGTGACGGAGGCGATGAAAAGCGGTAAGACTAAGGAAAACAGAAGTGAATGAGAGTATGCGAGTGCTTAAAATGTCAAACTAGTAAATCTGTTGCAGCGCGGGACAACTATTTCTGCTTGCACGTGATGGAGTACCTCGAACATCTGCTGCAGAGCCTTTCCCCTTGCAACGAATGTCCACGTCTACATTGCAAACATGGGTTTGCTATACTACAATATCTGTGGGCGGAAAACCGTTTCCCAAAGGCAGAATGTGCTGCCTGTGACATTCACCTCAGGACGAGCATCATTGCGAAAATGCGAGATATCATGTGAGGGGTTAAGAAAATAAAAAAAGACTCTTGAAAAGGGAAAAACAAACACACGTTGTCGTCCTTCTCCCTCATTCACACGAAAGAAATGAAATGAACGAGGAGGTGAAGTCTGAACCAAAAAGGTATTAACCCATGGTGGGGTCACACGTTCGATTTGAGTAGCACTTAGCGACTCCGAGCGAAGACGCTCCGTCCAAGCTGTCGTGCCCTGTCTCGCTACGCACACGCGCCGTGAAGGTAGGCACCTCACCCTTGCGTGAAACGTAACACGTGAAACGCTTTGAGTAGGTAACCCTTTTGACACATAGCCCCTTGCACCGAGAGGTTAGACCACCCATCCAACACCCACCCCCCCTGCGCCGGGAGGGTAGGCCAACCATCCGACACCCACCCCTGCCCCTGGATTTTTTTTTTTTTTTTGGGGGGGGGAGCATTTTTTGGGGGGGGGGGCATTTTTAGGGGGGGGGACATTTTTTTGGTAGGGGGGAGGGAGGGGGAGGGGACAACCCCTCAAGGTAGGCCACCCGCCAAATCGAGCACCAAGACCACCAAGAGCACCAAGTGTGCTGAAACCCGCGTTTTATACTCTCTAATGGGTTGCCCAGTGATGAAGTGTCCTGGGACCACATTCAGTCTCTCATGGAGCATGAAGCTAATTATGAACTGAAAATAGCCTTTCGATTGGTGGAAGAAAATATGAAAAGTGGTCATTTTGAGAAGATGCAAGTGGGACGTGCCAAGGCTATTTTCAACAGGCGTACCGTTGCTGGACTCAACATCTTGGCTGATAAGGTAAATAGACCGGAATTGAAAACTACTGCCTGGGTTATTTCTTTAGTTGTGCGCTGGTTTGAGCTGGTTGCATCAAGGTCACATGGTTGTGCACTGAGCCTTGCAAACAAACAAGCTTATGCTGAGGCAATAGCTCATATTAAACTAACAATTCATGTATATCAATCCATGTTAGTTGGGAGGAAGCTAGATTGGAAGCCGAATCAGGAAGGTGTTGTGGTTGCTAGCCACGCCATTATTAATTTGTACTATCTTTGTGAGCGGGGATTGAGATTTCTCTTAACATCTAGGTTCAATCAAGATTGCTTGGAGAACCTTTTTGTCAGGTCCGTCGTAGGAATCCAAAGCTCATATTAAACTAACAATTCATGTATATCAATCCATGTTAGTTGGGAGGAAGCTAGATTGGAAGCCGAATCAGGAAGGTGTTGTGGTTGCTAGCCACGCCATTATTAATTTGTACTATCTTTGTGAGCGGGGATTGAGATTTCTCTTAACATCTAGGTTCAATCAAGATTGCTTGGAGAACCTTTTTGTCAGGTCCGTCGTAGGAATCCAACTCCCAATGCACTCCTTTTCAAGAATATCTTGCGAGCAATTTGTCTGTCTGGTAAGACTTGTCGCCCACCTCGAGGTCATAGATATGATTATGATGACGGGGACTTGCTCATAAATGTTTTGCTCGACTGGAAGGATCAGTCTAGTAGTGCTCCACATGATTCTAGTGAGAATGCTTCTGCACTTGATTCCATCCACTGTCCTCCCATAACTGACAGTGATGTCTGTAACATAGTTGACGACTGGGAGATGATGCCTATGTACGACCTAGCAGGTGTCGCAGTTCGCAAAGCCATGAAAACCCACAGAACTGAGAGGAGCTGCCCCTGTGTGCAAGCATTGTGCTGGCAAGGTCCTTCACATCATCTCTGCTCCGCTCCTGTTCTGGAAAAAAATTACAAGGATGGAGCTTTGATTGAAGTAAGCGATGAATGTTTCATGGCTATTGTAAAATGTGAACTGATCTTCAGAATGCTGAGAACAACTTTATTGAAAGCGAAGGGTGTAGATGTTATTGAAGAAGTGTGCAAGCGGGAAGCGGGCTTCGTACGTTTGGAAACATTTCCAGTGCCTCCCCTGCCATCCAGACTTCACGACGAAGCTTATGAAGAGATATATTCGGATGAGGAATAAACAGTACAGCCAGAAGGGAAAGAAGGATATGGCTGACATTGCAGCTGTAAACAGTAGCAAATGCCATGCAAAGAGCAAGTTTGTGAAGAATATTCAACTGCACAAGTGAGAATCAGATGTTTGTTCCAAATGAATGCATTTGATCATTTTTTATTGTTCAATATATGTTCTGATAATGCATTTCGTATTATGTGACAGTACTAGGCTAAGTAAAGAATATCCTACCTAGAATGAGGTTGTTGTAGTTCCTAATGAATGCTTTTGTTCATTTTTTATCGGTCTATTTCTGTGACAATCTAGTTTGAATTTTTTGACACTCTTAATTGGTGAATAATATTCAAGTGAGCTAGTGAGAATTAGATGGTTCTTGTTCCTTAAGAATGCTCAAGTTAAGTTTTTATTGCTCAGTCTATTACTATATGTGATAATGAATTTTTTTTGAAGTTTTTATAGCTTCATCTATTTTGTGATAATGTTTTTTTATTTCTCAATCTATTTTGTGAAAATGTGTTTTTACTTTGCACATTACTCAATAGTCTGTCAATAGTGTGTCAGAATCAGATGGTTGTTGTTCTAAATGAATGTTTTTGTTCATTTCCTATTGCTTTCATGCAATGTATGTATTTTCCATTGGACTAAATGACTATATAAACTACATGCCTAAGTAAGGTATTGCTGATTTTAATTTGACCGTTCTATTAACAATGATGTACTTGTCTATATTTTTACACTATTCATCAAGGTACATTTGTTTAAAATGGTTGAAGAAATGGTTTCCTTATATTGGTCCTGAACCATTAAATTTATATGTTTCTTTCATACTATTAATTTTTACTAGTCTTGATCTCTATTTATTGTAGATTGTACATTATAATTGATGCCAATCCGTCCATTACTGTACAAGAAAAATTGTGATGTTTTTATGTTTGAATAAATTATTCATTAATTCTTCAAAATATTTTCATTTGTGCATTGGTCAAAAAGGAACAACACCAGACAGTAATGTTGAATTCTTTTCCATTTATTATTCATATGAAGTCAGTTCATGCCATCCCTTCTTACGCTTCACAATAACTCTGCGGTTTTACTTCAAAAGCTAATACCTGACAAGAATAAAAGGAGCTGAACCTGTTTGACACATTAGCATGATCGGCTTTGTAAACGGACAAGATGCAAGGTCATGTGATATGAAGAAAAGTGAAATGAATTAAGTAATTGCTTGCTGTTATAATACTGAACAGTCCACCATCGCTTTAGACTTTGACATGCTCCTGTTAGTTTCACTTTGGAAGCTAATAACTAACAAGCATTAAAGAAGCATGAGTGACACAGAGCGAAGCCACAAATTATTAAGACTGAATATTCACTTCCTTCGAAGTGCTCTGATCTGTGCCTTCAAAGACACTTTCTCTCGACTTAGCTCATCAAAGCGTGCAGCCTTCTTCCTAAGCACTGCATTTTCAGCATAGGCATTAGCCAAAGTTTGCTGTGCTGCATGAAATAATTTCCAGTGTTGACACTGTGGTGGGTGATGGCACTTCACATCGAGCTCCAGCACTGACGACAAAGTTCCTTCATTGTATTTTCACCGGTGTCACTTGAGAACTTGGGGTCAGACCGGAATTCAGACTTGAAACTGGACTCCATAGTAGATCTCTGATTGCAACCGTCTTCAATCAGGATTGATAGACACCATACACTGCAGCACACTGAAAACACAGTAATTTAGCGAACCGACCTAGCACACTAATCAGCCTGTCTGTAACCTCAAATGAAAAACAGGAGTATCACTAACCTATCGATTGCGTGGTTGCTGATTTCAATTTAAAGCGGCCACACAACCTTCGTGAAATTAGTGGCTCAAAACCATAACCTCTCGAGGCACTTCACACATAGCATTTATCAAAATTGGAAACCTCACACCTCGTCATGCGAGATGGCGTTCTGAATTTACTTGAAGTTGATGACACACTGAACAAATGCCAGAACGCT
Source organism: Stenchaetothrips biformis (assembly GCA_030522485.1). Lineage (NCBI taxonomy): Eukaryota > Metazoa > Arthropoda > Insecta > Thysanoptera > Thripidae > Stenchaetothrips > Stenchaetothrips biformis. The sequence goes on along the minus strand of CM060099.1, from coordinate 1,804,828 downwards.
GGCAAAAAGGTCCGTCCACAACATATAAAAAATGTGACGTTTATGTCGAAGCGTCTCCCTTTGTTGTGATTGACGGGCGGCAGACGGCTGGCCAGTCACAACTGCCAACCTAAAATGTACCCCAAAGTATACATTGCGACAAAAAATACACTTTTTCTGATCTCAGACAGGTCAAAACATATTTCAGGAACTAAAAACAAAATACTGGTGCTCACATTGTGTTTCTTCAGTCGAGTTGATGAGCATAAAATTTCATCTTTCTCGTTTTAGAGGTTGGCTACGGGAAATTGGTCCAAAATGGCGGACTCATAACCACGTGATTGCGGGAGCCAATCACAGAGAGACCCCTCGGTTGCCAGTCTCTGCGAAGCTGTAGGACTCTAGGTTAGCCTCCTTCCGCGCCCCGTGCGCTGTCTAACACACCGTCTTGTATGACAGCCAAGCTTTGATTGTGCGTGTGTACAAACAGGTGCCAGGGAGAGGGGGAGGCTGCTGCTGCCAGCGCCAGCTGATCTAGGCTGAGCGGTCACATGTCGCATCGGCCGCCGCCGCATGCGTCGTCTGCTGCGACGCGTCGGAGCCGAGCGCGATCTGGGCCCGGATGGCCCGCCGGGCAAGGGACGGGGTCAGAGTCGGCCGCAAGCGGCTGCAGTCGGTACGAGACCCGAGCTCGAGCTCACGCGGCGAGCTCGGGTGGCCCGACCGCCAGCGCCTCACTCTCTCTCTCGCACACCCATGGTCAGCCGGTCTCGGCTGGGTGCAGCCGTTGCAGCCAGCCGAGCCGTCCCGAAAGTCCGACCTCTGGCATATAGTATGATGCGTGCTGTGCGTTCGTCCGTCCGTCCGTCGAGCCGATCGGAAAAGTTTGGGCCCAGGTTCGAATCCCGGTGGGGTAAAAATACGATCAAAATTTTCTACTCGAGTTGGACATTGTTTCATATGTTTTCAAGGGTGCTGACAACGTAAATGAGATCCATTTTGGCCCCAGACTCAGGTTCGTATCCCGGTGGGGTAAAATACGTAAATAAACAAATTACTAGCCAGTATTTTTGAAATAGAATACGTAAATTTAGATTATTATTTCCTTGATCATTTCTTTGAAAGAACGGAAGTTCGCGGCAGAGAGCTGCTTTGATTGAGTTGCTAGTGAATCGTTGTGAACGATGGTATTTGTGCCTTTCCTACTTAATTCATAATACCCCAGACTAAAAAAACCATGGTCGCCATCGTGAATTTCCATCACCATAGGGCAGTCCACAATGGCGTAGGTCGTCATCACTATGGTTAAATGGGCTGCCCTATGGTGAAGGCGCACCATGGGGAGTACCACCATGGTTCGGCGGGCTCCACCATGGTGGAGGTCGTTCCATAGTGCTCGTCACCATGGTGTCTGGCGTGCCCATGGTGGAAGCTGCACCATGGTGTTTGTCGCCATGGTGGCGCTCGCACCACAGTGAATGTTCTCTTGCCCGTGCGTTCAAGTCTCCGAGGTTTATTCAGAAATAGTCTGTAACATTTAAATTACTGGAGATAGAGAGACCATGACTTCACAATCGTGCGTAGAGTCGAATTTTCACTGGGGTACGGCTTTGGTCAGTCAGAGCACTTAATTTGTTGGTCACTGTGACCAGCTATTTAAACTCACCATGAGGCACTCCACCATTGAGCGGTTAACTATGGGGCAGCACACCATGGGGCAGCACACCATGGGGCAGCGCACCATAGCGGAGCCACCCCCATGGTGCGCTGCCCTATGGTGGGGATCGCCATGCGCCATTTCGCCATGGTCAAGATCATCTGACCATGGCGATTCGTGGATCACCATGGTCAGCCGTCGCCATGGCCCAGCCCATGTTTTTTTTAGTCTGGGACTTTTGTTACAATACAGGGTATGGCAGAAAATGGTGATAGTGATGACTCAAACGGCCCCCCTCCAGCTAAGAAAATGAGAAGAGAATGGCTCAAGACTGGCAATGTCAGTGAAGACTCGCAAGAACTTTTGTAATTTACGTATGATGCATAACCTAACCAAAGTCATCAATTTCACTTTTGTGTCTCTTTCAGATTCCACGATCCACGTTCATGGGGTGGAGTAAACAAAATAATTTTGGGGCAGGTTCATCTACTAATCATGACCCTGCAGAGAGCGCAGAGAGCACAGAGAGATACCTAAAGCAGTGGTGATGACAGTGGACACCAAGAGAGTGACGATCTTAATGACGATGGTGATGAAGCAGGAGGTGGTGATGACGGTGAAGGAAGTGGTGACGACAATAGAGATGATGATGGAGGTGGCGGAGGTGATGATGATGGAGAAGGCAATCATGATGATAGCGACGAAGAACTAGCAGAGCTGCTATTGAATTTCCAGTTCCACCCTGAACCATTGTATGAAACATCTCGAACCACAAGTGGAGAAGCAACAGTCAAATTACTGAGTTTGTATTCGGAACATGCAATGACGAAGTCATGCTTAAAAGATTTCGTCGAATTTATACATGGATTTTTGCCTGTTGGTTTCCAAGTTCTTACTATTTTCCAAGCCAGTGATGTTCCATGAATTATCCCTTCCTACATTAATCAAATATTTATTTCAAAAGAGAAATTTGGCAGATGCTATGGATGCTTACGAAAAAAGAACAGGAGCTGACATTACCCAAAGTGAGGAGTATAGGAGAGTCAAGGAAAGCCTTCCAGGTAGATATGATGTGGTGATTCATTTCAATTTCGAAGGCGTCCAAACCCACAACAGCAGCACATCTCAGATGTGGCCAATCATGTTCAATGTTGTTGATGTTGCACCTCAAGCCAGAGAAAAATACACTATGGTAGCTGGACTGTGGCATTCCACGAAGAAACCGAATGTGAACTCTTATCTACTTCCCTTAGCAGAGAGTTTGATAAAACTGAGTACAGAAGGTGTGACCTGGATTTACCCAAGAACAGGGCAGACCCACACAAGCAAAGTATTGGCACCTATTTTAAGTGTCGATGCCCCAGCAAGGGCAATGGCACAGAATTTGCTTCAACACACTGGAGAGTTCTCATGTAATGTTTGTGAAATAGAAGGAATGGGACTCAGACTAGGGCCAAAGTCTCGTAAAAAAGTTGTACCATTTCCACAACAGCCTGCCCCTTTGAGGACTCAAGAAAATATGAAAGAAGCCGATACCAGAGCCGAGCATGAAAATGTTATAGTGAAGGGAGTAAAGGGTTCTAGTATTTTAGAAGCAATACCAGAATGCGACACAGCCAAAGGTGTGATTCTGGATTACATGCACCTGGTTCTGCTTGGAGTTGTAAGAACTTTTTATAAGCTGTGGTTCTTGAACGCTGGTTATGATTGGTACATTGGAAACAAAACTAATCGTGTGACTGAGTTTTAAAAGCCATTAGAAAAACTTATGAGACTACATGATGTCCTTCAGATGCCAAGAAGAGGAAGCTTTTTAAAGCATTAACCTGGCGGACGTGGCCCCTGTTTGTGTCTCTCCCTGCCTTGCAGGGAAAACTTCCAGAGAAATATTTACAGCATTGGACTTACTTGGTTATTGGAAGTGCCCTACTCCTGCAAGAAAACATTTCGGAATATGATAAAGTCTTATCTGAAAATCTTTTGTCAATATTTGTGAGAGACACACAAGAGTTGTATGGTTACTCCGCAATGACATACAACCTTCATGGTTTGTTGCACCTACCCTTATTGGTCAGGTGGTGGAAAGGTCTGTGGGGGAACGTCCCTTCTTAAATTCGAGAGTTTGAATGGCATGCTTACTCGCCTCCTACATGGAACTATCCGAATCACTGCTGAACTAAGCAATACACTAAATGTGATAATAACAACCAACACCTTGAAGTTTTTGATGCATCACGACAGAGATGTTGTAGCTCAAAAGCAGTCAGTATTGCTCTCTCCAAAGGATTCGTCCTCTATACCCGGTGCTGTTAGGCAATCTCTTCGAGCTCATTTTCCTGCTGGGTCTACGTGGATGTTTTTTGCCCGTGCTGAAATAAGAAGACACATGTATACGTCTGTCTTGTACGCAGTTGAAAAAACCACTGACAAAACTGTCTGCTACAAGAACGGGCAAATGAGAATGTATGGTGTTGTACAATTTTATGTTAAGTGTGATGACGAACTGTTTGCTGTGATTTGTCAGTTGTTAGAAGAGCCTGAGAGACGTTTTAAGATCAATGAGATTGGTTTAGTTGGTAAACACATCATACCGGTGAGGAGTACTGATATCATTTCATTAGTACCTTTGTCTGTAATATCCCACAAAGTTTTGAGAGTGCATGATTTTGTCGTTGAGGAGCTGAATCACTTCGAGCCGAAGTTGTAGTTATGAAAGTTTAATGTATCATGCAGGTTAATTGTATAACAATAGTACACTGTTAAAAAAATCAGTTGTAATTTTCATAACATTTGTTGGCATTTTTTTCACAAACAATTGTTATGAAAATTAAAATTACAAATGATTGTAAATTGTTTTACAATCATGTTACACTGCAAAAATTTCTGTGCTACAGTACGGAACTTGGCACAGAAAATAATGGTATGGAAGGAGTACGAATACGGAATCATACCCTACAAGTCTGTCATGATGATCATACGGACACTCTGTGCTGAGCTTCAGACAGACTTTTACCGTTGTTTTTGACCCAAAAGTACCAAGGGCAGAGGACGGAAACAAATCCTTGCGAAAAACCTCTGTTGAATGAGTACACGGACAAGGCGTAGCAGGTTCTATACAGACTTCATCCATCCTTTTTATCCCAAAAGTACAAAGAACAGAGTACGAAAGCAAAGCCGTGCCAAAAAGTCTCTGTTAAATGAGAACGCGGACAAGGCGTAGTAGGTCCTCTACTGACCGATTTCATAATCTTTTACAAATATGTACAGAACTCAAACCGCATACCAAAAAGTTTTCTTACAAAGATCTATGAGTACAAGTACAAAGGATACTTTGATGAATTCAAATGTATTTGTAGAAAACCACTTCCCTAGTGGTTTTATATGGAGGTCAAGAAGGCACAGAAGTAAATTTAACTTAATTTAAATTTTTAGCCCCGTTATCAACCAATATCTGAGGGGTGTTGTTTTGGTTAGGTTGTTGTTTTCCCAATTTTTTGATTCCCCCATCATTTAAATAGTACGTTGGTAAAAGGTAAAATAGCCTTGGTCCCCTTTCTTCAACAATTACTTACATACAGTGTAACATCCCTCCAATGCAGAATGCAGGACTCATCCAGCCATAGAACTGCACGACTTTAATTCCAGACATCCGAGTCCATTCGTCGCACAGTTAAAATCCACGTCACATCAACGTTAAGGAAGTTTCGAAGGATGTAACAAGAACCAATCTACTTCGCAGATGGTCCCGTCAAAGAAATGTCATGTTTCTTTGAAGGTTAAACTTTTTAGGCGAGGTAGCCGACACGATATCTTTGGTCACTTGCCAATGGCGGAGTCTGGACAAGAATGTGAAGGACCAACGAAATCGCGCCACATCAAACTGAACTTCTGGGTAAAACCCAAACGATAAACGATTAGAATGTAAAATTCGAAGTATACCAAAACGTTTTTGAAACATTTTGAACTCAGGTAAACAAAACTAATTTCTCATCTTTCAAATATTTTGTAACTATGAGAAACTTACTGCTGCTTCACAGTAATAACACAGGGTTTAACCTGCAAGTCGACCAACGTGTGTTTTCCGTCGAGAGAATTTGGCGTCTCGTCGAATCAAATCAGCTATTTTGATTTATCCGTCTTCACCTCAGCTTTAAAAGGTGCGATTTTATTTGTTAAATTTTGACTGCATGATTACTGCTTCTTTCCTTCGCCCTTTCTGTGGCGTCTGCTGGTCTGCAAAGGCCTGCCTTCCCGTAGGGTCTCGAAGTGTTTTCTTGGCTTAGAACGTTCAGGATTTTTCCAATTTACTTCGTTCGATAAGTCTGGTAGTAAGCCCGCGGTGAGGCCTATTTCATTTTCTTTCCAACTGCATCCTGTACCCAAGTTGCGCGTTTTACGGAGTTTTAGACAACCTTTAACAATTACCCACACAAAGTGTGTATTTTGCTGTTTTTAATTAGTGATGCAACGCCACAAGCTATCACCCCTTCACACTAAAATTGGCTTGTTTATGCTTTTCCCTATCGAAATACTTTTCTTACAATTTCACAAAATTCAATGACTTCCTCATCAGCACTGTTGGGTCATAGGATAATGGCTGCATTATTGCTTTGTGTCTTTACATTTTGTAACAAGATAAATTCACAAATAGGCATTAAATAATGGACCCATTTTTTTGAGGAACAAAAATGAATTTTGAAATAATAACCTGTTAGTTGAAATCTTTTTCTGTGCAAATGTTCACCAAGATGAGTGCCAATGGCTCTGTTGCTATAATTTGAACCACACTCCGATATCTCACCTTGATGTGTGTTTCTGTTACAGGTCCAGCATAGTTATCAGGATAAAGGAACGATTAACAGCGGACCTGCTTCATGGAAGTTGTTTTCAAGTTGTTAACCTGCTTCTGTTTCATCGGTGATGTGTGAGCCTTAGCGGTTTCCAGATTTTTCTATTATTTGGGACTCTCTACGCAGCATACTTGTAAGTCACATTCATGTGAAAGCCTCATCTGTGATCCTGCAAGGATCAATCATGACCCTTTCGGTTTACTCGTTGATATATTGGTTTTAGTTTTCATGTTGTAAATTTTTAATCAATTGTGCGGGTCCCTCTTCATTTATAATTATTTCTTGTCATAGCTGTATGGGTGTTGATCATGAATTTGTTTCCCTTTTCAGGTAGCCTCAGTTCAAACTAGTGGCGACTCCTGTGGTTGTTTGGCGACGCCTTATACCTCTCAGCAATCTGATGCATAGGGAGTCCATCTCTTGAGAAATTAGGTTACATTTGGCATCAGTTCCAACCACAAATTTTACAAAGGTAAATAAATCATGAAATGTAAGTTGTAAACATGGAAAAGTTACAGTAGATGAAAGTGTGAGTGAGATTGGATACTTTCTTTAATCTGATAATTTAATTTGCCATTTAGAGAAGGATTGACACGATGTGTGTGTTTTCTCCATAGTATTTTCAAAGTGTATGTTATAAATGGGGTGAAATAATAGTTTAGGTCTTGACAGTTCTATCAATAAGATGATTTTATTTGCTCCATATTCAGTTGTATTAACTGTCAAAATAATTTGATTGTACATTAATAAGTCATCTTTGAAAAGTTTTATTAGTAATATCTTTACTTGACTATTTTGTAACTTTCAACAATATTTACAAGAATGGTACCAGATTGACACACGTAAATTTCTTTGAACAGTGCTTTGCTGCCAGGTTAATTTCTTTAGTTGAGAGGGAAAGAAAATTTTACTATGTTTAACTGAGACTAGCTATTTAATTAACAAAACATTATTATAATAGTTGAAAATAAGTCTCTTTCTTTAGTATATATACACATGTATGAAGTTGATTGGAAAAGAAAATCAGACTGTTAAACTGAGAGCAGCTATTTAACAAAAAATTATTACAATTGTTGAAAAAAAGTATTTCTTTGGCATGTGCAGTATACTCAAAGGTTTCAAGGATGAAGTTGATTGGAAATATTAATATTATCGTTGTTAATAGAATGAGAAACATATCAAGTTCAAAAAGTTAATTGTCTCCTTGTGCCTTTTCTAGTTTCTCTTCAAAAGCTTGGAGTCCATTGATAAGCTTCCGCACTCCTTCAGTAATTGTCAGTACAGTTTTGCCTTTTTTCTCTACTCTTGTCTCGGCAAAGGCCATGCCAAAGACATATCTGTAAGACATCATACAATACAATAGAGCAGGATATAAAAATATAATTCTTATGAGAGCTCCTCTTGTTTTGTGCAGCCTACCTTTCAAAAAATTCCACTGTAAGTTTCAATGGGGGGTATTCTAGATCAAAGACAAAGCAAATTTCAAACAGACACGTTATTGCATCACTTGCATTGTAGCATGTGATTAGAGCAGTTTTGTCGGCACATACTGCATACTTGTTGCATCCAATAGGGTCCTGACCTGCACACAATAAATTAGTACAAATTCACTAAGCCACATAGGTAGTGGAATTTCTTCCACCTTGTAAGGTGAAGATATAAGAAACAAAACTTGTAAGGAAACTAAAAGAACTTTTACCAAAAGCTACAATGCATGGTTGACTTGTCTCAATGTCCAGCTCATCCATTTGATTTGTTCTCTGAAAATTAAAACAAAACTTTGAGGATTAAACATGTTTTTACATTAACTAAAAGAATATTTTCCACACTGAAGGCTTACCTCAGTACAAAAGATTAGGGATGTGCTGTCCTCTTTAAAGTGATTTGCTACCATTAAAAGGATCAGCATCATTCGGTCTGATGAGCTCAATTCATCGCTTCTTCTCTCAGCTTTCAGGCGTAAAGCTATATTCTCAACATTTGAATTTGAACTTGTTGTCATGTACAGGAGAAGAATATCCATCTTGTTTTCACAAAATGATTCTTTTTCTAGGTGAATATCCTTTCCTGTGAGACGATGGTGGTGCCGTCTTATCATATCTGGATGGAAAAGGAATGGCCACTCCCTTAGAAGCACCTTCAGAGCTGTCTCCATCAACTCGTCATCCAAGTTCTCATCGTTCCCATCTCCCCTGACTCTTTCTTCAGCAGCCTTGAAGACATCTTCTTTGGCTTTTATGATGTCTGCCCTCTGAAGCTCATAACTTTTATCAAGGTCAGTAGAAACTTGCAGCAGATCTTGCTCTGAAGCATCTAATTGATGGTAATTTTTTAAATGCTCCCTTATTCCTTCTTGTTCGGTTCTGCTTGCTGGTGTCAATGTTGGTTCATATTCTTCTAAGAGCACGCCTACAGTTCCCTTTCCCTTCTTAGCCTGAACTTTGGCTGCTTTTTTCTTTGCCGCTTCTTTCCTGAGGAGATTGTCACTAGAAACTTCAAAGCGACGTGCAAATGTCAGCTTTCCATCCCCCATCACGTTCCCATTGATTCTGACTTTGAGGCACTCCTTAAATCTTCTAAACACCTGTGGAAAATAAATATATTAACAGGTCCATAATTTACATTTCAAATTATTATTCAGAAAGAAAGGCTGATGTTATATAAAATGCAAATTTACCTGATTAGTGACATCTGTGTAAGCTTCCCTCCCTGGCGAAAGCTGACTGCCAGGGTGTGCCTCCCTGTAACTCAAATAGCTGCTGCAAAGTTTCTTTGCTATAGCTAATTTTATTGCTTGTTGGTCTTCTGGGTGGGCTGATTCCTTTTTGTAGTCGGCTTCTGACAATCTATCAAGTAATGGCTGAGGATAATCACTCCACTTAACATCAAATTTAAAGTCTCCTTTCTTGGTGTTCGCATTGAAGAGGAGCCTCTGCTCTCTGATAGTTGCTGAGTTTCTACTTTTGCTCGAACTGGCTTCACTTGTAGCCTTACTTGTAGCCTTATCCTTGCCTCCACTCGTGCTACTATCTCCAGCATTAGATAATGCAGTTCCTTGATGTCCGGAAACAATTTATAAGATAATAGCTTTTTGTGTGTGGGTGGAGGGAAAAGGGGGAGGGGGGAGGGGGTCAGTAGTAGTGCTGTACTAAGTAATTACCTGTGGCTGAAGCTTTCAGGGCCTTCAATAGTTGGTTTCTCTTAAGTGGTGTCAAAGTAGCCGGCATCATATCGATGGTCAGATCCAAGAGGTCGCTCAGAGACATAACTCCTACTTCATCTGAAGTTAAATGAGTGGCGACCTCCTCGGCCTCAAAAGGTGTTAAATGGGGCAGTGCCCCTCGTACAATATCCGCTAGCTTTTGTTGCAATTCACTCTGAAAAACGAAATTGACCTGATACGAAGAACTGGCTTGAATCTCGGGACGGATTCTGTGTTAAATAAGCTTCAAAAACTCACCATTTTGTCTTGGATTCTGTCACCTGCGCGTTTCTGAAACTAAACGTCTCTACTCTCTTTTGAAACGAACAGCGGCAACGGCTTTCCAGACAACTATGTCTGCCAACCTGTGAACCTCTCTCCTGTCTCCCTCCTCCTCTCTGTTTTTAGACGGGAATCGTGCATTTTTATTTTTTTCGCTTAAAAATAAATTCAAACCAGAAAATAAATTTTATTTTAGGCCAGTGTCTAGCATTAAGTGTTCAGTCTTTAGTGATATCTCATTTTGTCTGTTACGCCCGGCAACCTCGTAAAGTTGGTAAAAACATTTTTCCTGTGGCGCGCTCTGGTGGCGCTCGTCGGAAGTGCTCGATTGTAACCGGGACCGACCGGAGGACGCTGTGTTCGCGTCATCTTAAGAGTTCGGAACTCTCTGCGTCGAGGCCTGCGACGCTTTGTCCTTCCCCTTTTATGTTGTGTGGACTTTTGTCAGAAGTGTTGCACCAACCGTCTAGTCACAGCACGGACTGTTGGAACCTTTGCGTTGTATTACTCTGCTGCTGTTTTGCAAGTGTATTAGGGATTTCGCGCGTCCCTCAGATTTATTGGGCACATGGTTTTGCTTGGTGTCGTCAGTCTGCATTTCTGTTTCAGAACTGCTTGCTGGTTGCTGATTCTGCTCTCGAGTGCCCTTCACGTTCACATTTCTCGTCTGTCCGCGCCTGTGTTGGATGAAGATTCAGCACAAGAGGTGAGATTTTGAAACATAGTAAGAATTTTATTTGCTAGTGGATGATAACCTTATCAGTTTTCAGGTCTTTTTATTTCACCCTTTTGCCGCCTGCAATTATGTCAGAAGTAACTCATTTTTGTGGTTACTGATTGTTTTCATGTTTTGTGTTCCAGATCCATTGTAGCAGTTTGTTTTTTTCTATTCTTGACCAATATGGCAAGGTTACTCGCTCTTAGCTAATTTTTATTTCCACGTACTGAGTTTTGGTAAGTAATAATCAGGATTTTGTGTAATATTATTGCATAAATGTATCCACTTACTTACTCCTGTCTGTGTTTCTCTTTGTGCAGAAATGGCTGGAACCAAGTATGTATGTCCCAGTTCCAACTGCAAGCTAGCATTTGCATCTGTTGCTTCATATGCAGAACACGTTAAGGTGCACCCTCAATTCAAGTCCAAAAGCAAGTCGAAGAATTGCATACCTTGTTGTTTTGGTTGTGTTTCAAGATTTTCATCAACAAATTCCCTTCAAGCTCATATATCAAGATACCATGGAGAAGACAAGAAGACTAGCTCTCAGCAGTCAACACCAACCGTTGCTGGTGTCAATTGTCCCTGCTGTGAAGAGCCGTTATTGTCTCGCAGCCTCTACTTAAAACATCTTGGATCCCATTTGAAAGCTAACCCAAATTTTCCACATCTTGAAACTGTGGCAGAGTTACATTGTCCATTGTGTGCTAATAGTGGTAAACAAAGATTGATGAAAAATATTTTTCAGTTTCGTGTTCACAACGCTCGTTACCATCCTGAAGAAAATGGAGACTTTACTCCTAGGCCTGAAGAAATTGCCCAGTGTACTGGTCCAGGTGTTTTTGTGGTTTCTTCATTGTCATCAGGGCTTGAGGACTCTATGCAAATGGATGTTGATCAAAGCTCCAACTCTGAATCAGAAGGAGGATTGCCAAAAGATACACTAATGGATACCATTGATATTGAAGAAAACCCTTTTCCTGAGAATGTTATCAAGGACCAAATGGCTCGTTACTATCTGAAACTTGAGTCAAAGTTCATGTTGCCTTCAACTCAGGTCCAAGATATTTCTGAGGAGATTAAACTGTTGTCTGAGCTGACCCATCATTCCATTAAGAAATCTTTGATGGATAATATGAAGAATGCTGGTGTAGATGAGAATGTGATAAATTCTATTGTAGCTGAAACTTTCAAATCTGATCCAATTTATAATGTCCATCATAAGCATGAAGACGTGCAACAGTTGAGCTCTGACCATCTCAGACAGAAGTATTATAAGGAAAACTATCCCTACATAGAACCGAAACAAATCAAGGTTGGTACTGATGTCAATGGGAAGAGTAGGTATGCCCACTATGTGTCTATTCGTGAAGGCCTGAATGCCTTATTAGCTAATGAGAAAGTCAAGAAATTAGTGAAGAAGTCTTTTGAACCGAGAGAAGATTCTGACATTTTAAAGGACTATACTGATGGCACTGCATATGCAGAGCACATGAAGCAGCATCATGGTGGAAAGTGTCTACAGATCCTCTTATTTCAAGATGCCTTTGACTTTGGTGCTTTTGGTCCTACACATGGTGTTTACAAAATCAATGGGTTTTATTATGCCCTTGGAAATTTACCTGCCGAGTACCGTTCCAAAGTTGATTCCATTTTAATGGCTTACTTGTTGGTAGAGAAAGATATGAAGCCTTCTGTACAAGAAGAAATCTGTGATCATGATAAGCTGAAAGAAGTTCTGAAACCTTTAATTGATGAACTGGAAGAATTAAAGGTCAATGGCATTGAAGTAGATGGTGAAGTTCTACCTGTGTGTTTGCTTTTTCTGATTGGTGACAGCCTAGGGCACCATACTGTCGGTGGTTTTGTTAAAAATTTCACCACAGAATTTTCCTGCAGGTTTTGTGCAATGTCAAAAAAAGAATTTCTAGAAGCACCTCATTTACTCAAACCTCTTAGAACTCCTGTTGAATATAATAATGCTGTGAAGATTATCAAACGCAAGTGGATTGTAAAGCGAAATGAGATATTAAAGAAGATTCACAAGACTGTGAAAAGACTTCATAAACACAGTGCAGATACTTTACTGGATGGATGCAGGGCCCCTGGAATGAAGACCATCCTAAAAAAGAAAATTAGCAAAAACAGTTTTAAAAAGCTCTGTGGCCTTAACTTTCAAGGTGTGAAGTATCGCCCCTCTCCATTTAACTCAGATATTCTTCGGTTTCACGTGTGTTCACCTGCAATGGTCCCATGCCTGTCTCATGACCTTCATGAAGGGGTTGTAAAAATTGTACTTGGCAAAATTTTGAAGTATTTCATAGATGAAAAGAAGTGGTTTGATCTCGAAACACTGAATAGAAGAATTAAAGCCTTCAAGTGCAAAAGATCTGATGCCCGAGATGCTCCCACAGTTATCAAGAGCCTTGACCACATGAGTGGGAATGCAGTGGAAATGTGGAATTTGTTGCGCCTCTTGCCATTTATCATAGGGGACTTAATTCAAGATAAAGAGGATCCCATGTGGCAACTTTATCTCTTGTTGAAGGAAATAACTGAGTTGGTGTGTGCCCCAAGAATATCGAAGCAGCAAGTTGCATACCTTAGGTCTCTCATTTGGTCTTATGTGACTTTAGTAAAGAAAATACTGCCAGAATGTCTGACCCCCAAGACACATTGGTTAAATCATTATCCTGATTTAATAATCTACTTTGGGCCTCTTATCCGTTTATTTACCCTCAGGTAACTCTTCTACTCAATTCTCCAATTCTTAATTAATAGTATTTTTTATTTTTTAATAATTTTGATAGTATTATTGTTATTATTATTGAAGTGTGTTCACTGGGGTGACTTGAAACAGTTTGGGGAAACAAACTCAAGAATGTGGCCCTTTAGAGGGCTGCCACAAGAGTAGGAGAAGCGTCTCATGTTACCCCTTCTGTCTCAAGCACCTCAGTTGACGATAATTGGTATCTTGTGTCTATTAATACCTTTAAATTCAATTCCAGATTTGAGAGCAAGCACGTTTTTTTCAAAACTGTTGGAGACGCGTGCAAGAGTTTCAAGAACATTACTAAAACTCTTTCAAAGAAGTATATGTATCGATTTGCATACGATCACAGTTCTGACATTCTTCCACTTCCCCTGGAGTACGATACTTCCAAGTCATCACCACTTGATATTGAAGATGTATCTGAGGAAATTGCAGCTGTGCTACCAGAAGAGTTTCCCTTTGATGATACAGAAGAACTGCAAAAAGTTGTTGTGCTCAGCGTTGATTATCAAATTGGAGATGTTATGATTTTGGACTCTACGGATAACGCCTTAGATCTAGAAGTTGGGATTATTCACAAAATACTGCTCCATAAACAGCAGACAGTGCATTTCATCTTTGAGCACAGAAAGGCTGTTAACAGCTGTAATGGTTTCTATCGCTTGGACAAGTCTGAAAACAAGTACTCAATTCAGGCACTTGATGCACTACCTGACTATTATCCCCTACCAGTGTACGAGTTCGAAGGGCACCCTTGTATCACACTGAAGCACTCAGTAACGTGCATGTTGCATTAACACTCATGCTTAAGGTATATAATAACAAAGCAATGAAGGCTTGGGCTCTTTATTGTTGCTTCATTTGTTCTTAGGTGACATTTTTGTTCTAACGTCCAAAAACCTATGCTTCATTTGCAGATCGATTCTCACAATTTTCTCAACTGCCCCAGCAGCCAGCAGCCATTTAATTGGTCACCTCCATCAAGTTTTGCATTAAAGGTAAGTATTCTTAATTTTTTTGTGTTCATTTTGTATTCAGAAAATTTTGTGCTAAGATCTTCATGTTTTGTGTTTTAGATTTATTGAAGCAGTTCTCCCTATCTGCTACTTCAGGAGCTGAAGTATCATCACCTCTGCCTGATCCGGTCTGTTCCAACTGCCACAGTTGTTGTTTTATTCACCATTATCACATCATTCTTCGGTTTCTATGGTAAGTAACTTTAAATACTTTGTTTGTTGTGAAATTTTTATCGTGAACTGTGTCAGAAGTGACACACAGTTGTGCCTGCATCTGACAACTTGCCGCTTTGTTTCAGACTGGCTCGTAGTGTCTTTTTCTTATCTTAACTGCCTAAACGTAGTTGTGTTCCTTTTTCAACTTGGGCTGCCAACTGCCTCTGTAGCCACTTCTGATTTTGCTTACTTTTATTAGCATTATTGGTGAGAACTCTCGGATAATTCTCTGCTGTAGCCTGTAATTCTGTTGACAAAATATTAATCTGTGCCTCTGTTTCAGCTTTCCCGTTGTTTATTTCCCTATTCACCCTGAGTGCCTGGGTGCGATGTATTGTTCATGGCTTGTATCAGGGCCTATGACTACAGCTTGTCATCATTTTGTAAATTTTCTTCTCCATGAATTGTGAGTTTTTGCCCTACTGTTTTGTTCTGATAATATTTTCATCAGATTGTTTCAGGTTTTCAATGAAATAATTGCCTTTCTTTTACAGATCATATTTAGTAAGTCAATAGGAGATTAGAGCAGTATAGAAATACAGGAAGATATCCCAAATGTTGTGTTTTGACTTATTTGAGCCTGGAACATAGAAATTAAAGGATGACCTATAGAAAACAAAAAAAAAGAGCTTTCTTTATCTCTTTATGGTAACTTTATTTTACTTCTGTGTATTTTTTTAAAATTATTTTTTTGTGGAGGGCATGGAGTTTTATAATTCTTACTGTGGTGCATTTTTTCTGTCATCTCTCTCTCTAGATCTATTTCCTGGAACTAGTGATCAAGTCACTAATTATTCATTTATTTTTTTTCTGCAATGTTTTGTGGTACCCTCTCTTTAACCATCTTGCTCCTTTCATTAATCTAATCCTACCATTATTGAAGTCTTATTTATTCAAGTAAGTACCTACTCAATTATCTTAGATCTTGGCAGTAGAATATTTGTAATAGTTGAACCTAATATGTTTTCTTTCCATCTTGCAGTGTCCCCCCTGTTTAGAGATATGGTACATGGGCAGCTAAATAGGTGAATGCTGGGAAATCTTCTTTGTGTTGTTAATGGTATTCTATACTTTAGTTTTAATTTATTATAACTAGTGATAAATGTTGCCTATGCTTTAACTTTTTCTTTTTTTCTTTAATGCAGACGATTATGAGAACATCAGAGGAGTGCAGAGTAGAGAGGGAAATGACTAGCCATGATTCATAATGCATACAAAAGGAGCAACTGAAGAAAGCACACTCTGACAGACATAGAGACAAATTCTCTCTGGCCTAGGTATGCATTCTCAAAATGTATTGAGATTTTGCTATTATTTCGGATGAGACAAACTGTTGTCTTTGTATTTCTTTTTTTTCAACTTTTGTTAAGATTGTTTGAAGATACTCAAGTGAATTGGTAAGTATTGATAGGTCTAAATTTGTCATTTATGTCTTTTCCTCGTTTTATTTTACATTTGCAATACTTTCTGCACATCTCATACTTAAAATTTTTCTTTCTTTTTCTACAGAAGCTGGCCAGGGAAAGCCGATGTTTCTCTCAGGACCACAAGAATTAAAGAGGAGCTATAGCTGGGAGAGGGGCGACTGGTGATTTTGGTTACAGCAGTAACAGTATCAAGAGGCAGCTACAAGCAAGCACTCTCTAACATGCAACAAAAGGACAAGCAGAAGTGGGTATGTACCTTTACATTTTTTATTGTATTGAGATTCCATATTATTTTACATTTGCGATACTTTTTAAAAATAACATACTTAAATTTTTTCTTTCTTTTTATACAGAAGCTGGCCAGGGGAAGCCGATGTTTCTCTCAGGACCACAAGAATTGAAGAGGAGCTATAGCTGGGAGTGGGGCGACTGGTGATTTTGGTTACAGCAGTAACGGTTTCAAGAGGCAGCTAGAAGCAAGCACTCTCTAACATGCAACAAAAGGACAAGCAGAAGTGGGTATGTACCTTTACATTTTTTATTGTATTGAGATTCCCTATTATTTTACATTTGCGATACTTTTTAAAAATAACATACTTAAATTTTTTCTTTCTTTTTATACAGAAGCTGGCCAGGGGAAGCCGATGTTTCTCTCAGGACCACGAGAATTGAAGAGGAGTTAAGAGCTGGGAGTGGGGCGGCTGGTGATTTTGGTTACAGCAGTAACGGTTTCAAGAGGCAGCTACAAGCAAGCACTCTCTAACATGCAACAAAAGGACAAGCAGAAGTGGGTATGTACCTTTACATTTTTTATTGTATTGAGATTCCATATTATTTTACATTTGCGATACTTTTTAAAAATAACATACTTAAATTTTTTCTTTCTTTTTATACAGAAGCTGGCCAGGGGAAGCCGATGTTTCTCTCAGGACCACGAGAATTGAAGAGGAGTTAAGAGCTGGGAGTGGGGCGGCTGGTGCTTTTGGTTACAGCAGTAACGGTTTCAAGAGGCAGCTACAAGCAAGCACTCTCTAACATGCAACAAAAGGACAAGCAGAAGTGGGTATGTACCTTTACATTTTTTATTGTATTGAGATTCCATATTATTTTACATTTGCGATACTTTTTAAAAATAACATACTTAAATTTTTTCTTTCTTTTTATACAGAAGCTGGCCAGGGGAAGCCGATGTTTCTCTCAGGACCACAAGAATTGAAGAGGAGCTATAGCTGGGAGTGGGGCGACTGGTGATTTTGGTTACAGCAGTAACGGTTTTAAGAGGCAGCTACAAGCAAGCACTCTCTAACATGCAACAAAGGGACAAGCAGATGTGGGTATGTACCTTTACATTTTTTTATTGTATTGAGATTCCATATTATTTTACATTTGCAATACTGTTTAAAAATAACATACTTAAATTTTTTCTTTCTTTTTATACAGAAGCTGGCCAGGGGAAGCCGATGTTTCTCTCAGGACCACGAGAATTGAAGAGGAGTTAAGAGCTGGGAGTGGGGCGGCTGGTGCTTTTGGTTACAGCAGTAACGGTTTCAAGAGGCAGCTACAAGCAAGCACTCTCTAACATGCAACAAAAGGACAAGCAGAAGTGGGTATGTACCTTTACATTTTTTATTGTATTGAGATTCCATATTATTTTACATTTGCGATACTTTTTAAAAATAACATACTTAAATTTTTCCTTTCTTTTTATACAGAAGCTGGCCAGGGGAAGCCGATGTTTCTCTCAGGACCACGAGAATTGAAGAGGAGTTCAGAGCTGGGAGTGGGGCGGCTGGTGATTTTGGTTACAGCAGTAACAGTATCAAGAGGCAGCTACACGCAAGCACTCTCTAACATGCAATCAAAAGACAAGCAGAAGTGGGTATGTGCCTTTACATTTTTTATTGTATTGAGATTCCACAAGTACTTTGAATGCAACACAAACCAGTTTTCTTTCCTTTTTAGGTGATAATTCTTGCAGTTAGTTAGAAGGAGAAGCGTGCAGATTTAAAAGAAAAGCCGCTCAATCCTGGATGCAGTGAGCAGACAGCGTTACCAGCAAGCAAAGAGACCAGCACACTCGACATGCAACAAAAAAAAGAAGAAAGATTAGGACGGTCTCGTAAGGTTTGTGGTCACATGCAAACTTGATCTAATCCTCCTTAACACTGTTGGTGTATGAATGTAACCAATATTAATTTGTTTCTTTTGGTTTTCATCTCATTTCAGGGTGGATCCTGTCACATCTAATAAATTCTTAGAGAATACATTCTAATGCATCAACCATCAGCAGGACTTCATCATTTTATTTAATTTTTATTTTTATAGAGGACAAGGCAAGGACTCAAAGATATTGTTCTGAGAATGTATTTTGTATTCTGTGTGCCCGGTAAGAAACCAAATAAATGTCAATTTATGAACTTGAATGGTATTTGACTGTATTATTCCTCAAAGGTCATAATTGTTTTTAGTTTGCATAGGAAATTTATGTTATTTTTGCTATTGTTGGTACCAAGATTATTTTAGTACCTGGCTCTTTCCGTATGGACCACAGAATAGACTGTTAATAGTACGAAAGTTTTTGAGTACGGATGATTTCTGCTTAAGTGTGGTCTGTCGGTCCATTGATTTGGCTGAATTTACACGGAATTTATCTGTTCTAAATCTACGAACATTTTCCATACACCATTGGATAAATCCCTTCTCGTCCTGGATTTGGACCATGCTTATCTTTCCATTATCCGTACTGAAAATCATCCGTCTAATTTAGGTACAGAGACCCCATCCCTTTTACGTACTGGGTACAGAATTGGTACGGTTGATCCAGGTAAAAAATTGACCATACTTTTTCTGTGGTAAATTCCGTAGATTTTTCCAACAGTGTATGAAAATTAATATCATGTAATGAAAATTCATATCCGTTGTTTGCGAGGTCATTCAGGGTGGTTAAGTAAGAGGACAACTTGGCATTCAAGTATATGAACCCAAATCCGACTTAATAGCACCTTTTGAACCGATTTCTCTTTTAATGAGCGGCTTTCGAACCCGGGACCTATGACTTGTGGTGCACGCTCGTTGCCGCTGTGCTACCACGGGAGGCGGAGTGTCAGCTACCTGACGACTCTACACGCGGCCCTTGGCCACGCCCCTTGAGCCAGTTATGAAATTTACGATCGCATTCGTAAAATTACGATCGTGTGCTCAAAATCAACATTTAACTCTCGTAATTTTCGGAACACGATTTGAAAATTACCAACAATTGCCAATTTTACGACTTTGTTTTGAATTTTTGCATAAAGTAATGAAATTTGCAATTTTTGTAAAATTCATTGAATTGAAAATTCATGAAAATTGACGTACAAATTGATATAAAAATTCAGAACTTTTTTAACAGTGTAATTACAATTATGCTAGTACAAGTTTGTGATGCCATGTGATATTAAATATTGTTTAAAAGTGATGACTTAGTTTCTGTGGTGCTCAGGAAAACGAGAACTGCCTTCGTCTATGTTTTTCTGCAATAAAATAATGGATACATTTCAGTTGGACGCTTAAAATAGTTAGATACCTCTCATATTTCGTGACACATACATACCTTTTCTTTGAATTTCCCCCAAGTACAGGTGAAGTGGGGTAACCTCCTTCCAAAACTTTTATTTTATTTTCTAATTGATTAATTTTTTCCGATAGTCGAGCATTGGTACATTGAGCACACTCAGAATGTACGTTTCTGAACTCCCTGAATGCCTCATGGTAAATTGACAAAGTTGTGTCTGAGAACTTTTCCAGAGCTAAGTGATACACTCCCACATGCCAATGCAGATGGCCAACCTCTGACTTCAAATACTCATTCTCGGCTTGAAGTTGAGATGCCTCACTCTTCAATGATTCATTTTCTGATTTGAGTTTAGAGTTCTCTTTCTTGTACTCCTCGTTATCAGCTACAAGTTCAGATATCTGTAAAGAGGGAGAATTTGATTTGTATTTTTACGTAATTATTTTATATGGGAAGAAAAGAAGACAAATGCAACAGTCCGTCTGAGATTTTTTTGCAATTGTAAATCTTTTCACAATTGCAAACCTAACAACTTTAAAAGTTGACTGATGAAAGTGTCTTACCTTAAGGTTACGGTTATCATAGAAATAGTCTTGGGACGGAAACATCCGCTGTCCGCACTCTATCGGGTGAACCGGGAGAGTCACTTCCATAATTTGCCTCATTATCTGACATTCTTAGTTATTAATGTTTCTACTGGAATTTTCTCACAACTAGA
Organism: Stenchaetothrips biformis; assembly: GCA_030522485.1. Taxonomy (NCBI): domain Eukaryota; kingdom Metazoa; phylum Arthropoda; class Insecta; order Thysanoptera; family Thripidae; genus Stenchaetothrips; species Stenchaetothrips biformis. The sequence goes on along the minus strand of CM060099.1, from coordinate 1,784,437 downwards.
ATAAAAGTGCTCGCGGCAGACGACAAGTTGATACTCCTTGCTCCATGGCAGCCAACAAAAGTGACAGGCCGTCCAGACCACTTGAATCTGGCTATCATTTCGCGCGTCTACCGGAAGTGATGGACAGGAAAAGGACCCCTCCTTTGTGGAAGTGGTGTACCAAACTAAGGAAGTGCAAACGCTCGCGTGAACCTGTAATGAGCTTAATACCGTCAACGGGGGTAACTTGGGACACCGGGGGTAACTTGGGACAGTCTTCCCTATCGGCCTTGTTGGTGCTGCCATCTCGCGGCGGGGACTCGTAGCGTCAAACCCGCGACGGGGTTTTGTTTAAGAGGCAACAAGGCGCGCGCGGAAAGGAAGAGAAGATGCGTATCATCACAGTAAGTTTGCGGAAATCGGCAAACAAGGAAATAAGGTTTTTGACAATTTATGTCAAACACTGCAAAGTTGACCTTAGTACGAGGAGTGAAATGCAGATATGGCCGAATAGTATCTCTGGGTTGTTAAATCATACATTGATAAAGAAGGACGCGAAATGGTGCTGACCTTAGTCTTGACACGTTGGGCCCAGACTTCAATTTTTAAAATATCGTAAATGCACGGGGTAACTTGGGACAGTCATTCCATCATGTTCCCTGCACTCTTGGCCTCCTAGGAATCGCCTGTCCCGGTTTATGACATAACCTGACCTTGAAATGTTACGCTGGTGATGTAAAGAGATGCCTTGCTTTGCAGTTTTTGCTTCCGCTAGGCCATGTTTTTCACTTTTCAACAAATACCTAGAAAATGCCTAGGATATAGCGGAAGAAAAGAGAGTCCCATTTGTAGTCCCAATCTTCATCCCATAACGACTCCAAGGCCTGGATTCATGGTCGAGACATTGTTAACACAAGTTTTATGATTAAATAATCTCAATAGATACATGGGGATGAAGTTTCTCCCCTACTGTCCCAAGTTACCCCCGGTCATGGGGTACCTTGGGACTCTATTTCGGAGCAGATTTTAAACGACATACTCAAGGCAAATAGACCAGACAAGCATGAAATAATGAGGAAAGGGTCAAACTTGAACATAGTTAGGACCCAATGGCCTCGGTCAAAAATCTTGCCTTGAGCATTAAAAACACGTGTAAAAGTGTCCCAAGTTCCCCCCGTTGACGGTATGTCTTCCCCCAGTTTATGGCCAGATTTAGAGAGTTCAGTACAGTTCAGCTCCCTTATTTATGGCGTATTTTGCAATTTCTATAGTTAGGTTAGCCCGCACTGAGAATGAAAGAGTCTTCATCAATACCCAATTTTGGGTGAGGAACACTTTATCACCCGAATTTGGGTGAGGAAGGTTCCTCGCCCAAATTTGGGTGAAGAAGGGGTATCGGCTGTGAGAAGCCCCAACAGGGTGCTTCGCTTCGCTGAGCAAAAAATAAATAAATTCAAGGTCCATTATGGGCCAGTTTTTCGACGGGCCGCTACGAACCCATGAATGAGCGAATCGATTCCCAACGCGGATTGGGTCTTCCCTCAAGCTGTCACCTCAAAGAGCGCGGATGTCTGAGCGACGACCACAACGCCACCTATCGGACTGCAAAGAAAGGCCTTCCAAATTCAAAATGAAATTGGGCTTATGCGTGGTTAAGGAAAAAAAAATGAAAAAAAATTGATGTTATTTAAATATTTGCCAAAGCCCGAATAATGGAATGAAGGGGAACGCCCTTGCTGACTTTGGTTTGTAATAGGTGGAGGAACTAAAAAACGAAAGTTTGGCCAAAATTGTTCTAGGCTTGATGCGCGAGGAGCATCAAAAATGCCCGTCTTAAAACATCCGCAGCTCAGCAAATAGGATCATAGATGGGGCTGCTACGCTGCGAAACGTAGTCAAGGGAACACATTTTAACGCCGCAAAGCTACTTTGGCTTGATTGGTGCGCTATGTTTTTTTTTTTTTTTGTTTGATAAAGTGACCCACACTTGATGTTGCTGCTAACGCACACCGGTGCGGTGACGTACTCGTGCGTGGCGGTGCGTGGCGCTGCCCTCCAGGCGCGCCGTGAGCGCCGCGAGGCTCCTGAGGCAGCCCAGCAGCACGGCCGGCCGGCGCAGGAAGATGAGCTGCGACCACAGGCAGGAGAACACGCCCAGCCCGAAGCGCGCCAGGATCTGGCCGCTCAGGGTGGAGCCCACCAGCAGCGCGTCCAGCACGGCCAGCAGCATGGCCGCCAGGTTCACGGCCAGACCCACCTGCACGCCCACACCAGCATTCTCACGTGCTACTCTATACGTTTTGTACTAAATACTCCTGCTGCTTCGCTGCAGTGGAGCTCCTGGCCTCTCCTCGATCACACTGAATTACTATGTAGGTGATTATGGGCGCCGGCGCACGAAATTAAACGTGAACTTTGTAACGCACGAATTTGTACGCGACAATGCACGATTTAGTGCGCGGGTATGCAGAAAATGGTGCGTTATTGCGCACAATTTTGTGCGCAACGTAGTGTATGTTTAATTTCGTGCGTTACGTATGCACAAAAAACTACATAGTATTTTAGTGTGTAAGCACCCTTAAAAAATACTATTCGACCCTACCAGCTCACACAGCGCACCTTTCATCTGCCGAACTAACTAAGGGAGAGTGGGGTGATTCGTAACACATGCTCTTATTAAATATATGCGACCCCACTTTTTCTCTTCACAAAAAGGGGTATCTTAAATTATCAATTTTTAAAATTATATGTTTTTGCGTGTTTTTTTTTTAAGAGAGAGTACTTTTTTTGATTGAATTTAAGTGGGGGGGGTATCAGAATTGCGTTTTTGCCACATGAGGAAATGCACCGGCCGTTGGCCCGGAGCAGTGGCTGTGGCTGAACCAGACGTTAGCTCGCGACCACAGGCGACCCCAGGCAGCTTGTCGCGACCCCGGGGTTGGGAACCACTAATATAGACCAAGCTCCTTTTGCAAGCTTGGTATGGAGTCCTAGCTTGCTATGGCCAGCGCGGCGTTATAACTGTCGAGAGTCTGTTAAGTTTGTTTAAGATGGGTGGGACTATGAAATTATAGAATATTGATTTCCTTACATAGATCTTTCGTAAGTTAAGTAAGATCTGTCACCAATAGCGTAAAATCTGACCTTGGTCGCGGTTTGGTTGTTACGCGCTACACCCGAAACACCACGCGCAACCGCTTCGGAGGCATCCGCGCCGTCAGCTGAGCGTCGTCTGCCGCCTGCCGGAACGACGAGCGAGCGTCACCACCGGGCACCGAGCCGACCGCCGCCCGGCCCGGACCGAACAGCTGTTTTCCCCTCCCTCTCCCCGCGCCTGCCCGAGTAAAAATAGAAGGCTGCAAAAAGGCTGACGAATGGCTGACGCATGGCTGTATGGACCGTTTTTTGGCTGTATGCATGGCTGCCGTGGCTGCGTTGCAGCCATGTCGCAGCCATAGCGACGTCCTGGACTTGCAGCCATGCACGCTGCAGTGGCTGGTCTGGCTGTTTCACGGAGCGCTTTGGCTGTGAAACGCTTCAGAAACTGCGCACAGAAGCCTTTTGGCTGCCCTAAGCAGCCTATAAACGCTGCCACGCACAGCCAACTTAGCTGCAGTGGCTGTAGGCTGCGCGTCGCAGTGTGTTGGCTGCTGGCGCCAGCCAGGCCGCGGCTGGACTTAACAGCTATCTAGGCTGCCATGGCTGTAGGCTGCGCGTCGCAGCGTGTTGGCTGCTGGCGGCAGCCGGGCCGCGGCTAGACTTTGAAGCCACGTTGGCTGCAAAGGCTGTACGCTGCGCGCTGCGCGTCGCAGCGTGCTGGCTGCCAGCGCCAGCCTGGCCGCGGCTGCACTTTACAGCCACGCAGGCTGCAATGGCTGCAGGCTGCGCATCGCAGCGTGTTGGCTGCCGGATGCAGCCGGGCTACGGCAGGACTATACAGCCATGTAGGCTGCAATGGCTGTAGGCTACGGATTGCAGCATGGTGGATGCTAGCGGTATTCAGGCACCCAGACTAAAAAAACCATGGTCGCCATCGTGAATTTCCATCACCATAGGGCAGTCCACAATGGCGAAGGTCGTCATCACTATGGTTAAATGGGCTGCCCTATGGTGAAGGCGCACCATGGGGAGTACCACCATGGTTCGGCGGGCTCCACCATGGTGGAGATCGTTCCATAGTGCTCGTCACCATGGTGTCTGGCGTGCCCATGGTGGAAGCTGCACCATGGTGTTTGTCGCCATGGTGGCGCTCGCACCACAGTGAATGTTCTCTTGCCCGTGCGTTCAAGTCTCCGAGGTTTATTCAGAAATAGTCTGTAACATTTAAATTACTGGAGATAGAGAGACCATGACTTCACAATCGTGCGTAGAGTCGAATTTTCACTGGGGTACGGCTTTGGTCAGTCAGAGCACTCAATTTGTTGGTCACTGTGACCAGCTATTTAAAATCACCATGAGGCACTCCACCATTGAGCGGTTAACTATGGGGCAGCACACCATGGGGCAGCGCACCATGGAGCAGCGCACCATAGCGGAGCCACCCCCATGGTGCGCTGCCCTATGGTGGGGATCACCATGCGCCATTTCGCCATGGTCAAGATCATCTGACCATGGCGATTCGTTGATCACCATGGTCAGCCGTCGCCATGGCCCAGCCCATGGTTTTTTTAGTCTGGGCAACGGTCGTACCCCTTGATTAAAGGGCGATAAAAAATAGAAAAACATAGAATGGGTGCGTGGTATGCTGATATTTGAGTTGAATACGTTAACATACATAAGCCATGCAAGTTTCGTAAAAATCGGGAAACTTTTTTGTTATCTTTGATATCTTGGGAACGGTAAGTCCTAGATGAAATTACTTGGCAGATTTGGATCTGGAACGGTGTTGGGACCCTAGAAAATCTACTAAGGGCTCCATAGAACTTCAAAGGGCGTAACAGGCACCCTCAAAGGTCGTCATGGGGACCTTCATGTACTAAAGAGTGAAGCCTAGTTGCGATATGGATGCTGCCGATGGCATCCACGAAGCTGCAGGATGCGGCCGAGATGTAGCTGTGACCCGCAGCCGAGGGCAGCGTGGCCGGGGCGAAAGAAGGCTGCCTGCAACATCCTGAAGGCTGCGGGGTGCAGCCTACAGCAGCGCCTCACAGCCTCCAGGCTTCCGGGGGCAGCGTGGCCCGGGCGAAGGAAGGCTGTCTGGGGCATCCTGAAGGCTGCGGGGTGCAGCCTAGAGCAGTGCCTCGCAGCCTCGTGGCTGCTGGGGGCAGCGTGGCTCGCGAAGGAAGGCTGTCTGGCGCATCCTGAAGGCTACGGGGTGCAGCCTAGAGCAGCGGGGGCAGCGCTTACTGGGCTCCAAAGGGACGCTTCAGTGGCTGGCAGGTGCAGCCAGAGAGGCTGCACCGGCTGCGGATGGCTGTATTTTGGCTGACGTATGTCCGAATAAAGCCAATGTCTGCAGCCATCCGAGTTCCATCCGCGCGTTGTCAGCCACCTGGAGGGAGCCAGCCTGCAGCCAATCTGCAGCCTATAATTTTCTCTCGGGTGCCGGAACGAGCGAGAGCGGCAGTCAGTGTCAAGCGTCTGGAAGGTTCGCTTCGCTCCGCGTGCCGAGTCAAAGTGGCCGTCGACGGCGTGCTCCGGTGCTCCTCATGTTCACCGTCAACATGGACTCCTCGACGACGGCTACCATGAAGCCCGCAAGGTGTGCCTCGTCAACAGCGGCGGTAAATCGACTTCGGCATGAGTTCAGCGTTCTCAATGCATTGTTTCCCTCAGGGCTCACGCCTCGCCCCATGAGCGGCTAAACACGCCGAGATGCCCCTGCCGCCCGCTGCTGTGACGACCTGGACACCGCCATGATGAGGGTCACCGAGCCGGCCGACGCGTCGCCGCCGAACACCTGCTGGCGTAGCCCGCTCTCCGACTTCGCCAAGACCCTGCTCTTCCTGCCCACTGTGCTGTGCCGAGTGGTGCGGCCGATGTGACGTCATGTGTGTGCAGTGTAGTGACGTGCCGACTTGGACGTTAGTTACGCCGGTCATGCACTAATGTTTACGTGGTGTGGGTGTGTGTGAGTAGCCGGGGGGCCCCCCGTGCTGCTCCTTGTTTTATGTACTGAGTATGACGTCATCTCTACAATTTTGGTGAGTGCGCACTCTTTTATTTATTTACTCCTTGGCCAAGGGTTATTGTTTGTATTGTTTTGCAGTGTACAGTGATTACTTTGGTTGCCGCGGCGTTTGCGTACTAGTGTGTGTACTTGTTGTGCTCTTGGTACTTAGTTTTGGTAATTGCCTTCCTGTACGCGCCGCGAAACTAGGATCCTAGTCAATTGTCTCACTTTTGAGTCGGAGTGCTCTGCGTAGCCTCGGTTAGTACGCTCTTTAGATTTTATTGTCGTCCTGGTTTTCTCGACTTATTTCTTGCGTTACTAAAATGTAATACCGGCGGTATTCTTACGCTGATCTAGTTTCCTCGTTGTCAATTTGAGCCGCGGATTATTATTCACTTGTTTATGTGATTCCTGCTCTGATTTACTGTAAAATGCCGTTGTTAGTTTCGACGTAGTGTTTTGTCTGTCCCACATGGTTTACAGTTTATTAGGATTTCCGCGGTCTCTTGTGTTTTGATTTGCAACCGTTGTTTTCGATCATGTTTATTGATGCATATGGGTTCGAGCCCCACGTTGTGTACTGCAGTTTTTGTTTATGATTCTAAAGAATATATTTACCTTTGCCCTTATTTCTGTTGTTAATCAATTGTCAACACGGTTAGTCCGGTCGGCGGTATAGTCCAGGGTTTGGTTATTTTTGAAGTGACTCTACCTTCATTTTAATATTAGAATCTTGGCTTACCTGGCGCCCGTATGAAAAATAAGTCGACCGGCCTAATCCTACCCCTCTCTCTTATTTCCCTCGTCTTTGTAAACTTTTTCCCTGGACGCTGCCTAAGAAGAGACACCAAGACTGCCCCTTTGTGGCCCAGCTTTAACCCACCCCCCTTTGGCTCTTATAACATGGTTGGGATAGGTTCGACCATAGTCCAGGATCAATTCTATCAATTTTAATAACTGTACTTTCATAGTCCATCTTCAAAATAAAGATAACACAATATCAAACACATATCCGCTCTGAGCTCAACTCCAATAAAAGTCATTTCATAAAGGGTAACATGCATGTGCATCTGGAGAAAAAAATCCAGCTTAGCATTAAGGCCACAGGCCGCCTGCCCCTGGCTGGTCGATTTATTTTCCAAGATTGGTGTTCCCCACCACGGCTGCTTAGCAACTCTAGAGCTCAACACGCGTCCGGGATATGGACCGCCTCTACCGGTCTTGTGGCTGCGGCACTAGCCTTGCTGCCCCGGGTCAGCGCGAACAGCGCGTGCGCGCGGCTGGAGCTGCCGGTGAGGGACCGCAGCCACCACCGCAGGTGCTGGTTGAGCGGCCCGGGGCCCTCGCCCCGCCCCGCGGCCCCACACTCCACCGCCGGCCACAGCACAGTGGGCAGCTCTTGCAAAAGAGACGCAGAAATATGGTTGGCGACGGACGGGGGTAGGCACTGAAAATAGAAAGGTCAGATTTCTGACCCTTAAAGGGGTGATACTAAAATGCTAGACCGAAAAAAGGGCCATACACAAATGTATGACCGAAGAAAAGGTCATACACCAATGTATGACCGTTGTAAAGGTCATACACAAATGTATGACCGTTTTGAAGGTCATACACAATTGTATGACAGAAAAAGGGTGATACTTTTTCGTATCACCGATGAAGGTTGATACATCCCCAAGGTAAAAGGAGGGCCAGTCTCGCTAATGTCTGACCTTTACTCGGTCATACATACGTGTATGACCGTTTTTCGGTCATACATTCGTGTATGACCTTTCTTCGGTCATACATTTGTGTATGACCTTTTTATCGGTCATACTTTTTGTATTGCCAAAAATTGGTCCGATGTCTCACCTTTTGAATTACAGTGGGTACACTGTTTAAAAAAAGTCCTGGCAACACCGTAAATTAGTTACCAGTGATTACCGCAGCCAAAGCACAGAATTTACTGTTCCAAAAACAAAGGCAGTTACCGTATAATGAAACACAGACACGGCCGTCACTTCAATGTACATAGTTTTCCATGAACAAGGTAACAATATGCACCGTAAAATTTACTACGCGATAAACCGTTATCCGCCGGTATCATTCGGACATGAACCGCCGTAAATTTGTTAGTTTGAAAACACCGTCACTTTCGTTGACGGAAACTACCGGTATATTTTTTAACTTTCCGAGCACATTTAGGTAGTCAAGACTATCCAAACCTACCCTAACTTTGCTGCCATCCCCTTTGTACGGAGACAGGGTGGTAATCAGAAGAAACGGTATTTACCGTGAGAGAAAATAACGGAGTTATCCACGTAACTATAAACGGCTATTTCTGTCACTAAAACTACGGTAAACCCTGAGAAAGTTTTTACGGTGAATTTTGTAACCCTCTTCAACGGTTTTTATTATGATAACAATGACGGCAAGTTCTGTGTTTTGGTGAAAGTAAATTCTGTGTTTTCGCAACGGTGAATACTGTGTTCTGGCTACGGTAAACGCTGGTAATTAATTTACGGTGTTGACAGGACATGTTTCTTTCAGTGTAGACCATTATTCAGGGCATGAAAAACGGTTTCCGAGAACTTGATGCACCCAAACCCAAAGTCCGTTCACACTAGATGTTTATGTAGAATTGTACGTGGTAATGCATCATTTACAACGTAAGTGAAAAGTAAAATTGTGCTCAAATTTTCATAAATCTATGCATTTTCACGCATAATATTCACTGTCAGGAAATAAAAGCACAGAATTGTTCTGGTGTACTGTTTACAGAATCATACCTTTGAGCAAGCAATCTCAGAGAACAGAAATATCTGAGTTCCACGCATAGGGCAACAGAGAGAAAAAACATTCTTTCAAAAGCAAGAAATTGGAATGGTATTTCAGAAATGAATTTGCCTTTCGTGACAAACTTGAATTATTCACACAAGCAAGAAAAAATTAACTAACTCTATAAAAGGCGAAAACCACCGATAAAAGAAATTTTAGACTGCTAATGAGTTTTACATGGGGAGTTGAACCTGTGATATGAACTGAACACTGCAATGTGCAGTGTGCTTAGTTGCGGTGTGCCTGGATGCCGAGGGGTCCACCACTCCGAATTTTGGCGTACACAGGATTCCGGATTCCCGAGATTCTCGAGATTCACAGAAGATTCCCGAGATTCCCATGTGATTCTAGGAATCCTGTAGGGATTTAAAGCCCGGTAATATTACCCGTAAGATTCGGTAACTTACGCGTAAATTACGGTAAGTTTCGGTGAGGCGGTAACATTGGTAATCCTGGTAATATTGGCGTATACGCATATTAAGGCGCAAATCCCGCTCCGGCGGCGTTGCGGCAGTGCATTTGAGCTTCCCGCGCGTCGGGCGAGCCCTGCTGTGTTGCCATATGGCTGCTGCACTCTAAAGAGTCTACGAAGAATCTGCTTCGTAATTACGAAGAAAATGAAGGCATTGTAGAATTGCTTCGTATTACGAAGCAAAATGCTTCGTTTTACGAAGGATTTTGCTCCATAATACGAAGCACTTCCTGGTAGATTTTACAATGCCCTCGTTTTCTTCGCATTACGAAGCGATGCTTCGTAGTCTTTTTACTGTGTGCTTGCCCCCGCCTCGTCACAAGCGGCCGGTCTGGCTGCCGGAATCAGACAGTGAAGAGGAGGAAGATCATGTGCCGGTGGACGAGCCCCTGCGTGAGCCCGAGGCGGAGCAAGGGCCAATACCGCGTCCTCTCCCGCATCAGCAAAGGGTTCCTACTCCTCCTCATGACACCGCGGCTGCGCCTGTTCCCCCCAGGGCGACCGCAGCCGCGGCTACTGGTACCGAGGCCCGACTTACCAGGTCTCGCAGAGTACGCCCTCCACTGAGAATGAAAGAGTCATGATCAATACCCATTTTTGGGTGAGGAACACTTTATCACCCGAATTTGGGTGATGAAGAATTCCTCACCCTAATTTTTAGTCATGATCATGACTCTTTCATTCTCAGTGTCGTTAGAATGACCGGACTTAAGAAGAATATGTGCGTACCTGTACGTACCTGCCTATTGTATAATGGCTAATGACTATGTATCGTTTACTCTCTGTACTCTTATTACTTGATTTTGTACTTTTCCCCTTTCATTGTACGTGTTTGTAGAACCCTTTTTTTGAAAATATAATTTATTTTCAGAATTTTCGTATAAATTGTTGATTTTTTAGAAAAATACCAAAATTACCGTAATATTACCGTATATTACCAATATTACCGTAACTTACGGTAAGGGTTTTAAATTACCGGTATTTTTAAATCCCTAGAATCCTGTGATTCTCTAGTGATTCGCATGATTCCCAAAAGATTCCCATGATTCCCAAGTGATTCTCCTAATTCCCGAGTGATTCCCATGATTCCCGAATGATTCCCGAGTAATCCAACTTTATTTCCTTGATTCCTACCCAGTCCGCACGATGCCCTGTGATCTAACTGCTATTGAATGTATTTACAGTGTTCGCGACAGCCCGTCTCGGGCTGGGCCCTGTAGCGCCTGTGAGGTAGACTACGATCCCGACCCGCAACGCACCGGCGTTGGGATGGTGGCCTTCCTTGTTGGGAGGCTTGCCCTGACTACTCGGACGGCAGTCAAGTTGGCAGTAATCATCCGCTGAATACACATGACCTTATAGTTCAATTGGTACGGTCTTTTGTGGCCACAAAATTGTGCCTGCACCCAGGAACTTTTTATTTTCTTAGTACTCAGATTGTTAAAATCTCTGTTGGTACTAACAATTTTTTGTATGTCCAAAACTTCATTGCCTTCACATCAAATTGTTGAACTTATTGACTTAAGTCAGGGTTTTAAGGGATAAAAAAGTTATCAAGGGTTCAGCATATCTCAAGTGAAGTCAACTTGTGCACCTGAAAATGATGATGGACAGTGAACAAAATTTCTGATTTTAGCTAGTGTCATTTATTCAATTAAAAGAACGGGAGGGGGGGAATGCCAAGTCCAGCCAGACCGACCGAAGCCGTTCGAAGTTCTCGCAACACTTCGGAAACGTTCGGAAGAGCAAAGGCGAAAGTGGGGGAGGGGTCGCAGGCAGGCCGGTGTACGGTGCACCTCCCGGCTTGCCGCGAGCGGTTTTTTTACGACTTTTATGTGATTTTAGTGGTATGATTAGCATGATTCCCATGATTCGCAAGAGATTCCCATGATTCCCAAGAGATTCCCATGCGATTCTCATGATTTCCTGACGATTCCCGTGATTCCCAGATGATTCTCGCGATTCTCCAATGATTCCTGTGATTCGCATGATTCTCGAAAGATTACCGCGATTCCCTTGATTCCCGAATGATTCTTGGGCATGGTGTACACATGATTCGCCGAGTGGTGGACCCCTCGCTGGATGCACACTGTTACAAGGCGTGTGCCTTGCCTCATGCAGTCCCGGTCAGCCACACTGCTTGCAACAGTGTGCCTGCCTGCTCGTTGGAGTGTGCATGCAGGCATGCTGCTGGTGGAGTGTGCCATGCACACTTTTCATTTTGTGGAGTATACTCTAAAAAGGTTATGGGCAAACATCGCTAGACGCTACAGGCATCGTTTCAAGCATTCTACAAACCTCAGAAAACAATCCACTTTTCTGAAAACTTTGCGGCTTTTTCCTGTGAATAGACATGTTCACATTTTGCTGTGTAGTTTCTGTTGTTTTTTTTTTGCGTTTTATTTTTCATAAAAGTGGTGGGTTGGATGCTACATGCCTGGAGTTGCCCGGATAGTGCTCGGAGTTGCCCGGTAGTTGGCCGCTAGGTGCCGAGGTATGCTCGGTCTGTGCCCGATCCCCACTCACCTCTGTTCAGAGTTGCCCCCAAAAAATTTATCTACGGGAGTGAACAATGGGAATGTGAAGAAAGGAGCGTATGCGCGCCGCACAGTGCACTGTTAAAATTTCTATACTTTTGTACGGAAAATATATTATAGTATATAATTATGGTACGGAAGTACGGAACGTCCGTCCTGCTCCATATAAGCTCATGTAAACGGGTACGGAAAAAAGTACAGAAAGTTCCGTACTTGGCAAGTACGGTCAGTCCAGGCAAATTGTTGGCCGGACATGGTCCGTACTTTTTCCGTACTTTTTTCTAACAGTGTGGCCCAAAATACCGGCGCAGGCGGCCAAAACTCTCGACGCGTTTTGAGCTCATGAGCTGCTTAACACAAGTCGAACCTAACATATGAGCCCACCAATGGATTCCTTCTTCGGAGAGCAAGCCAATTGTGGGGGTCACACAGTGGCGTGCACAGCTCGCCTCCTCGGGAGGGGCGGTGGGACCATTTTTTGAGAGACGTTGCCTAACTTCCAGGGGTTAGACGCCAAAACCTGCCTTAAAAGTATACCTTTTAGGGTCCTTCGGGAGGGGCGGTCGCCCCCTCCGCCCCTCCCTTGTGCACGCCACTGGGGTCACACGTTCGATTCGAGTCCCATGAGGAGCTCAAAACGCGTCAACAGTTTTGGCCGCCTGCGCCGTCTTCTGACCCACTGTAGCTGCAGCAATAGGGGTGTGGGGTGAAGAGGGGGGGGGGAGGACGATGGGAGAGGGAAGAAAGGTAGGGGAGTGAAGGGCAAGAGAGGTTGGGGCAGGGCATTGCAAGGCGTCCCGGACGGCGCCAGTGGGAGCGGCCGCCAATCCTACGTGCGTGTGTGGCGGGTTTGCCTACCCCCTGCGTCACAGGGGTACCAAGTGGCGCACAGTGGGCCAGACGACGGTGCTGGCGGCCAGAACTACACGCGTTTTGAGCGCCTTAGTCGCTTCGTGGGACTCGAATGGAACGTGAAACCCCCACAATTGGTTTGCTCTCCGAAGGAAGAATCCATTGGTGGGCTAGCATGATACTCTGCCAGCTCAACTGTATACATTGTATGCAGCAAATACTACATACATGCTATGTATACAAAAAATACCGTATACATGTCATGAATACAACTTATACCGCGTACATCGCTAATTTTGTGGATATAATTTAATTCTTCTAAAATTAATATGAAAATTTGCACCTTGGATTAACTATTGAGTAAGTCTACACATACTTCAGTGTTATTTTAGTCGTATCTCTTGTTTTTTAATATGTCGCCAAAGTCGCCGAAGTCCATTCCACGAAAAATTTGAAGTTATTTAAAAAATAAGTAATTTTGTTCAAAGTTACCTGGTGTCCCTGTCCTCGTTAGGGCTCGGGTACCGCTCCGTGGCTGTTCATGGCCTTCCCCGGGCCCAGTGGGTTGGATTTGATGCACCTGGCTTGGCCCAAAGTCATCCGGGCACCACCAGGAAGAACTTTCAAAAAACGCGTCTTTGGCCCATTTTGAGGCCAAATTTGGCCTATAGAACGCTCATGGGGGCTGCAGTAACGTCTGCGCCGGTCAGAATCCCTTCTTTTTGTGCCACATGAAGCAAACCAACCGAGTGCCGTCGCCCCAGGCCTCTGAAACAGGAAAAAATGGCCCAAAACTCGTCAATATTTACGAAATCTCAAAAACTGCCGCTTTTTGACATAAAACGGGAGGTTGGGGTACTTTCCAGTAGGATTTCGGCAAAAACGACATCGGATATGAAATCAGCATTAAAAAAAACTTTCTAGTGGGGTTTACGTCCTTGAATCGAAAACAGTGGTTAAACGAGACACCCTAGCGTACATGCCCATGTATACAGCTAGATGTGCCTACACCCTTTGCATATTTTTAGATGTATACATCCCATGTACGCAGCATTAGCTAAATGGTGTGTATGCAGAATTTGCTTTATACATAGCATGTATGCAGTTATTTAAAGCATACAATGTATACAGTTGAGCTGACAGAGTAGGTTCGATTCTTGTTTGGCAACTCTGGAGCCAAACGCGTCGAGGGTTTTGGCCACCTGCGCCGGTCCTCTGGTCCACTGTGCGGCGCGCTGACGCTCCTTTCTCCACCTCAATTTTGTTCACGCCCCAAACTTCAAAACTTCATGAAACGTAAACGAATGGCAATGTAGGAAGATTCAGCAAAAGGACCCAAGCTCAATTTTGGCTAAAATTCCGAAAAAGCGACAACTTTGAAGTCCTGTAGCTTCAAAACGGCTGCTCAGAAAAATCTTAGCGAGTGCTCATTCGATTCTTAGGGACCCATTCTACAAGGATAAGATATTAGACAGGCAAAAAAAAAAAACAAGGAAAAAAAAAGTACGAAGACAATTGCCAATTTAATGGAGTTTTTTCAGGCTGGTGACGCAGGTATACGTCCCACGTCAATTACGACGTCATATTCTTGTTCCTTGGTCAATTTTCCGTAAGAGATCCAAACATTAGCCCCCGGGGATGAAAGGTGTCAATGTACGGCGAAATACCCAAATCCATATTTTTACTCCTACAATAAAACTAAAGTTCGGTACAGCTCAGCCAAAAAAATAACTTCAGGCCATGTCTATGTGGCAATGAACTACCTTTTAAGTGCCTAAAGAGCCCCCAAAATATCAGGAGAATCGGAGGGGGTCATGGCGAGGTCTGCCTTTTCTTATTTGATATTGCCCCTACAAATGAAGTCCAGGCGTTTGGCATTGCATGACTTGAAATGCGAAGTTCACTCATATTCATGTATGCACATTGCACATTTGATTAGCCGTTAAAGTTGCCCGAGCCAGCCCTCTGGACTTGCCCGAAGTAGTGGCTACTTTTTCGACGAGAGTCTCGCGGCATGGACTCCCCAGCCTGCCGTAGCGCAGTGGTGTCATGCTGGGCTGGACACCGAGGAGCCTCGGTCCGATTCCGGCCCCGGGAGAAACAAGTGGAAAGGGGCACCTGATTTTCCATTGGCGGGAATTGAAGAAATGAAAGTCATAAGATTGCTTGTTTATTCGGAACTAAAAGCAAGAATTAGGAAACACAGCGTTCTGACCCGCTCTGACAGAATCAAAGAAGAATCTTTTGAGAAACAGAGTAACAAGGTGGATTGGCTGTGCTGCCGGGTGACGTCCTTGGTCCAGAGGTGACACTTAGACGTCCTAGGTCTACAAGATGGTTGGGGTCCGCGGCCCGCAGCAGGGTGGCCCTCGCAGCACCTGCAGGCAGCACAAGGGGAGAGTCAGACACCAAACCTATTCAATACGTGCAACGCCTCCCATCACTCCTTCCGATTGAGACCAATTGTTTAAAGATTGCCTTATGGGTAAAAAGAACATTCTTAACTACTATGTCACTAACAAAACTATTTACTCAAACGAAAAACATATTTTAGATATGTCACTTTTTAAATTTTTGTATTTTGTGTCCCAAATTATAATTTGGGAGTTACTTAACTACGCCGAGGTTTTTGGTGCAAAGTGGTTGAAAAATGGCACTCGTGTGTAAAATTGACCGATTCAAAACATATCTCAGCGTCTTCCAGCTCAGCTAGTAAGTGTGCAGATAAAATCTTTTTGCAGGAAACAGTGATATTGATTTTTTTCCCATTTAGACCTCTTTGCCGTTTTGACGGCCCTGGGTAACCTAGCAACTTGGGACGTTTGTTGCGGGTGTCGCCCTCTACTGAATTAAAGTTTAGTGTACGTATCAACAATTCCAAAAATCTACCTGTGCAGCCCTGGCCTTATGTCTCCTACCCTAGCTTTACCTCTCGGCCGGGAAACATCAATGCTTTCAGGTGCTGATTCGTCATGGTTCGTCCCCATCGCGGTTCGTTTACGACGCACGTCCCATTGAGTGCAAAACATTAGATAAGCAAGTCGGTGTGCGGCCAGACCCGCACCCGCCGTGCCCTCAGCCTTACCGTGGCGGCGCTAGGCCGGGGCGGCGTCCAGCACGTTGTCCGTGACGTCCAGCGCGTCGTCCTTGACGTCCTCCGGGGTGGCGAAGGCGACGCTGGCCGAGCCGGGCCCGGCCCTGCCGTTGCACTGCACCGAGGCGGTGTAGGCCGTGCCGGGCCGCAGGCCGGACAGCGTGTGCTCGTACACGGCGCGCTCCTCGCGCACGTCCACGGTCACGGCCTCGGGGACCTCCACGCTGGCGGCCTCCTGGCTGCCGGCCTCCACCGCCACCTGGAAGAACTGCAGGTCGCCGCGCAGCAGCCGCGGCAGTCGCCAGCGCAGCAGCACAGAGCTGGGCGAGGCGGCCACCGCCTCCAGGCCCTCCACCGGGTCGGGGTCTGCGCACAACACAGAAACACTAACTTACGGGGAACTGCTTCGTATCACCAAGCGAAACCACCACGAAGCATTTCTTCTGAATTGGAAGCGATTTGACTATGACTTTACTTCCACTCCTGTTAATTTTGTCAAAATGTAAGGAACATTTCTGAAATCCTGATAAAAGTTTACGTACGTCTGAAATTTTCTTAGAACTCAGATCATTCATGTACGAAGAAGTTTTCAGAACCTCAGCGGTCAGAGGTGCTCGTGTTTTCATCACACTCTACATGTCTTATAATGAAATTTGACCTCTGTTATTCGTATGTTACAGTGAATTCGGAGCAAGCATAATAAAAAGTTATATTTTTTCGTGATACGAATCTTTTCAGCTTTTTCATCGTTAGATACAAAGAAAAACCTTAGTATACGAAGAAAACCCACCTTTGTATTATGCTTGCGCCGTTTCCTTCGTATTATGGAAAATTTCTTCGTAAGACATTTAGAGTGCAGGATTTCAAACTTGTGTCTGACATTCCGACAAAATTTACTCGAGTGTCATTCGTAGTTACGATGCAGATATGTGAAGTGCAGTTCAATAATGAAGCAGAAGAAGGGTTAACTCAATTTAATCATTTTAAGGTCAAACAAAAAATTGTTTGAAAAAAAAAAAACTAAAGAAGAGAGTGCTGTATACATAATGGATGCAATGTATAAATGAAAGAAACCCACAACCCGCGTTTGATTGAGCTCTGAACGGGTCTTCTACCAAGTGTTGTGTTTGTCCCGAGATAAGCCGAGACATTCCCCCTCGGCGGTGCCCCGGGCCGGCGGGCCGCACTCACCGCCACTCTGCAGGTCGACGGCGAGCTCGGCGCGGTCGCCGTGGCCGCCCCACTGGTTGGAGGCGCTGACGGCCAGGTGCAGGCCCCGGGCCCCGGCCCTGGGCACGCTGAGGCACTGCAGGCCGGGCCAGGCGGGGCAGGGGCTGCTGCCGGCGGCCAGCAAGGCCTGCTGCCGCCCGTCCACGAGCACGCTGTAGTTGGCCAGCACGCCGTTGGCGCTGGACGGCGCGGCCCAGCGCACGCGGACTGTGCGCCGGTCCCAGCGGAACACGGCCAGCTGCAGCGGGGCCGACGGCGCTGCGGGCAGGGCGAGCGGCCGGTCATTGGCACGCCGGCAAGACAAACGCGGCAAAACCATTTCCTGTCCTAACGCCCTCACGAAGGACCGGAAACATGGCCTCAAGGGTTTAGGCACCGAAGGGCGTAAATTTGTAGTCTTTGTTTTGCGAGTGAACTTATGAGCACGTGCAGAGCATCTTGCTGTCCGCGCCGCAGACTTTCGCAACGCAAGCCGCGTACAAGGGCGACCAGGCGATGCCGTCAGCGCAAAAATGGCGATACGAAATCACGCCACTCTTTTGAGCCGACGGTGGCAGTGTTGCGTCATGTTTGTTGTTCTGCCGCGCGGCCCTGCACTGCATGCAGCGCTGCAGGAAGCACTGTACTGATACAGCCAGACCGCAGCGAGGAGGAAAAGACGCAGGGGCTTATCGAGCTGTCGGACTCTCGACCTCAGGGCCCAACTAAATCTAGCGGCGAAATATCGTGCACTGAAACGTGTTCAGGAGAGAGTTACGCCAAAAGTCCACTGGACCAGAATTCACATCTTTTTTGACTCAAGGACTGAAAAGGGTTAAGTTCTGCTCTGTCGATTGTGGCAGTGTGAAAGTGTTTTGACACATTTAGGGGATTCTTTGTCGCGATTCATCTCTGCAGAAAATGCCTACCTGAAGAGTTACCGTCAACAATCGGCGATCTATTTGGGCTTAAGAAGAAAGACCTTAGCAACATGTTTGACAAAAACTTGATTTTTGTGCATAAATGTTCCTTACTTTCTGAAAAATAACTAATCGAATTTTCAACAAAATTGTTGATAAGCCTTTGTTGACGACCCGAAAGTAGATCGGCCCTTGTTGGCTGTCTCTCCACGGATCGGGCTTTGAAGGCGGTAACTCCCCAGATAGGCCTTTCAGCAGGGATGGATCTTCGGGACATGGGCGTGTCAAATAGCGTGCGTGCTTGAGCAGCACGCAGCCCCTTCAATAACGAAGGAATCGCGCAGACAGGCCGCAGGGAATGTGGCCGGCAGACTGCGAGGTCTCGGTGGACTTCCTGCAGGGACTCACGTGAGTGCAGCGTGGTCACGTTGATGGCTGTCCACGGCCCGTCGCCTGCAGGGTTGACGGCGGCCACCCGGAGCTGCCAGCTCTGTCCGGGCGGCAGGTCTCGCAGGGCCAGCACCGTGGCCGTGGTGTTGCCAGCTCGGTCCGTGCTGCCGGCCTGCAGTCCCCGCAGCTGCCAGCGGTAGTGCTGCAGCGGGCCGCGCAGGCCCAGGCAGCTCCGCGGCGGCGACCAGCGCGCCACGACCGAGGTGTTGGAGGCGGAGACCGGGGCCAGGGCCTCCACCGGCACACCGGGCACTGCGGGCAGCACAGTGGCACAAGCTAGTCTCTCCAACGAAGTGGGCATCCCTCTACCTCCACACCAAAGCATTCATATACCCCCACAAAAAGCAGACAAAATCCATAAAGGGGGGGTTATTGGGAGCAGCTACACTCTAAAAGGCGTATCCCCTAAAATACTGTCCTTGCCGGCCGGCCCCGTCAAACCTACAAACTCAAAAGTGTACAAAGTACACTCCACCTGGAAACAACAGCCATGCACACTCCGGAGCATGCCTGGCGTGAACACTCCAGGTTGCGAAGTACATGCCAGGTGGCACAAACCTGCAGCACGCTGAAGGTTCCTATTCTTGCATGATAGACACAGGTATGCGCAACCTGGCGTGTACTTGGCAAGTATGCGCCAACCAGCAGTGTACATGCATGTTGTCTCCATGGAGAGTGGAGTGTACTATGTAATTACGCACTTGAGTTTGAAGAGAAGTTCATGGCGGAAAGCGAGTCTACGCGAATATTGCAATTAGGAAAACAAAAAATGGCCCATCTGCAATTGTACCATGGTTATCGGGGGTTTGGGCCTTGGCGAGTTAGCACAACCACCTCTTATAGTACATATCTAACTGTCTACCAACCTCACACTTACAAATACAGACTTGCTAGTACACACGTACAAACGCATACTTGGCAAGTACACGCAACTGCATGCTTGGCGCCGTACAACATCATGCCTCGCACGTGCGTTTGGACGCGTGTACTTGCTGAGTATGCATTTGTAAGTGCATACTTAACCAAGAACCATGCGTTGGTAAGTGTGCACTTGCAAGCATGCATCTGTAAGTGTGCCTTTAGTGGACAATTTAGTTTGCGGTGTCGGGGTTGACGTGTGCCAGCCAACCCCAATTAGAGAGCACCGTTCCCCAGGCAGCCGGTTACCGTCCGTGGGCGTGGCGGCGTGCAGGGAGACGTGCTCGTCCTCCACGGCCACCGAGACGCGGTACAGGGCGCCGGCCTGCAGGCCCTGCAGCAGCGCGCCGCTCCGGGCAGGCTGGAGGAGGCCGGCCGGGCCGCAGTCCCCGGGGCAGCCCAGCGCGCGCACGCACTGCAACCAGCCGTGTGCAAAGTGGCATATTTCAAAGCCGAATCGGACATTTATTTTTCTCCCAAATCAAATCAAATGTCTCCACTTCGAATCCGATGCGAAGAAAAAAATATACGAGAATGAACGCAATCTTGAAAAAAGAGGTAAGGTGGGGCATGAAAATATTCTGGAAATCACAGAATGAAATGGAAAGGTAATGAATTATTTAGACGGGGTTGGCATCACCTATTGGGGGAAAGTGCCAATTTTGGCTGACATAATCGCACTCCGCGCGCCCATCATTCAAATACGAGCCGAAAGAGTTCGGTTTTCTCGAATCACTTAAATTCGAAACCTGATGCTTCAAAATCCATCCGAATCGATTTGGATTTGAAGGGTTCGCATGTCACTAGGTTCCAAGCAGGTCAAAAGACTTACTTTTGGAATCCGTTTTCAAGTGTGTGAATTTTGCATGTTTCAACGCATTTACTGATCAGAAAATCGATCAGTTAATACAGAGATAATAACTAAAACTACCGCACTAAAAATAGTTTCATCTTTGCGTTGACCGTTTATGATGGAAACAAACGGAAGGTAAGATTGGGCCAGAACAGAAGAGGACAGAAGAGTAAAGGTTCATCAGCCGAGGTGACAGTGAAGAGGCTTCCCCGGTGAGCAGGACTAGCACTGCGGGGCGCCCACCTGGTACTCGATGGCTGCGGCCCGGCTGCTGTTCCAGGAGACTCGCAGGCCGTCCGTCGCCGCGGCCACCGCCACGTCACGCAGCAGCGCTGCAACAGCAGGGGTGTTCAAGTCCAGTGGTTTATCAGGAGAAACAAAGCTTATGCTGAGAAAGCTTTAACTAAACTAATAGATGTAGTGCCTAGAAACTAGTTTCAAGAGCATTAATAAAAATTGAGGGAATTTTTGGGAAGCGTCGACCCTTTTGTTTTACCTTTGAATCAAGATATCTCTCTTTACCGGCAATTCACATAAAAAGAGGAGTGAAGCCTATTTGAACCCTTTAACATACCAAACAGAAAGATAAAACTTAAATTTGCTAAATTTTCGATGGAGTCATGCGTACTGTGCTTCATTTATGACCTTTCTCAGTCGAAATTTAGACCGGAAAAGGGGTCAAACGGAGTTATGATCATTTTCCATGAGGATTCTCTGTCATTGAGTCAAATAATATTGATATTAGGTTTTTAACTTTTCTCAAGCACAATAATTAAATAGAAATTCAAATTGGATGGAAGTCGAGATATTTCTTTGTTCCGCTTTCTTGGAGCGTATGGCTCATCCTGGCGTTGGGCTCCAGGCACACAGTCGCACTGTTTGAATAGCAATGCTGGCAGCAGGTTCCCCGCGTGCGGCAGCGCGTGCTGCCCGCTCACCGGGCGGCAGCGTGCGCACGCGCGTGTGCGGCACGCTGTGGAAGGCCTGCAGCGCGGCGTCCAGCAGCAGGGCCCTCACGTCCACCACGGCGTCGGCCGGCAGCCCGTCCAGCGAGAAGGCGGCGGAGGACGGCGGCAGCACCGGCCCCGTCGTCCAGGGGCCGCCGCCGGGGACGCGGTGCTGCAGCGCCAGGAAGCGCGCCTCGCCGCTGCCCGCAGTGTTGCCGTCCAGCTGCACCCACCCCGCCACGGAGTGCGTCGTCACGGCGGACACGTTGGGCGCCGACACCAGGTGCACCAGCTCTGCAACGCAAGCCTTGCATGTTCACCACGTCACGCCTGATGAATAGTTAGCACGTCATCGTTTAAAAGGGTAAAGAATAGTTGATTCCATCTCATTCGCGTAATATGTTGTTAAAACACTGCAAAAATAGTAGGAAGGACATGGTCGGACACTCATTCACTGCTCGAAAAAATGTGAAAAGTACGACAAAGATTGTAGAAAATAGTACAACGATGATTGTGGAAAGTTCAATCAGAATGGATAAAAGTACGAAGTGACCTGGACTCGTACCAAAACGTCACTGGGCTGAGGGGTCCACCACTGAGCTCTGGGGGGTACACAGGATTACTCATTACCAGTAGTTACCTACAAAAATACGCAGAAAACTCCATTATTTTGTCCAGGTAAGATAATTTTTGACCTATTTTCATAAGAAAAACGCCCCACAGCCGAGAAAGCAGCAAAAATATCTAGTTTCGGCATGTGATCACCAATGATCACTGGACGAAATGTACACACGATTACCAGAGTGGTGGACCCCCCGCACTGGGCCCCATTGTACTTTGTACAATAATCGTTGTACTTTGTACAAAAGTTGTTATACTTTGAAAACAAAACAACAAAAACTGACTTCAGAATTTGCCAGAACTACCACCGTCACCAGGACGTTTTCGCACCAACTGTAGCAGTTGCCGGGGAAAGGCCGAACAAACTCAAATGTGTGCATGGCACATAGTTTTAAATGTGTAACCGTACCTTATGCACACCGTTAAGTCTGCAGCCACACTGTAGGCACTCTGTTCTAAACAGCTGTAAACAGTGTGCTTCTAAGCCAGACACTTGAGATCAGCGCGCCTGAGCGAGACCTACATGGGCACATTGTTTTAAATGTATGCCAACAGTCACACAATCTGCATAAAGCTTCATTCAAAACAATGCTCCTTGCACTCACTTGCGTGTGCAGTGTGAGCGAGTCGGTGGCAGATCTATGTTCAAGAAAGAACCGCCGCCAACGTTTAGCGTTAAAACTGACACACTAAATTTCTATGTACTTTTTTGTGCGCAAGATCCGCACAAATTTGTGCATGCTTTTTGAAATGCACGAATTTGTGCGTAACTTAGTACGAAAGAGTGCGTTGTTGTGCATAAAATTCGTGCATATTGAAACGGATGAACAACTTTCTGCAAAGGTTATGAACAAAAACGTAAATGGTAATTTAGTGTGGACAGCAAGACTGCCACGGGTTTGAAGATGCGCACAACAAATCTTGTCCACTTTCGAGCCCAGGCTGCGTGTGAATGCAGCCGGAGTGTTTGGAGGAGGCGGGAGGAGTGCAGCGGGCGAGACTCACCTCGCTGGCAGGAGGCGCCGTGGAAGCCGGGCAGGCAGCCCTGCAGGCACTCGCCGGTGTAGGGGTCGCAGCCACCCACGCACTGGCCGCACCGCAGCGCGCAGCCCGCGCCGTACCAGCCGCCCCGGCACACTGTCAAGGGCTACACTGTACACTCAGGGCGAACGAGTCATTATCAGGACCGGAGTCTTGGGCGAGGTATTCTTTAATACTCAAATTTGGGTAAAGAAGGCTTCCTCACTCAAATTTAAGTGCAAAGACTATGTAGCTTTGTAGGAAGCTGGTACACCCTTTATCGCCCAAATTTACCCAATTTTGGGTGAAAAAATGATTCTCACTTAAATTTGGGTGAGAAAGTATATCTCGCCCAAAATTGGGTATCGATGAAGACTCTTGCATTTTCAGTCTGAGGAGCAGAGCCCCTCCTGCATGAATAAAAAAAACCGAATGCTGTTCAGACTTTTGATTACTCAGATTTGAATACGGATTTCTGGGAAAGATGCCTTCAGCGGGCAAGCGCCGCAGGTCAAGGTATGTGTAAACGACTGGCGTGGATTGTCGGAGCTGGCGCAGCATCGCCGCCTGCTACAAGACACGGTCTGGCGTACACCTTGTTTTATGTGTATTAAGTTTGTATTTAGATCCAGCCATACGATATTAAATTTTGATTAACATGACGTTGGAAAGAAGAGAGCACTTGTAAATAATATATTCAAAGTGAACAAGGATAACGATTGCCTATGCATGGATCACATTTATCTTAAATAAGAAACAAATAAAGGCCCTGATTGGCTTAATGTAAATGAATAAAGCGGACACATATGGCCTATAAATGCAGTATGCTGGTTTTGCCCAAAATATCCATACATTTAAAAGATGTGAACGCGGGCATGCACGTAGTTTTTACTGCATACATGAGAGGGAACGTAGCTTTTGCTGTAAACATGGCAACGATGAACTCGTTGCGGCAGCGTACTTGCCGCTCCTTGTGAGGAAAGCAACCGACAAATCGATGAGCAAGCACGACGCTGCAATTCGCTGTTGCAGAGATTCGTAGCCTCAGAAACCGTCACTCTTGGAACAAAATGCAGCTCATAAGCACGTTATCCCTTTGAATTTGCATAGGGAAGGCGTTCCATGGCACATTTACACAACATTAATCGACCTTCGCCGATTTTGTTCATATTGTGTTTAAATATTGCTCTTATTAGTAGGATGATCCACGCGAAATCTCACAGCCGCAGCCCTACACTTATAAATGCGATGTGCGTACTTCGTACTTCTCATGCACTCGTACTCACCCTGGCCGCAGAGGGGCCCGTGCAGCCCCGCTAATGCACTCACCCTGGCCGCAGAGGGGCCCGTGCAGCCCCGCTAATGCACTCACCCTGGCCGCAGAGGGGCCCGTGCAGCCCCGCTAATGCACTCACCCTGGCCGCAGAGGGGCCCGTGCAGCCCCGCTAATGCACTCACCCTGGCCGCAGAGGGGCCCGTGCAGCCCCGCTAATGCACTCACCCTGGCCGCAGAGGGGCCCGTGCAGCCCCGCTAATGCACTCACCCTGGCCGCAGAGGGGCCCGTGCAGCCCCGCTAATGCACTCACCCTGGCCGCAGAGGGGCCCGTGCAGCCCCGCTAATGCACTCACCCTGGCCGCAGAGGGGCCCGTGCAGCCCCGCTAATGCACTCACCCTGGCCGCAGAGGGGCCCGTGCAGCCCCGCTAATGCACTCACCCTGGCCGCAGAGGGGCCCGTGCAGCCCCGCTAATGCACTCACCCTGGCCGCAGAGGGGCCCGTGCAGCCCCGCCGCGCACGTGCATTGGTCCCCCGCGCAGAACCGCACCCCGCCGCAGCCCCTGCCGGCGGTGGCCAGCGTCTCGGAGCAGCGCAGCGCGCAGGCCTCGCCGAAGCGGTCCGGGCCGCACGCTGGGGGCCAGAAGGGAAGGTCAGGGCGCTGCGGCTGCTGGGCCGCCCCGGAGTGCAGGGCAGCGCCGAGGGCCGACTACGCTCACACACCACATTGCAGGCACTGTTCTGATCGGGCGCCATTGTGGCTGGTTCCATTGGATTGGTCCTTGAGTGCACTCAGCAACTTTTTTTTTTTAAAAAATCTCGGCCCCCACTAAATCTAGAGCGCCCACGGGAAGGGGCTCCGTGGCGGCTGCCTGGCCGCGGCTCTGCGCGCCAAGTGTCTCACCCTGGCTTTGTTGTGGGAAGGGCTTTGAAAAACAAATTAAATCAGTGCATGAATCGACTCTTTCTAAATCCATCGGTGCCAACCAAATTCGCGTCTGATCTAAACTGTGGCTGCCAACGGTGTGCGAGCACAAAAAATGTCATGGGACTTTTTTTGTTCCATGAATAATGCAATTTTAAGCAAATCAGTCGGTGATACAATTTTGCGTCTACCAGGTGATACAAATTGTCCAATGATTATTGCTTATTGCTATTTTCTTCTACAATTTGTATCACCTGGAGGAAACAAAATTCTATCACCGACGGGTGTGCTTAAAATTGCATAATTCATGGGACAAGTAAAGTCCCATGACATTGCAGGGCCAAGGCGGCATTCCGACGGCGCCCCAGTGCACCCTCCCCTGGCTGCTGTGGCTGCGGCACGCACCGGTCTCGCAGGAGGGGCCGGCGAAGCCTGGCGGGCACTGGCACGCGCCGTCCCTGTAGTCGCCGCCGTTGCCGCAAGGCGGCGCTGCGGGCAGAGGGCGGTGAGCAGAGGCCTTATGACTTAGGGTAGTGGTGGGCTGCTGCAGTGCGGGCCGCGGGGCTGCCTCTCACCTGTCTCAGGGGCCGGCGTCACGAGGGACAGTCCCCACCTCCCAGCTCGCACTGGACGATCCAGATCTGGGTTTAGACCTTGCTGCAAATCTGCACAGTAAAATCACAGAGTGGTTTTGAGAGAGGCGGGCGAAAGCGTGGGCAGCACGCGGCATCGCGGCGGCCACGTACAAGCGGGACGAAGGACCGAAGTGAGGAACGGGAACGGCGAGGAACAACAAGTGTCATAGTTTCCAGGCCTTAGTGCAGACAAATAATGTTATTGAGTTGGAAGTTTAACTAGAATACACACTTTCAAAGTGTTCCTATTCTGCTATGTTACATTTTTGACTGACTTCTTTGACTCCTTGTTAAAGTGTCCTGAATTTCCCCATCCCATGGGAATCGCACTGCCGTGACGAGCAGCGCGAGAAAGCAGTGCAGGCACTCACCAGTGAACTGCACGGGCATGTCGGTGGCCCACCACACCGGCCTGACCCTGAGCGTGGCGTAGTCCGCCTCCACGGGCACCTCCACCACGTCGTCCGGCCGGCCCTGCCGCCACACGGCGAGCTGGCCGGGCCGGTGCCGCACCTCCAGCACCACCTCGCCGGGGGGGAAGTCTTTGTAGCCTTCATCGTGGACCTGCACAGAGAGCACGCGGTGAGACGCCTTGGCAGTGGGCCGGCCCGCCCGGGGACACTCACCTTGCCGGGGGTGCAGCCCCTGCCGAGGCGGTTGCAGCCCGTCCATGTGTTGTATCTCAGCGTGCCGTCGTCCCTCTCGCCCCGCAGCCACACCCTGCTGCAGTGCTGGCCGCCGCACAGGTGCAGCTCGATGTCGTCGTGTTCCATCGCGTACTGCACGCGGGCCGTGACCGAGGCGTTGGCCGGCAGCGCCACCGTGGGGAGCGCTGCGGACAGAGGGCGGCACTGCGTCACTCGGCCTGCAGCGGACCGGCGCGGCGACGCGGCCTCCAGCACAACGAGGCTGGGCCGCTGGAAGCTGCGGAGGCGCGGCGACGCGTCAGTCAAGAGTGCCAGCCGTTCTATATAAATACTGGCACCTTGAACAAACACAGTGCCTTACGGCCTACATTATTTGGATTTTCGTGTGAATTCAGGGAACTGACAGGCGTTCAATGGACTCCAGTCGTAGCCTCGTGAATCTCCTTAACAGCGAGGACCTGGCCTTCTGCTTCCGAGCGTTGGCAGCGTGCCCACGTGTTGAGGCTAGGCAGGGTTTGCCGCCGTGGCGCACTCACCGTCGCAGCCTTCCTCGTCGGAGCCGTCGCCGCAGTCACTGTAACCGTCGCACCGGGAGGCTCCCCAAACACACTTGCTGCCGTCCTTGCACTGGAACTCCAACGACCCGCACTGGCCGGCCGCTGCGGACAGAGAGGCCGTGAGACGGGGCGCTGCGGAGACATTCAGGCCCTCCTGGCGGTGGGAGTCTCTCTGCAGGACGCTGTGAGACTGGTGGGCGCAGACTGCCAACACTCTGGAAGTCTGACAAGGACATGTTCCAGGAAAGAAGAGCCCATGAGGCATTTTTTTAAGAAGTCCGGTCCAGGTACACGACCGGCGGCGATTTCACCCATTTTGTCGTCAAAGGTATTCATTGGTCTGAAAAACGCTCTTAAATTTTATGTCCGAAAAATGAACGGTTTGGGAGATATGGCCAATGTTCGATTTCTCTGACAACTTTTTGGACTTTTTTGCTAAAATTGAAGTAATTTTTTTTCTCGTCCGCTACCGGCTTGACTTGGCTGCAAATGTGGTTTCTTACGTGAAATCGCACTTTTGAGGCGTTTTATGAAAGTTTTGGGGTTTCTGTGTTCGACATCGATTTTGATCTATCTGACCAATATTATGCGTGTATGAAGGACTCATCTAACATATTTCACAAGAAAAGTTCGAGTATGATGCAGGTTCCGACAAACGACCCCAATAGGTGAAAATGACGATTTTTCTCAAAAAAGTCGCCCTAAACGTTCCCCTTCTTTGAGTGTGGCACTGCCGGACAGTGCCCCAGTGAGAGACGATGCACTCGCACAGTCACCCCCGCTACAGAAGCAGGCCACGTGATTGAGCCCCTGGAAAGGCCGCGGAGCGGGTACACACACTGGAAAGCGCCTGCGATCGCAGGGTAGGCAAACCCGCCGCGCGCCGCTGTGCGCCTGGTGGGCTACCTTGTCGGGCGCTCGCTCCGGCAAGCTCGGCCAGCAGCGTGCGGGGCAAGCGGGGCCCTGCTCCCAGCGCCGCCCACGAGGACCGGCTCACAGTGGGCCAGACGACCGGCACAGGCGGCCAAAACTCCAGACGCGTTTTCATCTCCAGCTAGAGTCGCTTAATCACTGAAAATGTTACGGTCGGACACATGGCCAAATTATGGCGTGACAAAAAGTCACGCCAAAAATTGGCGTGACAGGAAATTCACGCCGAAAAATGCCATGTCATGTGAGTCACGCCGTCATGTGGCGTGAAGAGCAGAGCGTTTTACAAGTCATGCCAAAGACCGGCATGACAGGAAATTCACGCCAAAAATTGGCGTGAATTTCTGAGTCACGCCGAATTTGGGCATGACTTTTTGTCATGCCGTTTTTTGGCGTGACACTTTATTCACGCCCCTAAAACGGCACAAAGTCACGCCGATAGATTTTCAGTGATGGGACTCGAACCGAAAATGTGGCCCCATCAATGGATTGCTCTCCGAACGAGGAATCCATTAGTGGGGTCACACGTTCGGTTCGAGTCCTGTTAAGCGAAGTTCGAGCCAACCGCAAACCTCATAAATTTTTAAACAAGATAGTGGATCACTTTCAAGCACAAAAGGTTCCAACTCATCGCGCAAAGCGCGTCTCTCTGGGACGCACTGTTTGGTCACGAGGGGGCAGGGACATCAAATTGTAACATTTCTCAAGAACGACCCAAGTGCAGTCTTTCTGAAGCTTATAAAGAAATACGTGTCAAGAAGAAAATTATGTGGAAAAAAGTAGTGGTACTAATTATACAGAATCGATAAACTGATAAAACTACTAAGATATTTAAAGTTTCAAAAGAAAGTGCTTCTTTTGTCTCATTGATCGCGCCATATGATCAAAACTGAACACAAACAAACCCTGTAGCATGCAAGAGGCACGGATCGACCGGGGGCAAGTTCGCAAGTTCTTTCATCCTTCCTACACACTAAATATCTTTGTACAATTTTTGTACGTGGTCTCACACAATTTTGCGCATACGTGCTATTCGTACAAATTTGTACGAAATTTCGCACGAATTTGTGCGATTCTGCGTACAAATTTGTACGAAAAAAGTTCGCATGTTGAAAATTGTGTGAGACCAAGTACAAAATTGTACAAATACATTTAGTGTAGCGAATCATCTCACTCCAGCCTCTTCCCTCCTCTTTCCTCTACCTCCCCCCTCCTCCTGCTTAGGCCGCACAGTGGGCCAGAAGACCGGCATCATCAGCGCTTTTAGGTCTCAAAAGACCCGTAGCGTTCGAGTAAGCAACTACAGCAAACATGGGACTCAGACTTCAAACCTCAAATGCGGGCAGTGTCTTGTTTGCGGCAGTCACCCTCTACTGGGTGGGTACGGGGAGCCTCTACGGAGTGCGAATACGCCATGGGGGCAAACACAACCCGAGGAAGAGGTTGAAGGGAGTGGGGTTCGTTTCCTTTGGACCCTTGAGTAGCTGGAGGCAGGTGATGATGCGTTGCAGTGTAGCTCGCCGCGTGGTGTCGCCTGGGTCCTCTCGTTGACGCTGACGCTCCGCACGCCGCGCCGCTGCACGCCACTCGTCATGGGGGGCGGCTGATGAAGCCGTTGAAGCGTCGCGGTTGAAGCGCCGTCGTTCGAGCCGTTGAAGCGTCGCCGTTAAATCCGTTGAGGCGTCGCGATTGCAGCGTCACCGCTGAAGTGTCGCCAGTGTCCTAGCATCGCTGCTGGAAGTAGTAGCATCCCTCGCGCGATCCCGCGTCGCGCAGAATGTGGTCCAGTCGATTCGAAGGGCTGACCGCGGGGAAGCATCACAGCAGGGCGTGGAAATGGCCAAGGAGATTGTGAAGCGATGCTCGCGCCTTCGGTGCAGGGGTTACGCACTTCTTCGAGATTATGAAAACCAGACCTTTGTTTTCAAAACGCTTTGCACAGATGGAAAGAGCATGAAATGAAGGGTGCATTAGGCCAATTGCCTTCCTCGATACTTCCTGTTTTACCCATAATAAATTGAAGTGTTTTCACCGAAAAACACGAAAACTCGAAAATTTAGGATAAATCTTGGCCGCCCGTACAGAAAAATTCAGTTCGCTTTTGGGTCGTTTTTAGGTCGCTTTTAGTTCGCTACACCGTGGACTAGGTCGCTTTTAGTGTGCGGACGAGGGGACTGGTGCGCTTTTGGTCACCGAGAGCAGCAGGGACTGGGTCGCTAATAGTCCGCTTTACCAGGACTAGGGCGCCAATGGGTCGCACCCTCCCGTCCCTGGAGACGCACTAGTCCGCTTCCGGTACGCGCACCAGAGGACTGGGTCGCTTTCGATGACCGTCAGAAGCGAACTGGTTCGCTAAAGGTACGCAATGAAGAATCGACGCGACCTCCTTACGCCCTAGTCCGAACCGGAAGAGTACTCTAAGCGCACTGGTTCGTTCTGCCGCCAAAGTCAATGGCGCATAGTTCGCTTTTAGTACGCTGCCATGACTTGGCAGAGACTTGGCAAAAATGCCAAAGTTGAAAATTTGGTATTCTGGTAAAAGTGCCGGAAACTGAAATCAGTCACTTACGATTGTTCTTTGGACTTTAACCGACAAGAATTTATGCCAGTCAGGTCACTTTACCAAAATGGGGAACGCACAGAAATTTTTACATGAACACTTACAAAATTATTGAAATGCCTGTGTCTCAGGAACCACTTTATGGGATTTTGGGTGAAAGAGTTTTTCATTATGGGTAAGATTTTGAAAAAAAAACTAAAAATGAAATCAGAAGTTTTGGACCAGCGGATTAATTTTTTAACCTTTCCCTGGCCTTAAGAAGTATTTTAAGCATATGTAAGGTACGAAATATTTAGTTTGTTATACGGTAAAATAGTTCGTAAATTACGAAGTATTTTCTTTGTAAGCTTATGTATGCTCAAAATACTTTTTTATGACTAGTTAATTTTGTAAAGTTTTTAGAGTGCATGTGAGGGGGGTAGCAAATCATAATATCCGTGTCCAAAACCGCATCTTTTCATCTTTATTCTGCCGCCCTCCAGAGAGCGGAGACCGATCGCGAGCGGAGCGCTGGGCGCCGAGCCGCGCTGAGCCAGTGAAGAGGCTCGCCTGCGGGCCCAGTCCCTCGTGTTACAGGTTAGCGCAGTGGGCAGCAACGTCGACAACGAGGAGCCAGAGGAGTCCACATCACCGCGGCCGAGGGTTCGACTACCATCAGCACCGACGCTACAAAAGAATGTGTCAGCCCCTCCCCCAGCGCCGGCTCTTTCTTTTGACTCTCGGAATCGGACGGGGACTACAAGCGTACTAGTCCCCCAGTAACCGAAAGCGCACTAAAAGCGCACCAGTCCAACGCGGACCAGGTCGCTTTGAGGTCGGTTTTTGTCGCTTTTTGCCCAGGAAGCGAACTAGTCCCCTCGTCGGAGGGACTGAAAGCGACCTAGTCCACGCGTACTCTTAGCGAACTGTTTGAGGACTAAAAGCGAACTATATTTTTCTGTACGGGCGCGCCATCCCAATGTAAAAATTGCCTCCCTTGTGTGGGCCAAATTGAGGGGACTCAAGCAGGCCACTGGGCCTAATGCACCCTAAATTTTATGCTGTTTTGATCTGCGCGAAGCGTTTTGCAAACACCGGCCTAGTTTTCATAATCTCAAACAAGTGCGTAACCGCTGCACCTCGCTCGAGCATAGCTTGACGCGCTTCCCTCGCCGTTGCCACCCCCTGATCACAGGGTGCGGCATGCTCCGAGCAGCGTGCGTTGATGGAGGGCAGGGGCAGGGCCGGTCGACGAACGACGCGGCAGGGAAGAACAGCGGAGACAGGGGGCGCCCTGCTTGGCCCCGCACACAGTGGGAAACGGTGGCACGCCGCACTCTCAAGATCCCACTGAGCTTCGTAATACAAACAAAAGGCTTAGTATTATAGCAGCACAGCAAAGGAAGTAACCTATTGTGAAGGATTCTCAGTGACTTGTGACCACTTTCTTCTTCGTACAATTTTAATTGTATTATCATACATTTGTGTTGCAAAGTACTGAGAATCAGCTTAGTATTATAACAACAACACGGCATTTCTCAGTAGGAAATTGGGAGTGCGTTTGAGCTCGCATCCAGCGCAAACCTGTAAGAGACAAGCGCTGGAACGACATGCAGCGCCCGCGGATAGAGGTGCCGAGCACGGGGGACGGGCAGGTGCTGCCTGGGTATCAAATCCTGCAGGACAAGACGCCGCGCGCCGACCCGAACAGCAACGACAAGGACGGAAGAGCGCAGGCGGCTAAAACTCCTGCCTCATTTAGAGCTCGAACTTCGCTAAACAGGACTTGAACCGAACGTGAGACCCCACTAATGGATTCCTCGGTCGGAGAGCAATCCATTGGTGGGGCCACATGTTCGGTTCGAGTCCCATAAAGCGACTCTGGCTGGTACAGATTCACCCAAATTTAGTTTCAGGGTCGACCCATCGTTCAGGAAAACGCTCATAAATTTTTGGGTCAAACGGTTCAGCCAGGTTTTTTTTTAGTATACCTTAAAACACTAACACAACAAACCAAATCGTCTCGTAATTACACTCTGTGCGGTTGCATGTGGTTGTGTGTCCTTCGCCAAGTATGCATTCCTTCAAATTAAGTGTGGTTTCAGCAAACAGGTTTGGATGGCAGACGCAGATTCAACACCATGTCGGCACAACAATCGGCCAGGCGGTGAGGCTGCAGGACGGCATACCCTGCGAGAAGGCGGCGGCCGCGAGGACGAGCAGGACGAGCAGGACGAGGGACTTGGCGGCCATCCTCTGGGCAGGCGGTAGCACCACTGCCGGTGCTGCTCCACTGGCTGGCCGCGTGCGCCGCGGACGCTGCGATAAGGGGTCAAGGCGACGGCGCGGCCACGAAGAACAACAACAGGAAGGGGGCAAAGTGCGCGCTGCGAGGAGGAAAAGAAGCAAGTGCACTCACAAAGTTTGAAATGAAATCTATCATTCTTCTTGCCACCCTCAAGCAGACTGCACCAAACCACTGACCTGGAGAGAATATTCCTGACTGACGGGGCAAGAGGGGAGGGGGTTGAAACGCGTAATCATTTTCACTTCCATTTTCCGTATTTCACTGTGTAGGCACTCCAGAGCTATTTCAAACATTCTTAATTGTTATAAAACTATCTCAGAACGCATTTAGTGACCATTCTGCTCTGTAATTTGTTTTATTTGCGAAACTGCTGTACCGTATTTAAGACTCGGCCGACTCGGCCGCGGGAATGAAAAATTGGTACAGCGGTGCACTGTTACGAACCAAACAACGCTAATAACCCGCTTCAAAAAGATGTCATGAATATTTCCAAATATGCAAATTGTTAAAATAAGATAAACTCCCCCTGTGGGAGCTTTAAGAGGTGCTCGGTGCAAAATTTGGTTAGGTGTTGGTTGGTGTTGTAGTTGGTGAGAAACGTGAGTGAGTACATACAGAGGGACAGGGAGACAGACAGACACACGACGAGTCACTTTTTGGTGCGCCTAAACGCAGCAAGGGCCCGCAATCGCTCGCCAAATAAAAAAAAAACTATCCTGCGACAAACTCAAACGGCCACTTTGAGCCTAGAAAAAAAAAGAGAGAAAAAACCCGAGACAAACTCATAAGGCTACTTCGTGCCTTAAAAAAAGAAAAACTGAAGAAAATTTACGATTAACCATAACCATAACCATAACTAATAATACAAAATGATTTCCTTACTTCTAAATTTTTTCCAAAGTAAGGATAAAAATTATGAAAATTATCACTGACATAAGAGCTTTATATCTCAACAGCAACCAGGGAGATAACCATTGTAATCTGCTTCCATTTACGTACCTTGAATGCAATTGTTTTCTAATCAACCTTAAACAAGGTAGGTGTACGCCAGACCGTGTCTAGTCGTAACAGGCTTCGCGATGCTGCGCCAGTAACGACATTCCACGCCTGGCTTGCGGCGCTCCCTGCTTGCCTTCGGCAAGCTGTTTCACGGTTTGTTGAGGCAATAATGAGTGATAAAGGGTCGAAATAGACTATTTTAGAAAATTCGGGTCCCAATGCGGTTGAAACTTTGGTCGGGGGTCGAAATGGATTTCATTTCCGTCATCAGCACCTTTTAAAATATACGAATCGATGTAAAAATGTCTTAAAAATGTGAAGTCACTAAAAAGTTGCACTTTTTCTGCCGCTTTAATAGTGTTTTTTGTTGTTACGACTGAATGAATTCAGATAGGAAGTTGGATTTTTGCGTGTAGCGAGCTAAGGACAAACCTAGTAACCCTGCGAAATTTCAATCAGATCGCCCGAGCCGTTTAGAGGGAGTAGTGCTGACACACAGACAGACAAAACTTTCCAACCCCAGTGGAGTATCTGGCTTCCCTAGTCGCTCAGCCAATTACAATGTGGGTACAAATGTCCGATTCCGTCTTCGCAACATAACAGCTCATGGAATAGTCGGACACAGCCAAACTATGGCATGGCAAAAAGTCACGCGACACCAGGAAATTTTTTTTTCTACGCAACGGGACGAACTTTTTCTTTGCAATTCGATTAAAAAAAGTTCGCAAAGGAAGTTTGAAAGACAAAGCCAGTTAAAACTTCGTGCTCCGTCATACTTTTCTTTGCAAGCTGTCAAGAGTGCAAAAAGTAGACAGTCCCGTTACACATTACTGGCAGGTAGATCTCTCCCAATTCGGCCAAGAGGGCGTTTGCCGCGCTTGAGAAAAATAAAGATTTAGAGGAGATAAAACAAGAATTTTGTGGTGCGCAATAATTTTGTTTGAAGGATAGGATGCGGTATTTTCGGCCCAAGTATGCCCAATTCGGTTGGGGGTCAAAAATTTACATTTGATTTAGTATTGAAATGTAAGACACAGGCGGCGCACGATGGGCTGCCTACCTCCAGGCGCTGAGGCTGGGTCGGTCCGTCACGTCCGCGGTTCTTGCGGTTCCGCACTGATTTCACTGAAAATAAAAAGGTCGGACTTCCGACCCTTTAAGGGGTGTACTAAAATGCTGAATCGAAAAAAGGGTCATACACAAATGCATGACCGAAGAAAAGGTCAAACACCAATATGACCGTTGTAAATGTCATACAAAAATGAATGATCGTTGTAAAGGTCATACACAAATGTATGACCGAATAAGGGTGATACTTTTTTTGTATCACCGGTGAAGGTTGATATATCCCCAAGCTAAATAAGGGCCAGCCTCGCCAATGTCTGACCTTTCTTTGGTCATACATTTGTGCAATGTCAGTGTTGGCGGTTGTTTGCGTGATTCGAAAATACCGGTCTTTGTAGGCCTGGAAAGGGGTATTGAAAAACACGATTTTTCGAAATTCATACCGGCGCAAGCGGAAAATTGTTTTTTTTTATCTATTTGATGAACCTACACTGAAACTGAGACCGGTCAAATAATATTTAGGGGTCGCCAATGTTTTTCTAAGGTCTAATTTTGACCC
Source organism: Stenchaetothrips biformis (assembly GCA_030522485.1). Taxonomy (NCBI): domain Eukaryota; kingdom Metazoa; phylum Arthropoda; class Insecta; order Thysanoptera; family Thripidae; genus Stenchaetothrips; species Stenchaetothrips biformis. The sequence continues at coordinate 1,749,196 of CM060099.1, read as the reverse complement.
TATTTTGCTGAAATCCGTTTATGATTGCGTTCTGAGTTCCAGAGGAACCGGGACGAGACGGAGCACACCACACTCGATTGTTTCTCTTTCTACTAAGTAGGGCGAGTCTAACGAGACCTCGTGGGGTCCGACCGGACCTCTCTGGGCAAATTGGTAGCGTTGTTTTCGTTTAAAAATTGCGTTTTATTCACTTTTTACAAGTTTGGAATTTTTTACCCGGTTTATGGCTGCAAAGAAATATGTGACCTCAACGCAATGTTATAGATAAAAGTCTCAGCTTTCCAATGCCATGTCGGAAAATGCTCTACAACCCTTCGTTTGAGAGATACAAGCTATAAACGAATGACATGTCACTCAAAATTGCAGTAAAAATCATGTTTTTTTTGTTAATTACAGATAGTTCTAGGGTATTAGGGTACATTGGCGTTGGGTAAATGATTGAAATATTACTAAATGTTCAAATTTCAATTCAGAAACTTACAGTAGATGTTTTCCTACAAGAAAATCTTCATGTTGAATCAGTTGAGATGCCATTTAAGATGAACAAACGTTTTGACGCAAAACAACCCAAACAGCTGCCCAAAGGGTGTGACCTTGACCGAGCCCCTGCTGTACTAAGATTCAGGATGGAAGAAGCCGCTGGGCCTGCTGGCTACGCATCCCCAGCTACCGCAACAAGACCTGGCCCGTCCGGGCCCATTGACACACCCCGAGGACCCCGCCTCATTGCGCGGGTGGAGAGCGACCCGTCGAATCGTAATGGGCTTGTAACTGTGGCACAAATCAAAACTTAATATATTAAAAAAAAATTAGGAACTGATCAAAGTTTTGAAATAACCATAAAAATTTATGAACTTTTGTGAAAACGGCGTGTTGCTACGACAATTTTAACCTATGAAACGGTGTCTAAAAATAACGACTGAAACCTCCATTTTTTTTTTAAATTGCTTAGATTTTTCCTGTGGGTTTGAATCTGCATTTACTTTACAGCAAAATTACAATTTTGAACTAATTTCAAGAGATTTTACAACGCTCATTAAAAATGCAAGGAGACAAAAGGACTGGCTGGACCCCAGCCCGGACCCTCCCCCACACCACGCCGGAGTAGTCGGCCGTCAAACAACACCGCGCTACGCCGCGGCTTCTTCCATCCTGAATCTTAGTGTAGTTGCAAAAATGACCAGCAAGCAGCTGAAAGGACTGGGGACGTTGAATTTGTTTTGACGGATTTGCCGTGCCACTGTAAAATGCAACGCGCGCACAATGTCCTAGACGACAAAGTAAAGTATGGCCGAGTATGGCGCGATAAAAAAAAAACAAAAAAAAAACACAAGAGCCTTATTGCCACTTTGAAACGCAGGAAAAAAAAGCCGAAGAACAAGACAAAGGCACAACTTGAGTACTGCATTTAAAATAATTGTCATGAGAATATTTTTGCTACTTCGCAATCAAAAGATAAAATGACAGAGGTGGTTATGATTCAAAACGTTTGTTCATCTTAAATGGCATTTCAACTAATTCAACATGGAGATTTTCTTCTGGGAAATCATCTTATGTAAGTTTTCAAGAAGAAATTTTAACATTTAGAAATGTTTCAATCATTTAGCTAAAGCAGATGTACCCTGATACTCTAGAACTAACTATAATGAACAAAACAAGCTAAGGCGCGCCTTTCCGTCGAACCGAGTTGCCAGCTCCGCTTTGCTGCGCCGGCAACATGGTTCGACAGGGGGCAGGACCAGCTTGGCCTGCCAGCGGCTTCTTCTTAGGCCTTCGGCCCTCGCGTCACGTCAGACGTCGCTTGGCCCAATCGCAGGCTATGTTTCGGGTTCCCCAGACCCCCGGTTCTAAGTGGTCTAAAGGGTCTAAACGGATTTCATTTTCGTCATCAGCACCTTCAAAAACCTACGAAGTGATGTATAACTTCCTATATCATGTAAAGTGCCTAAAAAGTTGCATTTTTGTGCTTTTTTTTCCAGTGTTTAACGTTTGTATGACTGATTGGGATTTTTAGCGTGTGGTGAGCCAAGGACATACCTAATAAACCTGCAAAATCTCAGTTAGAGCCGTTCAGGGGGAATAGTGCTGACACAGACAGACAGACAGACAAAGCTTTCCAACCCTAGTGGTTTAACTGGCTTCGCTAATCGCGCAGCCAAAACTTTTTTAGTCGGTCGACACCTTCTGATCCTGATCTGGTCAACACACGAGAGCGGCCGATTGTGTTCAGACCAGGTCCAATCAACTTTTCTCGTCTGCCCGGTTCCATGCAGCAGCCTTTCTGCGGCTCGAACAGGATTCGCCCCACCGGACTGTTTGTCCGGACAGCACTCCTTAAGTACCCTCCAAATCTGGTTACTCTAGCTCAACTCCTTCCTTGTGCACAGACGCCAACGACACATAGACACAAAGGCAAATGCATATGACATCCCCTGTTCTATAAGTAGAAAGGCGGGCCAAAAACGTGATTTATACTCTTATTTGATCCATGAAGTGGAAGAAAGAGGTACCGTGAAACGGGGTAATTTCGGGCACTTTTGAGAGGTATTTTCAAAATTGTGAAGGTCGTGGTGTTGCCATGGACCTGAGGGTTAAAATTTATCATCTACCCACCTTTAGCTTCAATTTGACGCCAATTCCAGATATTTACGCTTTACCGTTTTTACAGTGGAGGGCCCAAAGCAGTGCCCGAAATTACCCCGTGTTTTGGGGTAATTTCGGGCACCCCAGGAAAAAACGACTTGTCGTTCTGATTTTGGTCTCAAAATCAATAATTGTCTCTTTCTTTTTAGCTTATGTGATAAAATGTGAAATTCTTAAGGATGTAGATGTAGAGGGATGGTAGGGGTGGTCATTTATACATAATTTGAAGTCATGATTGGAACAAATAGTTTAATGTTTGGGGGAGTGGGGTGGAACTATTTAGGACGCTTCTTGTTGAACGTCTAACCTTGAACCTTTATCCTTTTTTGTTTTTGATAATGGTACAACTCAAGCCACACTATATCACGCGAAGATGAGTCGTGGATCTTCCTCTTGAAACTGACGTACATGGGAGGCAAGTCTTATGCACAATTGGAAAGATACAGGGGCTTTCTGGAAAACTCTGCATTCCGTAGCAACCCGGCAAGCCATGCGGCCGTTCTCAAAGTCAAAGTCCCGGTAAACATGATAAAATTTTAGTCACGAACCAATAATTGACACTAAGATAGGATGTGTACATACTACACATAAGAAGTACAGATGTAGCCTTGGCCCATTTTTATAATAGTCAAAGTTCCACAAAGCGACTGCTGCGGCAGTTGAGTATTATCTGTGATTAATGGATTATCTGAATCTTTCAGAAGAGCTCTGAAGAGCTGGAAGAAGCTTACACCACTCTAGCCCTGCGAAATTTAAAGTGTTCAGAACAACCCTGCTTGCCCTTGCATGCCATTTCAGTGCCCGAAATTACCCCTAAAAGTAACAATTTTTTAGTTTTGAGCCTCTATTTACCATACTATTTGCCGCAGGTGATTGAAAATTTGACACAGCATGCTCAAAACATGTCCAAATCGAAAAAAATACCTTATGCACCGTTTGTGAACAGGTTTGGCTTGCCAGTTGAAGTTTTCACGCATACACTGAATTTAGGTAAAAAGTGTAAATTACGAAAATCGCTGTATCTCGAAAAGATTGGATCTGTTTGGTCTCAAGAGGAATGATCCGACGGTTTTAAGTGTGGCGAATGCGGTGCGCGCAACGGGACAAGCCTCCGAGGTCGCCGCTAGACGGCAGCATCATCGCAATGCTTTCGGGCAGAGATGCCCGAAATTACCCCGGGTGCCCGAAATTACCCCGTTTCACGGTAACTCAATTTTAGTCATTTTTGAGGAGAAACAAAAACCTGTTTTCAGAACAAACTAAAGCTAAATGAGCCAATGTTGTAAATGATTTATAAGTCAGTAAAACATGACAAAAATTCTGATAATTTTCAAAAGAACCAGACCACTCTGTCTAGGGTTTCTGTGAGTTACTCCCTTGCATCGAAGTCGAAAAAAGAGTCCTTTATACTTGCCTCTTTCAAATTAGATGGAATTTCGAGGTAACTCAAGGAAGGACAACATGTGGGAAAAGGAGCTTTCTCAACTTGCGTTCAAATTATCCTGTCGCATTTGGAGACAAGTACAGATGTGTCTAAATGTCACAATGGCATTTGGAGGCAAGTGTAATTGAGTCTAAATGCCAAGTTGCAAAAAGAGATAAGTCCATTTACACCTAATGGAGCCAAAAAGCTTGAAATTTGATGAATACGTATTTTCAAAAGTAATGCATAAAATAACAAGGTAGGTTTACGCCAGACCGTGTCTTGTCGTAACAGGCTTCGCGATGCTGCGCCAGTTACGACAATCCACGCCCGGCGTTACACCTACCTTGGCCTGCGGCGCTTCCCTGCTTGCCTTCGGCAAGCTGTTTTAAGGATTTTTGAGGCATTGAGGAATGCACCACGTGAAATCTGCAATAAAATTTTTTAGTCGGTCGATCCCCTTTTTTCAAGATCCTGATTCGGCAAACTGATGAAGTCGGGCTCCTAGACCCCCCTTCCGACCCCTCTTTGAAAAGGTCTTGCTAAGACCTGTCGAAATCCGCAATAAAATTTTTTAGTCGGTCGATCCCCGTTTTTCAAGATCCTGATTCGGCCAACTAATGAAGTCGGGCTCCTAGACCCCCCTTCCGACCCCTCTTTGAAAAGGTCTTGCCGAGACCTATCGAAATCTGCAATAAAAATTTTTAGTCGGTCGATCCCCTTTCTTCAAAATGAAGGGTGGAAGTTGATTATGTTAGTAAATTTGGGCCGAGGTAGCCAATTCGCAGTTAAAAGTTTGGTCAGGGGTCGAAATTGACTTCATTTTCGTCATCAGGAACTTTAAAAACATAAGAAACCATGTAAAAATGTCTCTAAAATATAAAGTCACTAAAAAGTTGCACTTTTTCTGCCGTTTTTTTAGTGTTTTTTCGTTAGTACGACTGAATGGAATGAGATAGAAAGCTGAATTTTTGCGTGTGGCGAGCCAAGGATATACCTAACAACCCTGCAAAATCTCGTCCCGATCGGCTGAGCCGTTTGGGAGGAGTAGTGCGGACACACAAACAGACAGACAGACAGACAAAACTTTTCAACCCCACTGGAGTAACTGGCTTCGCTAATCGCTCAGCCAACAACTCTTGGAGCGGAGGCCTACCCTGTGTTAGGATTGCACTGTGGGCTGCTTTCGCTAACGAAGTGTCGCCGTCCGTCATTACGCTATGTAATCCATTTTCCTGTGAGTTTTATCAAATTTCAAGCTTTTTGGCTTCATGTGGGATAAATAGACTTATTATTTTTTTTTTGCAACTGTAACATTTAGACTCAATTGCACTTGCCTCCCAATGCCATTGTGACATTTAGACACAATCGTACTTGTCTCCAAATGCTATTGGATAATTTGGGCACGGGTTGAGTTGACTCCTTTGTCCTAGGCATGCATGAAGATATAACTTGAGTTAGCTCCTATTTCCAAGCTTTTTAACGGACTCATGTGATATCGGGTGAGTTGACTCTATTTTCCGCTCGGTTGAAACCGTATAAGGAGCCAAGTCAAGATATATCCTTTTTCCATGTTGATTTTCTCTTAAACTACTTGGAATTGAGTTAAATAATTTAGTGTGGTCATGGCAACCATTCTAAAGAACAACAATATAGAAAAAAATCAATTTGGAGATAAGTTAGTTATTCCCTTCTTCCGCTTCATGGATCATTTTGACTGATATGTTATTCGTTTAGCGGCTGTATTTTTCAAACGAAGGGTCGTAGAGCATTTTCCGACACGGCATTGGAAAGCTTAGACTTTTTACTACAATATTGCGTTGAGGTCACATATTTCTTCGCAGCCACAAACCGGGTAAAAAATGCCAAACTTGTAAAAAGTGAATAAAACGCACTTTTTAAACGAAAACAACGCTACCAATTTGCCCAGAGAGGTCCGGTCGGACCCCACGAGGTCTCGTTAGACTCGCCCTACTTAGTAGAAAGAGAAACAATCGAGTGTGGTGTGCTCCGTCTCGTCCCGGTTCCTCTGGAACTCAGAACGCAATCATAAACGGATTTCAGCAAAAAAGGGTCGAAATTGGACATTTAAAAAACATTGGCGACCCCTAAATATTATTTGACCGGTCTCAGTTTCAGTGTAGGTTCATCAAATAGATTAAAGAACAATTTTCCGCTTGCGCCGGTATGAATTTCGAAAAATCGTGTTTTACAATATCCCTTACTGGCAATGAACCGTGGGCACGTTGCGCGGCCACGGGCGCGGCCTAGCTCACTACCCTGCAGAGTGGCCTCTACTGCGGGGAGGCGTTTCGTTTGTGACCGATTCACTCCGCAATGTGTTGCAGCCAAGCAGTGGGGCCGGTGCCTGCAACCCGCGCTCTATTCGTGTTGCACGCACGGAAAGCGAGACGAACACATTGCAGGGGCTGCGCACTAGCTCGTTGTTAAAAATTAATAAAATTTAAGGACATTTATGACAAATTTTGGCACTTTTTGACACTAATTTATTGCACTATCGGAGCGATGAAAACTGGGACAAGTGCACACGCCAAATTTTTATTTAGAATTTTGTGCGTGGTGATGCAGGATTCTATACCTGCGTAACAATGTGCATAAAATTGTGCGCAAATTTATGCTTTTCAGGCACGAAGTAGAAAATTCATGTTTTATTTCTTAGATAGTGAGTGCAATGCAGAGAAGTGTATTTCCGTGTACCAAACAAACTGTCGGTGAGAGCCACCGGAAATGAAATCCGACCAATAGCAGCGCTCCTTTTCGCCTCTGTACCGCTTACACCAAAAACGCTGGCACGCCTGAAAAAGCGCGTTCGAAAGAAAATCGTCTTTCACTGCAGCTAGAAGAGATCCAACAATTGCATTGACGTTGTTTTCGAACGTGGCCATTTGGATCGGCCGGTCGGTCGGTGATTGTTGACCAGAGTGTCTCGCGCGCCTGCGCGAAGGCGCTGTTGTTTTCAAAAGTGCCAACCTCAAATGTTCGTTAATCTTTGAATCGGAGTGGAATAGGGCATTAAACTGCGTGCCAGTGCACATTCGAGACTTAACATTTCCGAATGAAGTACGAGTGTGACTATAAGTCCCTTTTCGAAAACAATTGGCGTGTAGCTGCTCCTTGTAGAGAGGTTGAATGGTACTTCTGAATTCAGATGAAACCATCTAGACACGGCGGTGATGCACTTTTCTAACCTCAAAGTATTTAAAAATTGGTGAAATCAATTATTTTACTGCACGTTTCTGCGAATAACTTGACCTTCATGTATTATGAAACTGTCATAAATGTCTATTTTTTGACACAAATTGACACGCAGCTGGTCTTGTACGTAAATTTTGGTTTTATAAATAATGGTCTACCAAACATTAAAACAGAACTCCACTCAACGCAGTCCTAGCTCTGCTTTATTTGTTAAGGGGGGATCCTAGTGTAGCGGGGTCAAAAGAAGGGTGTTTTGGGGATTTTTTTTAAAAAAAACTAAAGCTTCCCTCTAAAATCCGAAGACAGGGTTGAATTTGTGGTTCTTTAATCACTTCAGAAAAAAATAATTGCGGTGATAAATTGAAAAATGTTGCTGCACGGTCCGCTGCAAAATGGCATGTTTTGCGTGCAGTGCCTGGACGGGCGTACAACTGCAGGTCGACTCAAACGCCTGAAACAGTCGTTCGAATTTTTTTTAGACTCATTAGGGATCGGTCCAGTATCTGAACTAGAATCTTCGAAAAATAATAACTTTTAGTATTTTTTTTGAGCAAGTTAAACTTTAGGTACCGAAATTTAGGCAAAATTTTCAAAGTTTTGATTTTTTTTTTCTATGACGGGATACTCCGATCCTGGATCTTCTAGTTCAGATTATGGCTACTAGTGTCGGGTACATTCACAAAAAATTTCAGCTCGATCGGATCAACAGTTTGGGCTGTAAGTGTACGCCCGTCCAGGCACTTCAGGCCATTTTGCAGTGGACCGTGCAGCAACATTTTTCACTTTACCACCACAATTTTTTTTTCTGAAGTAATTAAAGAACCACAAATTCAACCCTGTCTTCGGATTTTAGAGTGAAGCTGTAGTTTTTAAAAAAAAAAAAATCCCCCAAACACCCTTTTTTTGACCCCGCTACACTAGGATCCCCCCTTAAACCAGAACATAAATATGAAATTAACTTCGTGACTACTAGGATTTCTTGAAATCGTATTTTTTACTTTGATTATTATGAAAATTTCATGTATGCACAAAATCATGGATGTTACACGTAAAAAATTCTACCTAAACTTTTGGTGCGCACAGGAGCGATCGATACGATATCCAAAGCCTTTGAATAAGGAGTGTGCTGAAATCTTCCGTGGTGTTTTGCTGCTCCCGAAAAATATGCTAAGGAAACACTGCTAATGCTGTGAGCCAACCGTCGTGTCCCAGCATTTTTTCAGTTATTTGTTGAAAGTGTAAAAACAATATTGAGTGAAGGTGAAGCCAGCTGCACGTTACCGCTAGGCCGTCTGTCGCACCGGTTCGCGGCTGCCAGCGACGCACCGCGTCATGCTGCGCGGAGGGCTCAAGCACTCACGGCGGTGGAGCGACGCGAGGCGAGGCACGGGCGAGGCGACTCGAAGCTCCCACGGACAGCCGCTCAAAACCTATTAGCCTTGCCATTCCAGCCGCTCACTCGGTCGGCTCGAGAGCACAAGCATTATGTTACATTTATAACAAGGCAGGTGTACGCCAGACCGTGTCTTGTCGTACACGTAACAGGCTTCGCGATGCGCCAGTTACGACAATCCACGCCTGGCGTTACACCTAACTTGGCCTGCGGCGCTCCCTGCATGCCTTCGGCAAGCTGTCTCAAGGTGTGTTGAGGCAATAACACTGAGAATGAAAGAGTCATGATCAGGACTAAAATTTTGGGTGAGGAATTCTTAATCACCCAAATTTTGGTGAGGAAACCTCCCTCACCCAAATTTGGGTGAGGAAGCCTTTCTCACCCAAATTTTGGCGAGGAAACCTTCCTCACCTGAAGTCGGGTGATAAAGTATACCTCGCCCAAAATTGAGTATTGATCAAGACTCTTTCATTCTCAGTGAAGTAGTGCACCACGTGATGAAGTGTCGAAATCGATTATGTTAGAAAATTCGGGTCCTTACGCGGTTGAAACTTTGGTCGAGGGTCAAAATGGATTTTCGTCATCAGCACTTTCCAAAACATACGATACTATGTAAATATGACTTTACAATGTAGTCACTAAAAAGTTGTACTTCCTCTGCCGTCCTTTTAAGTGTTTTTCGTTGTTACGACTAAATGAATTGAGATAGGAAGCTGAATTTTAGGGTGTGGCGAGCCAAGGACATACCGAATAGCCCTGCAAAATCTCAGTTAGATCGGCCGAGCTGTCCAGGAGGAGAAGTGCTGACACACAGACAGACAAAACTTTCAATCCTACTGGAGTTACTGGCTTCGCTAATCGCTCAAGCATTTATAATTTCTGCTTCTGTTTTTGCGAATAGCAAATGTATCATCTGCTAAAAAGACGACAAAGTTCAGAGTTTGAGTGACTTCCCTTTAAGGTATGGTTAAAGAGTTTAGTACCGAAACAAATCTGGCAAGATTCGATTCATTTTGGAGTTGAAATGTCAAAGTTAAATCTTAAATTATCGTGTCAAAAGTAAGGTAGGCAGAAAACATAAAATTTCTAAAATGACAGAGAAGTTGAAATTAGCACCGAATTGTTTACTTCGATTCGTTTTTTATTGGAATTAGATTTGAAAAATAATTTAAGATTCGGATTTAATTCTTAACGAAAATCCTTAATTCGCAGACCCCTTCTTCCACTCAGGGGGCGATAATGAACAAGAGAGCGCGTAGAGCCATGCTCCCCGCTGCTGCAGAGGTTACAAACTCATTCGCCTTCCCAAAACTTCCAAATTTAACTTTAATTACAGAGAAAGTGTCTACGGCGACACCTGGGTTTGTTGGCAATTTGCAGTGTTTACACTTACATTTTTTGTGGGTAAAAATCAGCGGTTTGGAAAAGCCTTAACGCGTACTGCACTCTACACATAATGCTCTTTCGATCTATGCCAAGCGTTTTCCAAACAACGGCCTAACGTCCTTGGAGTGTGAATCGAGGACCCAAAAAACCCGATTCGGCCCGTGTGCTAGACTTACATCGAAACGAATAAAACCGCCGTGACACATTTAGAGGTTCAAACCAACGTGACGTTCTGGAGGTGCGCCCTGAGGAAGGGCGGCCACGAGTGATTCCTGCCCTCGGCAAGGGCGTGACTGTGAGACGTGTTCCTTCGGTGCGACCAGTGCTGCTTGCCTCACTCGCCGGGCGCAGTCCGCCCTGTGCAGTGGAGCACGCGTCGAGGCTAGCTGCGTTCGAGAAGACACGTGATTCAAAGCCACAGCGTGCCAGTCCGAAAGCAGCCAACCTCTCCACGCTGGCAGTGCTGCCATGCAGAGCGGGGCCTTGCAGCACCGCCGTGCAGTGTGGGGGTGGGGCCTTGGTGGGACCCGGCCAGGCAGGCGGGGCGCAGCGCACGGAGCCTCCAAGCCGCGCAGCCTTGGCCCCGGCGGGCCGGACGATGCGAGTGAAGACTGCCTGCTCCGAGTCCTGCGCAACAGAAGCACAAACCTTGCCTTAAATGACACCAAAAATGCATGAATTTTGAACAGAGACCTGAAACAAACTGAAGCAAGGTATGGAAATTTTGGGCCTAAATTCGAACACAATTTTTTTTGCAAGCACGCCAGACAAACGGAAAAACTAGACGCTGGGAGGGCATGGGCGGCACAGCGAGGCATCGCTCCCCTCCATCCATTTGAGGCATTCTACAGAAATGTTACAATTTCAAGTTTTGAACTGTAAAAAATTAAAAGTTGTCCGATTTTGTTCTTATTGAGCTCGTTTTTATGGTTTCGGCATGCAGAATTCAAAACAAAATTAAAAGCCACGCTTTTCGTGAAAAAAAAAAAAAAATTCCCCCTAAAATCATAGGGAAAATGACTACGGAGTTCACATTTTGAAGCAATACCTGTATTGCAGCTGTATGGGTTGAAACAGTAGAACGCGCATATACAGCTGACAAAAGGACCACCAAGGCATTGTTTTTATCCACATTTCGAAAGTTTTGTTGCACAGGGGGTGGCAAATCGGGTACGGAGTTAACATACAGAAAAAATACGCGACCCGTTGAAATTAGGGTACCAATCTGATGCTATCCATCGGACACACTTCTCTGAAACTTAGTGTCTAGAAGTGTTTTACCATCCGAAATCCATTGCAGCTGTCAGATAGAGGCTGCGACTTCCCGTTTGACTTGTGGAGAGCCTAACTCGTTGCAGTGTACACGTGAATTATTGGGAAGTAAAAACGTCGGGACAAAAGCTAATTCTGTGCTGGCATGAAGCTTCGCAACTTAAATGAAAGTCAGTAAGATCAAGTTGAAGAATGGGAGTGCCCTAGCAAATAGGACCCTCGGGAACGTCACACTATAGTACACGAGTGACTCAACCCTCGCGAGGGCCACAAATAATTCAACCGTCCCGCAACACTGCAAAGTCCAAGGCAATACTTGAGTATCTCTAAGGCGATGCAATTTAGTATCGCCAACAGACGGCGTTATCGAAATATCATGCCTGCAAAACGGCGATACACATAAGTATCGCCAAAATTTGGTGATTAGTTGTCACAAGATTTGGAATTTCCGTTTCCTTGACATTTCCATGACTTCTCCCTGACAAAAATTGAGCTTTTCTATGACTTTCTAGGGAAAATAAGGAACATTAAGCCAGGTAAAAACAAAAACTAAAAATGGTTCAGCGGCAAAGGAAGGAACTACCCCGACGACGGGCGCCCGAGTGCACCCGGAAGCAAACGACGCGGCGCGGCTGGTAATTTTTACACTTTCCCTCCCAATTCTGTGTGATTTTCCCTGACACCATGACACTTTTCCATGATTTCTATGACAGTTTTTTTCCCATGACTTTTCCATGATTTCTAGGTTTTCCATGACGCGTGGCAACCCTGTGAGACTTTGGAGTGAAGCCTAAATCTGGCAATTAACAATGGAGTAGTCCCCTAGAGTCGTACAAAGTTTATTCGCAAATCTTCCCGGGTGGAAGGAACTGAAATTCGGCTTATATCTGGGAAGTGCAGCTTCACTATTTGTTAGACTGTACTCTACATACTTTGAGCTTACACATAAACTTAAGTTAAACTATTATTAACAAGTGTAGCCTTTTTGTAGACGAACACCAGTCAGAGTGCAGACAGGCCGATGCAGTTTAACTGTAGTTCAACTGCAGTTTAACTGGTAAAACTGCAGTCTAACTGTAGTTAACTGTAGTTAAACTGCAGTCGGTTACAGGAAAACTACCAGTTTTTTCGGACATTGCAGTCTCGTCAGCAGTTTGAATTATGGTTTAATCTCGCCAGTAATACAGAAGTTTTGACACAAATTTTCTATTGAAGTTAAAATTATTCTTTATATGTAATGTTTTAACCGAAGTAACAAGTGTGGGTTTAAAAATAACGTTCAATTTAAATTTGGTTTTCCGTGCCCACCACGTACTTTTGATGGTTATATTATGTTGTTCTTCACGACACTTGCGCAGCTACCGAGGCAGACGCCTATCCCGCCAGACGGTTAAGTCAGGCAGACGAGATGGGCGGGGTGAACCGCCGTAACCGCACATCGTACATTGTACTGACGGTTCATAAATAGACGGGTAATGTCATCGTACGACGATAACATCTTCATAAGCTGTCAGAGCCAACCGTGGGAAATCTCTCCACTGACGGGAGTGTGTCAATTAGCTGGCGACCTCACGGTCGCCCGTAGACGCCGCCGAGTCGTAACACCGAAATCCGTTTTTCGCCACTTCAGTGTAATATTCTGATTGAAACGTTTGCGTACCGGCTGAAACACGTATTTATTAAGGTGACATTTGATGTAACTTGCAAAAATTACTTACTTTACTACCATAAATCAGAAATAGCATGTGGTTAACGTACACAGCGCTCCATGCGCCATCTAGCGGCAGGTTCTTGAAACCTGACATTGCACCGAGGCGGCTGACAGTAGACCACACCGTGTGAGATGAGGAGTTTTCCACAGTTTGCGCGCGCATGACCGTGACAGCTAAATATGTTAAAGTAATTTTTTTTCTCGACTTTTTTATTTGGACTCACACCGCTATACTAAACTTTACAGAGAAGAAAAACAATCTTGGTCGAAGTGCTATGATCCTTGTCTACCACGGGCGTGTTGGGTTTTAGTTCCCGCGCAAAGGGCTAAACATCCCAAAATTTTGCATCGTGGTCAGTTAAGCCAAGCTTCAAATTAACCTCAAGTTTGTCTCCCGAACGACAGACCCACCATACGCATGATCATCTACATATCTTTCTGAAATATTACCGCAAGGGGCATGACATTCACAGACTACAATGAAAAGGTTTACTATTAGTGTAAACTAAAGCGCAATGGCTTCTAGATATTGACCATGTTGATAAAACTACAGATAAAGCGTTGATGTACTTGAGTCAAAAGTGGTATTTTAACACACTCATGGAGTGCTGTTTATGTGAGCAATTGTGAGTGTAACATATCTTTAGATCAAGCTGAAGTTTGGACACTATTTAAGAACTAAACTTAAAACTGCGAAAAAACTGCAGGCAAACTACTATTGCGAGTACCAACTGGACAGTGCACAAATTTGTAAATCAGCAGGGAGTTTTTTCACACTTTGACTGTACTGAAAACTGCAGTTTGTGCACTACAGTTTCACACTGTAGTCGATACTAAGTTAAAACTAGACTTCCTTCCACCCGGGTGGCAATTCTCCAAGATTTCGACAAATTCTTGCGACAGTTTTGAGTATCGCCGTTTGTAAGGCAAGATTTTTCGGTAAGGCCGTTTGTTGACGATACTCAATTAAATCGCCAAAGCCAAAAAAGGTACTAAATATATCACCTTTGGGTTTTTAGTGAACCACCTGCGTTGACAATGGCATCCCTTTCTCGGACCAACCGGCAAACTGCTGTTCAAACTGAAAATGTATGCTTCAGAAACACACTATAATACCACACTTGAAATGCGGAGGTGTACAAAAACTCAGTTCCGTTACTTGGAACAGCACAGTTTCTCTGCAAACTGGAGCGTGTACATAGCACCAGGGGGTGGAAACGGCCTAGGCTCCGCCTGGTCCCATGCGCGTTACCAGTGCCGGTCTACGCCGCTCGGGCCGATATTGCACTCTATAGGACGGAAACTGTTTACAGAAGCGACGAAACCTTTTGATCATCCGTTAGATAAGAGTCTGAAGGGTGCTAATATGTCTTGACATGTCCGGAAAACTGCCCCTCTAACGTTCTATTAGCTAAAAAGTAACAGAATTAGCGCTGAGCTGTTCTTTAGAATTTCTCATACTAGCAGCCGATTTTGACGCTGCCGGCCTGTTACGTTTTCGTTGTCAGACGGTTTCGGGAGCAGTTTTCCAGTAATGTCAAGGCATATAAGCACCCTTCATAATATTTTCTACCATGGGTTCCAAGGTATTTGTCGCGCTTACGAACGGTTTCCGTCATATAATGTGCAATGTCCGGCCGTGCGCCGCGCGGAGATCGTCACTTCTTCGCTTGTGTATAAAGTTTCAGTGTTTCGGCAGCTTCAAAATAAAAAACCAATGCCATGAAATAAAAGATCACAAAATTCTACGTGGAATAGGCCCATTGCATATCCTTTTAACAGGCTTTATGTTGATCAAACATTGTTTTGAATATGGGTTGTGGCGTTACAGCGGTTTTCGCGACACACATATTATGGCTAAGATAATAACTCGTTTGAGAACCACCATGAAACCTAGTGCATTCCATGTGGCGATTTATTACCTCTATTTTGTTCACTGCATGTTGGGCGAAAACTGAATCTAAATAGTATAAACATTGTGATTTATATCTGACACAGCGATCTTTTTATAGGTTAGTCGTCTTTCGCAAGCCCGTGCTCGGCAGTGGTGGCACCTAAAATTATTTTAAAAATACCTGAACAAAGCTTAGAGAGCAAGTTTTCAGGAAAACACAGGCCTCACTTTCTTTCAAGACGAATCAAGCCCACAATTCGGGTCGAACTGACGCGTTGCGGTGCCCGGCCGGCACGGCGCGCGCCGCCACTGGTAACGCGCATGGGACCAGGCGGAGCCTAGGCCGTTTCTACCCCCTGATAGCACACTCTTTTTGGAGCATGCTACAAAGTACACTTGCTAGGCATGATTGCTAGGGACACGCTAAAATTAGAGGGTGCTTGGCAAGTAAGCTTACACGCAAAATAAGAGTGTGCCGGCAAGTACACTTAAACCGGCCCATGCTTTTAGATAGTACTCATCGAGTGTATTATAGCGTATACTTACAGGTACACTCTTACTTAGCGTGTACTTGCCAGGCACACTCTATTTTAGCGTGTGCCTAGCAAACATGCTGAAAATAAGAGTGTGCTTGGAAGCATGCTCTAGTAAGAGTGTACTATGTGAACACTTCACTTTGAAGAGTTGCAGTGTCCATACTTCAGGTTTAGAATTCCCCAGACTGCAAATCCAAGTGTAGGACAAGTCGACACTTGTAGGCAGGGGCGTCGACGGGGGGGTGGGGGGGCTCGGTTCATCAGAAAAATATTGGGTTGTGCTCATTGGATTTCTTAGTTCATTAACTTTTTCTTATATCCCATGGAAAGCCTCTCAAACGATTTTTTGACCATTTCCCCAAGATTTGGGACTTTTTAGTGAATATTTAGACGTTTTTAGCCAATTTCTCCCAAAGTGTGAGCCTTTGCTCAATTCTGGGCACAGATTTGGATTCCTAGACTCATTTTAAGTCCAAAATATTATGTCTTGACCAACTGGCTCGGAGATCTAAGGCATAGGGTACAATACCCATATTCAAGTTAAAAAAGCCCCACAACAGAAACATGGCCACAGATTGGACAATAAATTCTTGCCGGACATGATACTTCGGCTTTTTACATGTCTCTAGGACACTAAAACGCCCACCAAACATCAGCTAAATCGGAGAGGTGAAATCCAACCCTGTCACCTCTTATTTATTTTTACTCTAAAAAAAAAAAAAGAAGTGCTGTCCGATTTCGCTCAAATTTTGTTGAAAGGCTTTTCAGACCTCCCTCTTCCAGAAAAACCACCGGACAGACATTCGATTATTTTTGGCCCACCCTACCGAGGGACTGAGAGAGGTCTGCACCGAAGGGGCCCGAAGTGCGAGTTGGGCGGCTCGAATTTGGCCATACTTTCGGTTTATGACAAGAACAAAATTTTGAACAAAGGACCAGCGACTTGACAAAATAAAAAAATAAAATAATAAAAAAAGACGCTAGCCTCGCAGCAAGGCTCGCTGGGTTCGCAGGGTGGCCACTCGCCGCTCTTTGAGGGCCGATTGCGCGCTTGAGAACGAAGATTTGAGGAATTGTGTGTCCTACGTTAAAGGAATTAACGACACATTACAAAAATCAAAATTAGCCCGCGGCCCACAAAAAATTGTTTACAAACACGTTGCGTACACGAGGAACTAGTTAGTTGCCCATTTAAGTCTGCTGAAAGTGTGCGTCCGTAGGTAAGGGTGACTCACTATTTTGTTTAATTCCGCATCCAGTGGTATACTTTGGGGGCTCCAACTAGGTGAGCCCCTACAGTAGACAATTACCGCGGAACGCCCTGGCTTATTTAGGAGCATAACACGAGAGACAACATGAGTTTACTATAGATTGGCCAAAACTGTCAGGCTCAGTGCGCCACTAGCGTCAAACAGTGCGGACCTATTATTGGTTCCAAAATATAATTCTCAACCAAAACAGCCTTTTAAAAACAGCTCAGGAAACAAGGATGGTGGACGGGGTCATTTCACTTCAAACAGTAGTCTGGCGACTCTCACGTGACAAGAAAACCAGCCCATTTATCAAAAAATTACAATTATACTGCAAGAATGGAAACAGCTTAAAATATAAAGGGAGAAATCACGCGAGTGCTTCAAGGCGAAGACGACATCTCGGCAAAATGTGAACAGATTCGGACACAGTGGATCATTGAAGTGCAAATGTACCTGCCCTGCCAAGTCTGTTCGCAACGCAACTCAGAAAGAACACTCCAAACCACTAACTGTAAGGCCCTAAAATGGTGCCGGCAAAACCAAGACGCCCTTTCGTGGCATGAATTATAAATGCTGATCAGAAAGGGACTAATTAGCTGACCGGCAGAGAAGCGAAGCTGGGGAGTCGAAATGCTGTTTCTGTTTTGTGCACTCTAAATGTATGCAAAGAAATTTCCCGGAACTGGCGCATACAAAATACGAACCTACTTTCTTACCATGACAAAGGTTTTCCTTTGAATCTAATTAAGAAAGACATAAACGAAAATTCATAATTTTCAGATATTTTGATTCGTCACATGCTTGCAACGAACTCACTGTAACATGGCTGAAATTTGATTGCAAGACATTTAGAGTGCAGAAGCCGTGCAGTTTGCTCACACCGCAAGTAGATGACTGGCAGCCTAGGCGACGCTGTGCTGGCGGGGGACCCGCTCCTCTTCGGCCAACTACGCTGGGCGTGTGCACCAGCAGCACAGCCGCCACTGGGACGCACCGAACAGGACACGAACGGTTCAGGCACAGCTCACAATCCGCTGTCAGAAGGTCATTTACATTAGACTTATTGGGCGGAAGTTAAAATGGGAAGTTGCAAACACTGTGGGACTTTTAAGCCCGCCACGAAATAGTAAGCTTGTGCAAGAAAATATTCTAAGGAATCACAGAAACAATTATTTGAACTTATAAGGGTTAGAAAAGACAAATATTAGAAAACATAAATGTGTGCGGTTGTCTCGAATCTCCAAAATCCGAAACCTGCAGATTTGAAACTAATCCAAATAGAAGGTACATCGATTCGATTAGATTCGGATTCGCAACGTCCGCACACCGCCACCCATAAACAGTTAAGTTTTTCCTTGGCGCGTCAAACAGCGTAGATTCGAGGCCTCTAACAAACTGGCTTTATGGGCACTGGGCATTCAGACTATAACAAATGGCCGTGAGGTTGAATGCCCCGACGGCTGTCATTGGCATGCATGTGTTCACATAGAAGCACAGAAGAAAAAAAAAACCTAAGGCCAAAAACCTTTCTAAAAAAAAGGGCGTGGGTGGTGTGCAGTAGAGGGGGCAAGACAATGCATCCGACTTTCATACATCACCGAACTAAAGCTCAACAAGGATGCGAAGTTGCAGCCGCGGCGATCCGCCGGGAGTCGCCCCTCCAGCCAACGAAGCAGGCCGTGTCTTGAGCAGGCCAATGATCCAGCAGCACAGCCCCTGCCACCCTGCAACAAGAAAGACGGGTTGCAACAGCAGCTCACGGAGCCAAAGTACGGAGGGGGGAAGAATGCCGGGAATCCAATTTATTTTCTGACGTAAATTGGAGGAAAAGTTCACCGGCAAGACGATGGAAAATCGTCTGAGCCAGTTTTGAGTCCCGGGGCCTGGCTCACCGACGCGACACTAGACCAACGTTGCGTAGACGCCGAGAGTAGAGATGTGTGAACAGGCTTCGTCCGAATCCGAACCAACACGGACAAGACATTTTAAAATTATTTCCATCCCAACCGAACTCAGCACTATTTTTCACGAACGAACCGATCCGAACACTATTTAGTTCGAATCCGATCGATCAAGATCCAAGCAAAACCGGCTCTGGAGTGGAGCCTGAAGTAACGAAGGACAAGGTTCAGGATGTAGCCGAAATCTGATTCACTGCACTCTTTTTCCACTACCTCTCTGCGTTTTCAAATCATTTCTCGCACGAGAAACGTTGTACTACCAATAGTTGTTTGGCCTCGGACGGAACTTTAAGATATTCTTCGATGAGTTCCTTTCCGAACAACAAATGTTCGTTCCCGATCGATCTCATTACACGGCAAGAAAAAACCACAACAAAAGAACACAAATTACTGGCAAATTTTTGATTAGGAATTGATTGTACTTTCAAAGTCGAGTGCTGAGCAGTCCAGGCCTTGTTGTGGTTCGTACAATTCTCGTTGTACTTTCTACAATCCCTGTTGTACCTTTATTGTACAGTTTTTGTTGTACTATCTACACTTTTTCTTGCAGTATATGTGTTCGGATCGATCAGGTTCGTTCGGATCGGAACATGTTCACACATCTCTACACTGTTAGAAATTTCCGTTCTCAAACGGAGCGGTTCAGCCCAAAGCAGTCAAAACGCTGTTGCTTTTTGCCGCCAAACGAGGAATATGAGATGAGTTTTGGGAGTGTGTTAAGATCCACAAGATTCCGGACGACCATTTTAAATTTATACCACCAATTTATGTAACCTGTTCAGTAAAATCCGTGAATAAGTTGGAAAGTGTTGCGACCATTTTCAAATAGAAAAATTTACGCAAATTTTAGAAACATTGCCCTCTGTTAAAATAAATAACAGGAAAAGCGTTATGCCAATAATGTTTTGCCGTTTGTGAACACAAAACTCGTGTTTCCAAACGAATTTTTCTAGCGTTTCGTTGTGAAACACGCATTTCCCGTTCACAAACGGTATATTTTTGTTCCCAGATTAATTTATTAATCTTAATTAATTAATTACGTATCATGTCTTCAAAACGACGATACACAAAAGAGTCGCCAAAATGGCAATGAACAATGAAGGAGTTTGCAAAATCTTGGCATAGTACTCCGAATTATCGTCAAATTTTGATGATACTTTTGTGTATCGCCGTTCTAAAGGCATGATACTGCGGTAAGTTTGTTTGTTGGCGATACTCAATTGCAACGCCTACACAAGAGAGACTCAAGTATCGCCCTTGGATTTGCAGTGGACGTGTTAACGTTTCATCTCAAGTGCACTCGGAAGTGCACTCATAAAGATACTTCCAGTAAAAATGTATGATGACAAAACCCCGGACCGGAAGTCAAAGAACACAAGAGAGAACCGCTTCGGAACAGACGCTGACTAAGCGCCGGGGAGACGTCCCCGCATGCGCAGAAACGGAGCAGTTCTTTCCTTAGTTCTTTGACTTCCAGTCCAGGGATTAATTAATTGGCTGAGCGATTAGCAAAGCCAGTTAATCCAGTGGGGTTGAAAAACTTTTTCTGTCTGACTGTGTGTCCACACTGCTCCTCTCAAACGGCTCGGCCGATCGGGGCGAGATTTTGCAGGGTTGTTAAGTATGTCTTTGGATCGCCGCACGTTAAAATTCAGATTT
Organism: Stenchaetothrips biformis; assembly: GCA_030522485.1. Classification (NCBI taxonomy): domain Eukaryota; kingdom Metazoa; phylum Arthropoda; class Insecta; order Thysanoptera; family Thripidae; genus Stenchaetothrips; species Stenchaetothrips biformis. The sequence goes on along the minus strand of CM060099.1, from coordinate 1,728,849 downwards.
CTATTTTAAATCATTCAGTTGTACCAACGAAAAAAACACCGAAATAAACGGGAGAAAAATTGCAATTGTTTAGTGGCTAACTATATTTGAGACATTTTCACATGGTTTCGCATGTTTCGGAAGGTGATGATGACGAAAATGAAATCCATTTTGACCCTTGACTAAAGTGTCAACCGCGTAGGGGCTACCTCGACTAGAATTTTCTTATAATATCAACCTCGGTCCTTCATCACGTGGGGCACGACTCATTGCCTCAAGGAACCTCGAAAAAGCTTGGCGAAGGCAAGCAGGGAGCGCCGCAGGCCAAGGTAGATGTAACGCCAGGCGTGGATTGTCAAAACTGGCGCAGCATGGCAAAGCCTGTTACGAAAGCCTGTTACGACAAGACACGGTCTTGCGTACACCTACGTAGTGATAACGTTGCACGAGACAGGGGGGAAGGGGTACCTGGCCCGCGTAACACTGCAGCAAGCGCTGCAGTGCGTGGGCGGTCCAACGTCCGAGCCAGCGTAACGTTGAGAGCACATTTCTGAAGTTCAATCCGTATCTTCGGGACATTTTCACGTTTGAAATAGGATAAGCGAGGCGTTACGCTGAGCCAGGGGGCGAGGGCCTGCGCAACGCGTTTGGGCACGGGGGAGGGGACAAAGCATAATGTCGTAACGTTATGAGTGGACGACCCCTTTCCTTCTCCAGATCCACTCGACTTCCGGTCTGGTTCTCATTCTTGTTCATGGGTCTACTACGGCTACAACAGGTCTTTGAGTGCTCGCGCTGGGAGAGAATTTTCTTTCCTTTACTTTCGCTTTTCTATACGTACGTCACCCCGTCTTACCCGAACCCATGGGAAACCCATGCATGCACCCAAGCAATTATACCACATGAAGACGAAAATTAGTTGCGGCTTACTATACAAGATTATAGAATGGTTTTAAAATAGGTTTGGCCTAAAAATGAAAGTGAGTAGACCATTCTAGTCGTGGCTTGGTGAAGAACAAGAAGAATCACAAAACAGTCCATTTAGGGCATTAAAAGAGCATATATTCGCTTCAAATATGATGCAGTTAGTGGAAAATATTTTTATTATCTTTACCAAGAAACTGAAATATTTGAAGTGAAAGCGAAAAAAAAAATACACTTTTGTGATTCTTCTTGTTCTTCACTCGGCCACGACTAGAATGGTCTATTGAAGTCACTACCCCATGAACATTGTCAAGGATCATTTTGAAGTTGAATTCAATTCTGAACAAGATTCCTTTTTTGGGTGTCACTGAACCCAACAATGCACGAGAAAGAGGCGTATTTTCGGTGAAATTTTGTGCTTTCCGATCAAATGAAAGAGCGATTCGCCAGCTTCGAAACCTCACCCCAGTCCTAAAAAACCATGGACCTGATGGGATCCCATGATGCATCTTTCATGGGGGTCCCATGGGGAGGCCTTCAATTACCATAGGAGTTAGGCCCAGCGCCATGGGACCTATGTTCACCATGGTGAACGGAGCTATATCAACATGGTGCGGACAAAACACCTTGGGAAAAGTTTGCCCATGGGCGGACTTTCCCATGGTAGAAAGAGCACACCATGTAAATATTTTCCCATGGTTAAAGTTTTCCCATGACTAAGACCATGCCATGGAAAGGACTTCATGCCCATGCGTTGAAGTCTGCACCTCATTTTCACAACCGCGCGATAACAGGTGAACGGTGGTCCATAAGTAAAATGTGATTGCAAATTCAGATGTAGCACGAAAAGTTGAGGTATGGGCAGAACTTGTACAGATTGATTAAATCCAAGTTGATACTAAACGTTGAAGTCAAAACTCTGAGTCAGGGCCTGACTAATTCAAATGTTTTGTATGCAACACTGAAAATCTTAGAATGCACCTTCGCACCCGCATCAGGGAGAAGCCATACGGATGTTTGGTGTGCAGCAAGAAGTTTGGTTACGCCGGATTATACTGACAATCCTGGAATGCACCATCGCCCTAACACCAGGCGGAGAAGCCGTATATGTTCAGAATGCAGCAAGGTTTGGTTACGCCGAAAAACTTAAAAAGCACCTTCGTACCACCCACACTAGACAGAATCAATTCGCATGTTCGGAATGCAAGAAGTTTTGTCACGCTGCACTGCAAATCGAAAGGTGATACTTTTAGTACCTTTTTTGGCGATACAATTGAGTGTCGCCACCAAACGGCCTTGGCGAAATATCATGACTTCAGAACGGCAACACGCTAAAGTATCGCCAAAATGTGGCAAAAAAACAATGAAGTTGTCCCCTTGAGTTGTTCAAAGTTTATTGCAAAATCTTAGCAATACTCCGATGTATCGCCGAATTTTGGCGATACAGTGGGTTTCGCTTATAACTTTGCGGCCGACTTGCACGGTCAAACAACGTTATGAACGGGAAACGTTACAAGCAGTAAAAGGATAAACGCGCTTTATTCTAGAGGAAACACCCCCCCCCCTCCCCCCGAGTCAACTCAGAGATAAATTAATCGTTCACTGTAAAAAAAAATCTGAAAATTCAGACCAATTTCGTAGGACTTAGTGGTCTGATTTCCGAAATCAGACTCGAAGTATGCAAATGAAGAATCTTCGACCGAGATTTAAGACTTACCTAGTCTGAAAAACAAATTCAGGCAGGTTTCACTGAAAATTTAGACTAAGTTCCAGACCATGTAGTTTCAATTGAACCACCCTTCTCTAAATTATCAGACCACCCAGTTCTCAATTTTCAGACTGGCCGTTTCAAAATTTCATACCACCGAAACGTTTTGAAATTTCAGAACCACTTACTGTTAATTAACTTCTGCCTAATTTTGTCTGAAATTTCAGAATTTTTTTTTAACAGTGTTTTTGACCAATTTGGACGGGTAACTAATCCTATTAAGGTAAAATGGGCCGCGAAAGGGTACCGACGGGTTAACGAGAACCACCTGAGAGCCAACATCACTTTAACATGTGAATATTATAGGCGGTAAAGAGACATAAAATAGCAAGAAAGTGAGTGGAAAAGTTTTATTTAACTTTTATTCTAGTGACTAGCAATGTCAGCATGACTCATTACAGGATTTAAAATCAAATAATTAAAAAAATTAAAACTAACAAAATTATCTCGGTCTTAAGGGTTTAAAAAATCTCCAATGCCGGTTTGTTTCTGGGTAGACGGGCGTCGCGACGGCAGCGTGAGGGCAGGGGGGCAGCGAGGGGAGGGGGCGCTAACCCCATTCCCTCCCTGCACTGGTGAGCGATTCTCACGTTTCGGGGTAGTTTTGACGTTCCTGATTTGCCGAAAGTAATAATCATCGAATTTAGTCTTCGTAATTACTGGAGTCCTGAATGATGCTAGAGTTATGGCAATGGTATTCATGGTCAAAACCTTGTACTACCTTTTTAAAAAAGAAAGCCCTCAGGTATTCACATGCTTTTATACGGGTGTTTTGATCACGGAAGTTACGTTATCACGGAAGTTTCAAAGTGTGAAAATCGACCTTAACGACTGACTTGGGCTCAGCTCTGGCTTCTTTATCGTTTCGTGGTCAAATGATACTCCAACGCCGAAGTTTTAGCGCATTTTTTTTTACCTAGTGCCGCTTCAACATTGGGTAAAGGGTGCCACGGAAGTTACATGTATTTGTTGATACACGCCATTTTTTGTGGCTGCAGCCCGCGTCGCGACCGTGCAGAGCATCTTCGACTTCGGCGTCCCACGCAATTCTTTCTCAGGCACCCCATTTTGATGGCTGACGTCAAGAAAAGTTTAAAATTTGGCATGGGGAGAAGTCCATAGCTGCTTTTTCGTAAATGAAATTGAACCCACGGTGGACATGTTTCGCTGCAGCAAAAGAACCTTTGAAATCTGTCGTGTGTGTTAGTCTTCCGTTGAAATCAGCTCGACATGTCAGGTTTTGAATGGCCATCGACTGATGGCAGAATTTTTATCCCATACCTCTACATTGGGGAAAGAAAATTCGTGTATGTAATCGTGAGACAATCACGGAAGTTACATTTTGGGTATTCTGAAAGCTAGGGAAACCAATCTAACGCAAGCGGACTATTCGTAACATTTGGGTTTAGTAGGTAATGACCCTATCTAATCCCAGAAACAAACCCTATGTCGATACCTGCCCTCGTTTGGGCACAGGGGTCAAAAGAAACGAAACTACCCCGAAACGTGAGAATCGCTCACGTGTTGTTTTGACCGGCCGCGCGAAAATGGCACAGGGAGTCGGTCATCGGAGAGGGGCTTCAATTCGCACAACTTGGGTTTTTTTGACAGTCAAAACAACGATATAGGCGGGTTAAAACCTAAAATTTGCAACGTTGCAGGCGGGAAAACGGTACATGCGGGAAACGTTATAAGGGGGACTCACCGTACTTTTGTCCATCGCCAATTTGAGGGCATGATATTCCCGTAAGGCCGTTTGTTGGTGATACTCAATTGTATCGCCAGAAAAGATACTTTAGTATCGCCTTTGGATTTGCAGTGTGAAAATCTTAAAATGCACACTCTAAATGTCATGGGACTCTTGTATTGTCCCATGAAGGATGCAATTTTAAGCTTATCCGTTGGTGATACACTGTTAAAGAAATCTGAAATTTAATAACCTAAACCCTCTTAGTTTTAAAAACATTTTGAAAAGAGATGAGAACTCATAAAGGCTTCTAAAAAATAAGACTATTTCTGAAGTTGACAAAATATTACTGACAAGTTTTAAACAGATAGGTAAATTTTAAAATCTTCATTTAAACTCTCAAACAGGTTGCTGAAAAGTGAGATTGTTTACCAAATTAAAGAACTTGTCTCTGTAAATTCAATATAATTTTGACTTTTTTTATTTTATTCTGAGTCTGCTCCTTAAAAAAAATTATTATCATTTGACGCTGGACCAATATGCACGTAAATGAAAATTTTTTATGATCGTGATCATGCAAAGTCGTGCCTGGAAGCCCCCGACTGAGCGCTTTCGCTGCCTGCCCGAGGCCTGCAGTGAGGCTCGGAGTCATCCACAGCCTGGAGCCCGCCGCGCAGAGCGTGGCACAGTTGGTGGTGTTGCGGTGCAGTAATCCGGAGACCAGGATTCGACTCCGAGGTACAGCCTCGCGTCGGACCGACGTCGCCAGTGAGTGAGACCGATGAGTACTATGTTATGAGCATCTCAAAATGCCCCGCGTTCATTTTGGCTCAACTTCTACTCAAAATTTTCTTTAATGCAAAAATAACATTAAAGAAACATATCATTACTTTTCAAATTTGGTCCTTACTTTGAGGAAGAGAAAGTTTTTTGCTTTTACTGCCAAAATGTCTTTGTAAGCTGCTTCATAAAAAAGTTTCGTAACATTAAGATGGATTTTTCTCAACAGTGTACAACAGTGTCTTCCTGGTGACACAAATTGTCCAATTCCTATTTCAAATTGTTATTTGATTGATCAATAGGGTATTCACACTAAATGTTTTCGTACAAATTTTTTACGACACATCACAGTTTTCAGTCGACACGAACTTTTCGTACAAATTTGTACGCGATTTTGTACAAAAATAGGCGGTTTTTCGTACCAAAATTGTACGAAAAGTACGTGTGCACAAAGAACTGTGATGTCTCGTACAAAATCGTAAATAACATTTCGTGTGTTCCGACGCTTTCCTAGAACGAAAGTAAGGAAAAGTGAAACGGAAGTTAAAAACGGCAGTTTATATGAGAAATCTACGCGGAAAATTTCATCCACCGCGTAGATTTCTGTTATAAACTGCCGTTTTTAACTTCCGTTTCTCTTGTCCTTACTTCCGTTCTGGAAGGGCGTTGGAAAAGCCTATTTGTAACACCTGGTGGACTCAAAAGTGTATCATCGACGGACCAGCTTAAAATTGCATCAATCTTGGGACAAAAAAAAATGAAGTAACATTTAGTGTGCACCTTCGCGCCATATTAGCACTGAGAATGAAAGAGTCACGATCAGGACAAAAATTTTGGGTAAGAAATTTTTTATACCCAAATTTTGGCGAGGAAGGTTTCCTCACCCAAAATTGGGTGATAGTACTACACTGCAAACCTGTCTATTGAGCACTTACAAATGCATGCTTGCAAGTACACACTTACAAACGCATGCTTGGCCAAGCGCGCACTTAAAAATGCATGCTTGGCAAGTACACACTTTTAACTGCATACTTGGTACAATATAACTCCATGCTAAGCATTGCATTTGTGTGTACTTGCCAAGCTTGCGTTTGTGAGTACGTGCAAACATGCATTTGTAAGTGCATGCTAAGTTGACACTTAGGTTTGCAGTCAATGTAGCCATATAGGAAGCTGATACACCTTTCTTCACTCAAATTCGGGTGATAAATTGTTCCTCGCCCAAAATTGGGTATTGATCAAGACTCTTTCATTCTCAGTGAGTGGAAAGCCGTTCGGATGTTCGGTTTGCAACAAGAAAATTCACTCTGAAAACCTGACAAACTATTTTCGACTTAAAAACTTTGAAAGGTTACAAGCGTGTTGATTACGCTGAAAGTCTTAGAATGCACCTTCGCACCTACACCAGGAGGAAGAAGCCATTCCAATGTTCGATTTGCAACAAGAAGTTTCATAACGCTGAAAATCTTAGAATACACCTTTGTACCCTCACCAAGGAGAAGCCATTCGAAGGTTCGGTTTGCAATAAGAAGTTAAGTCGAAAAAAGCACTTAAGCACTAACACTGGAGAACCAGCCTTTAGAGTATTCGTCATACAACAAGAAGTTTGGGCTAGCTGAAAGCCGTAAGACGCACCTTCGCACCCACACCGGGGACTGTTGTCCAAAAGACGTGTTTCAGGTCACATAAGGCTGCGGCCCTTTCAGCTGGTCTGTGACTAAAAAAAAAAAAAAAAAGAAATTAAAAATTTCCAGCAGTGGGATTTGAACCCACCTACGTACACTAACTATTTATGTAGAATTTTCTGCGTTTCAGTAGCACGATTTAGCAAATGCGTGGACTTTGCAAAATGCTATGCGTAAAAATGCAACAATTTTTGCAAATACTCGGCAAACTCAACAGTGTACTCAGTACACTCTGTTTAGCGTGTACTCACCAGTACACTTCCATGAGCGTGCTCTCATGAGCACACCCCCGCAAGAGTGCGAGGGTACACACCTACATGTACTGCCAGGCCTGCTTAGGTGTACTCATCTACTCCCCCTGTAGTGCACTCATCTGAGTACACTCCCGAGAGTGTGCTTGTGAGTGTACACGCTGAACAGAGTGCACTGAGTACACTGTTGAGTTTGCAGAGTATGAGCAAAATTTTATGCAAAACGTTACATTGGTTTAAAATCATGCATCACACACGCACAAAATTGGTACGACAACATTTAGCGTGTGGTGTCTGCGACCCGAACACGGTGCCTCACTGCTCGGCCACGGGCACACAGTGGGCGAGAAGACCGGTGGGAGCGGTCCAAACCTCGGACGCGTTATCAGCTCCAGAGTCGCTAAATGGGACTCGAAGCGAACGCGTGACCTCAACATTGGATTGCTCTCCGAACGCCAAATATACTGATGCGGTCACACATTCAGTTCGACTCCTGTTTAGCGACTGTAAAGCTCCAAACGTGGCAATATTTTCGAATATTTTCGGCCACCTGCGTACAGTGGGTCAAAGGACCGGCGCAAGCCGCCAAAACTCTGACGCGGAGTAAAAAGTCTACGAAACATCGCTTCGTAATACGAAGAAAACGAAGGCCTGCGAAGAAGTGCTTCGTATAATGAACCAAAATCCTCCGCAATACGAACCAATTCTACAATGCTTTCATTTTCTTTGCAGTTACAAAGCAGATTCTTCGCAGGCTTTTTTGAGAGTGGAACTCAAAACGCGTCTAGAGTTTTGGCCGCCTGCATCGGTCTTCTGGTCCACTGTGCTGCACCGGTCATCTGGCCCACTGCGGTGCAGTACCTGTGTTCCTTCGGGGCCTTGCTTCTGCTTCACGCCGGGGCACCTCCGTCGCCAGTCTCACTGCAAACACAAAAAAAAAAAAAAAAGTGTTAAATAGGCTCCAAAGCGGCGAAAACTATTCAAAAACTTTTTATCAAGCATTTCTCGGCATAAATGATTGATTCCCTTCGAAAGGGAGGGAAAAAGCCTCAAAAGACAGGCCTAAAATTGTTGTCTTTCCAAAGGACATTTAAATCAACGCATCGTGTTGCTCGTTTCCTCGTTCCGCTCCCCGCCCCCACCGCCACTCTGATCGTGCAGCGGACTGCTTCTGAGAGTCGCTCTGTCTCTCTCACACCCGTACACACTAAATTACTAAGTAGTTTTTTCGTGCATAGCTTTGTACGATATTGAGCATACGCGTGGAATGAACAGATTTGTGCGCAACAACGCACGTGGTGCTGCATAACAATGCACATTTTCATGCTTAGCTACGCACGAATTCGTGCATTTCCAAACGTATGCTCAATTTCGTTCAAAGCTATGCACAAAAAACTATAAGCAATTTAGTGTGTACGGGACGCCTCATGAGTGCGAGAGAGACGCAGCAACGCAGGCGGCTTTCGGAATCAGTCTGCAGGTGGTGCTCGAGCATCGATCGATTTGTGCACAACGGCAGGGAAGGCCACTGCGATCTCTACTCGCTCCTCCGGCACTACTGCGGCCACGGTCTTCACTCAGCGGCTCACCCGCACTACAGACACAACACTAAGTACACACTGACAAATACATGCTTGGCACCGTGTATCTGTCCTACTCATGTGAACTTGTAAATGTGCACCTGTCAAGCACACTGCAAACCTAACTGTCTGTCTGCTTAGCACGCACTTACAAATGCATGCTTGGCAAGTACACACCTACAATGCAAATGTGTACCACGGCGCCAAGCATGCAGTTGTGTGAACTTGCCAAGCATGCATTTGTGAGTGCGTGCTAGGTAGACAGTAAGTTTTGCAGTGCATGCACACTAAATTACTATGTAGTTTTTTTCGTGTTAAGCTTTGCACGATATTGAGCATACGCGTTGCGCAACAACGCACGTGGTGCTGCATAACAATGTACATATTCATGCTTAGCTACGCACGAATTCGTGCATTTCCAAACGTATGCTCGATTTCGCTCAAAGCTAAGCACAAAAAACTACATAGCACTTTAGTGTGTACATTTGTTAGCGTGTGCTTGCAAGCATGCACGTGCAAGTGTGCACTTAGTAGACAATTACGTCAGTAGTGCTTATCATTATGTACACTGGTAGAAATGTAATTGTCACTTTATGAGAATGTCCAGGCCAGATCACTCCAAATCGAAAGGTGATACTTCTAGTATCTTTATTGGCGATACAATTAAGTATCGCGAAAAAAAACGGCCTTATCAAAAATTCATGCCTTCAAAACGGCGATACACAAAAGTATCACCCGAATTTGGCGATACTTCGGAGAATTGCCAAGATTTGGAAATAAACTTTGAAAAACTCAAGGGGACTACTTCATTGTTTATTGCCAGATTTTGGCGATACTCCATAGAACATGTCGCCAAAGTTTAAAGGCATGATATTTCGGTACAGCCGTTTTTTGGTGATACTCAATTGTATAGCCAGAAAAGATTCTCAACACTGCAATTCCATTGCTAAGTTTGCTTGCCACTCCAGTGGCGCTCAGTTTTGAATGCCAAAATTTCGCATTCTAGGCCGGATTGCCCTATTAAAATGCCAAAATTTGGCGTCCAAGTTCACCCGAATGCCAAATTTTGGCATTCGAAGAGGCCAATCCGGGCCCAGAAGGCCAAATTTTGGCATTTAAAACGGAGCGCCACTGGAGTGGCAAGCAAACTTACCAATCGAATTGCAGTGAAGTATCGCCTTTGGATTTGCAGTGTTTCATTGCAGTGACCCAACAAGTTGATGGCCTTGTCACGTCCATGTAATGGTCCCAGTAATGGGCTTTTCATACAATTGTTTTCAATTACTTAAAACGTTGTCATCTATTTTTAAGTGATAAAAATGAAATTGGCGAGTTTTTTTCCGGAAACTGACGACACATTTGCACAGTGGCACTCCTCCGGGCACCACCGGCACACAGTGGGCCAGAGGGCCGTCGGTGGAGGCAGCCAAATCCCGGACGGGCTTTGAGCTCCAAAATGGCTAATGAATGTGACCTGAACCGAACAAGAGACCCCTCACCACTGCATTGCTCTCCGACCGAGGAATCCATTGTTGGGGGGTCACACGTTCGGTTCTAGTCCTGTTGAGCGACCTGTGCTTTCTGGGCCAATGGCTCCCTGATGGTATCAGGACCCTCCAGGGGTCATTTGCATCACTAAGGACTACTCTACTCGTGAAAAAAAATAGTCTTGAAAAAGTCATTAAACCTCCAAAATATTAAGACAATACTACGATGAAAATTTTAGTAAAATGGAGCTACCAAAAATACGCGGTGCCTCAAACTTGACGACTCTTGGCCCAAAACTTGCTTATCCTTGGCCGTCTTGTTTTCTTAATATTTTGTAGGATTTATGACTTTTTCAAAACGATTTTTTTTTCATGAGTAGAGTAGTCCTTAGTGATGCAAATGACTCCTGGAGGGTCCTGATACCATCAGGGATAGCCATTGGCCAAGCAATTCTTAACATCCAATACAACAAAATTTTCCAAAACCTTCACATTGCTGCAGAATCTGAACCATTTAGAGTAGATCAAAAAAAATGTATCTGGCGACTCAGGGGACCACCCTGAGTGGATAAACACCCCTGTGGACTAAATCCGTCACCATCGAATTCGGGGGCTCTGGAGACTTGGCGTGGAATTACCCGCTTGCTATTCGCGTGTGGACCCGCGGTCCGGATCCCAGCATGCACACTAAATTACTATGTAGGTTTTTTTTTATTTATTTCGTGCACAGCTTTGCACGATATTGAGCATACGCGTGGAATGCACAGATTTGTGCGCAAAACGCACGTGGTGCTGCATAACAATGCACATTTTCATGCTTAGCTACGCACGAATTCGTGCATTTCCAAACGTAAGCTCAATTTCGTTCAAAGCTATGCACAAAAAACTACATAGCACTTTAGTGTGTGCGTCTCGGTTGCGCTGACCCATCCTCCACCTCCCAGTGGCCCCCGGCGAGACCCCAGGACACCCGAGCGCATCCGGAGGGCTTTCCGCAGGGAGCGCATTGCACGCCAGCTTGCCTGAGCCCGGCCGCCGAGGAAACCCTTTCCGGGAAACCCCGGAAACCTTGTCCTGGGAAGCAGATAAACAAGGGCAGCGGAAGGCGCCCGGTTCAACGCAACACTTGGGAAAACATTTCTTGACTTAAGAAAATTGATTTGGAAAACGGTATATTCCCTTTTCTGAAGAAATGTTTTTCCTGCGTGCATAACGCCCTTGGAGCTGCCAGGCCGCCGAGCTGCCAGGCGGTGCACAGCATCGCCGCGTCTCCTCGCACCCCAGCGACAAACACACACTAAATGCCACCTGCAAACGAGACATAACTGGTTTTGGTGCAGATGAACTTCTCGTACAAGTATAGTACGAAAAACTGCACAAATCTCCCCATTTTGGAACGAACTTGCGTACAAATTTGTAAGTCTCGTACAAAATTTGAACAAAAACATTTATTGTGGACTCGAGGGGCAAGCACTCGCCAAATCCTGTGTGCACCCTAGTGGCTGAAATATTGCTCGAAATGTGGTGAAATCCCTTGGAAATATGGTGGAATTCCTTCGAAGTCTGGTGGATTCTCGCGAAATCCCAACAAAACCTAGTGAAATCTCGCCAAATATTGCATAGTTTTGACGTGAAGTCCTGCGAAATCTCTTCCTTTGAAAAGCCCTGTGTGCAGAATACTTGTAAGTATTCTAAGTATTGCAAGCCCCCTCGGAACGACTCTCCTGCACTGTAAATGTCTTACAGTGAGAGGCTGCACACAAAAATTATGATGCAGATTTGCTGCATAATACAAGGAAAATTCCACGAAATATCTATCAGTTACAAAGAATTTTGAAAGGTATGTTACGAAGGCAGCTGCACTACCATATTTTAGAGAATTTACAGGATGATATTGAGAATCTGCACCATGAGACATTGAGGGTGCGAGTCGCCCCGCTGCAGGCCGATCACGGGGCAACACTTTGCAGAATGTTGCGAACGTTTGGTCCGAGGGCCGATGCCGAGGCTGTGGCAAGCCGAGCACACGGCGCAGCAATGCACAGCGGGTCAGAAGGTCGTTGAGGTGGCCAACACCCTGGACGCGTATAGAGCTCCGGCATCGTTGCGTACCTAGACTGTTATTCCAAGTGTGATAATGAACAAACTTTCGAGGCAATACAATTTATATTGCATCAGTAGCGCCATGTACAAGTTATCGCATTATAAGTGCAATAAATTTTGTAGTGCAGTAACGCATGTTATCACTTTATCACACCAAAATGTGGTAATCTAGGACGAAACCGGCCGAAACGTAGGAAACTTACTGCATTTTAAACGCGATAATTTTCACACTAAATTCCTTTGTACAATTCTTGTAAGTGCCCTCACAATTTTGCACGTACGTGCTTTTCGTACAAAATTGTACGAAATTTCGCACAAATTTGTGCGATTTTGCGTGCAAATTTCTACGAAAAAGTTCGCATGTTGAAAATTGGGCGAGACCACGGACAAAATTGTACAAATACATTTGGTGTGTTGTATTGCTGCCGCAGAGGTAATAATTTCAAGCACATTCGTCTTTTTATCGCAGCTCATTGTATCAAACTTATCAAATTAGAGATATCAGTGTTAAGATTCAGACTTTATTTCTACAGGGGAAGATTTGTTTCAGTATACTTTCAGTGAACAATACAGATTTTGCACCGGAATGAAAATGAAATAATAAAGTGTTAGTCAGACGATACTTTGAGAAGTTTCCGAGGCTGAGGCATATTCTGGAATCTTGATAACTTTTGATAGAATTCTCGTAGACTCACAATTCAAGTCTTAAATCAAAGAGTGAGTCATGCTTACATGAATTTAGGATATAAACACCAAACATCTTGATAAAATAATTAAGTTTTAAGAGAGAGTGTTCTACTATAGAGAGTGAAACTTTTCCTCCTAAGTATTGAGAGTTCAGACTTTATTTCTGCAGGAGAAGCTTTGGTTTAGCATTGTTTCAGTGTACAGTAAGAATCTTTGATGTGAAATAGCTCAGATCATGTTACTCGAGAACCGACTTTGAACGACGACCAAGTGTTAAGATGTAAAGTTATAGAAACTTGAAGTGATAGCTGACAGGAAAGGAAAAGGAGAAGACAGATTTAAGAACAACCCAATTTAATAAAAAAAGATTTAAAAAAGGCATGATTAACAATAAAAAAAATAGATTAATAAATACCCACCCTGCCCCTCCCGCAAATCACAGCCACAATTAGAAAAGATTAATAAATACCCACCCTTCCCCTCCCGCAAATCACAGCCACAATTAGAAAAGATTTATAAATACCCACCCTTCCCCACCCGCAAATCACAGACTGATCAAAAAAACATTCACACACACACATACACCCACAGACAAACAAGACAAAATTGAATTTAGACAAGACATACTAAACAAAAAATAATGAATAACACACATACACCGAAAAAGAAAACAGACACACACACACAGACATACATCCCCACACAAATACACACAGAAACATACACTTTACACAGACATACATGACAAAATTGAATTTAAAAATAACACATCCATACACAAACACAATCACACAAAATCACAGAGAAAAAAAAATCACTCTCAACAAACCCCACCAGCAGGTGGGGGTGGTGGAGGAGGAGGGTGTGCTCCAAATGGTTTGCAGGGCGAGGTGACAATAAAGCGACCGTATTGCACCCTCCGCTCCACGTCATCCGGCCTGGGGGTTGGCCATGAGCTCCTCGGCCACTGGTGCGGATACGGAGTCGCCCCAGCATCCCTCCTTCCCAGCCGGCTGAACACACCCCCACGGCGCTGCACAGGCGGTGACAGGTTGGGCATGTCACAGGTGACCACCTGACGGCGGCTTCGTGGCGGTACAAGGCTGCTGATGGGTGGGCCGACTGCCCTCCTCGGCACCACGACGGCCACAGGACACGCGGGCTGCCGAACCACCGGGGTGACGACACCGACAGGCCTGAGAGCTGGGGGTGGAGGGGGCGGCATCTGACACTGCTCCAACCACCCCGCAACCAATATCAGGGGGTCCCGCGATGGTGGCGGGACGGGGAGGCGCGGTGGCGATGCTGGCGGAGCCGCAGGCAGGGGGCGCAGCAGCTACCAGCACCGGCGACGGGGGCAGCTCCCCCTCCTCCAAGCTGGTGCTGGAGGTGCTGGAGCTGCTCCCACTGCTCTTGGAGCTGCTGCTGCTGCTGCTAGACCTGCTGCCACTGCTAGTGCACGGACGCAGCAGCCAGTGGGCAGGGGGCGGCGGGAGGGTGGAGGCCGGTGGTGCCTGGTTCTCCTTGTCAGGATCCTGGAACATGACAATAAAAGGTATAAGTGACAAGGTCCACACATTTTCGCCATTCACGTGTCATTACTATCAGTTTTTGGCTGAGCGATTAGCGAAGCCAGTTACTCCAGTGGGGTTGAAAAGTTTTGTCTGTCTGTCTGTTTGTTTGTCTGTCTGTCTGTTTGCGTGTCCGCACTACTCCTCCCAAACGGCTCAGCCGATCGGGACGAGATTTTGCAGGGTTGTTAGGTATATCCTTGGCTCGCCACACGCAAAAATTCAGCTTTCTATCTCATTCCATTCAGTCGTACTAACGAAAAAACACTAAAAAAACGGCAGAAAAAGTGCAACTTTTTAGTGACTTTATATTTTAGAGACATTTTCACATGGTTTCTTATGTTTTTAAAGTTCCTGATGACGAAAATGAAATCAATTTCGACCCCTGACCAAACTTTTAACTGCGAATTGGCTCCCTCGGCCCAAATTTACTAACATAATCAACTTCGACCCTTCATCTTGAAGAAAGGGGGTCGACCGACTAAAATTTTTTATTGCAGATTTCGATAGGTCTCGGCAAGACCTTTTCAAAGAGGGGTCGGAAGGGGGGTCTAGGAGCCCGACTTCATTAGTTGGCCGAATCACGATCTTGAAAAAAGGGGATCGACCGACTAAAAAATTTTATTGCAGATTTCTATAGGTCTCGGCAAGACCTTTTCAAAGAGGGGTCGGAAGGGGGGTCTAGGAGCCCGACTTCATTAGTTGGCCGAATCAGGATCTTGAAAAACGGGGATCGACCGACTAAAAAATTTTATTGCGGATTTCGACAGGTCTTAGCAAGACCTTTTCAAAGAGGGGTCGGAAGGGGGGTCTAGGAGCCCGACTTCATTAGTTGGCCGAATCAGGATCTTGAAAAACGGGGATCGACCGACTAAAAAATTTTATTGCGGATTTCGACAGGTCTTAGCAAGACCTTTTCAAAGAGGGGTCGGAAGGGGGGTCTAGGAGCCCGACTTCATCAGTTTGCCGAATCAGGATCTTGAAAAAAGGGGATCGACCGACTAAAAAATTTTATTGCAGATTTCACGTGGTGCATTCCTCAATGCCTCAAAAATCCTTGAGACAGCTTGCCGAAGGCAAGCAGGGAAGCGCCGCAGGCCAAGGTAGGTGTAACGCCAGGCGTGGATTGTCGTAACTGGCGCAGCATCGCGAAGCCTGTTACGACAAGACACGGTCTGGCGTAAACCTACCTTGTGATAAAAGTGCTGTTAACGGACATACTGACAGGCTAAAACAGAAAGGTGTGAAAAAAATGATCCTAGCAGTGTACTTACTTCCTCGGGGTCCTCCACAGGAGTGCCAGGGCGGGGCGGCAGAGGCGCAGGGGCCTGAGGCGCTGGCGGCAGGGGCGCTGGGGGCAGGGAGGCTGGTTCCCACGCCTCCTGGGCGTTCTCATCCAGCTGAAACCATTAAGGGTACAAAATCGATTAGTTTCATAGAAAACAAGGAAAACGTCGCGTACCATTAACGGCCGTTCGCAGTGGAACGGCAGATATCGGTAAGCGTCAAGCGAAAATGGATGTGCTTTGAAACGTCCAGCGTGAGAAAACAAAGCTTTTTTTTAACGTCAAAAAAAAAAGCAGACATGCTTTAGCGAGAATTTCAGAAGCATGCGCTGATGAGCTGCACTGAGCAGCCGACTTACAAAGTCAACTCGAAGGCAGGCACATGTTGATGATGACGGCGACGCTCCCACCCCTCACCCACTGATTCACAAGTGTCCAAAAAAATTTAGAGAAAAGAATCGACTAGGATTCGAACCTGGCCCGGCACAGCGACGCGTCACATGACGCGGTCCAGCCGGCCGCATGGCGGGAACTCTCATTCCCGCGGTAAAAATAAAGTGAAAAGACTCAACTAGGATTCGAACCCAGGCCTGCGCGGCGACGCGTCACATGACGCGCCCCGGCCGGCCGAGCGGCGGGAACTCTCATTCCCGCGGCAAGCCAGAAAACGAGGTGAAAATACAGAACAAAAACAGGGGCAGCATGGCTGCACTCGAGGCACAATGAAAACACAGATTGATTTTGAAACAGAGAATACAGAATACTGAGCGTCACGGCCAACATGGCCGAGGCGTCGCTTCTTAAGAAGCGCGCGGTAAGGAAAACAACAACGCCGACCGGCGGCAACGACACAGACAGAGAGCACTCGCGACAAGTCCGGACAGGACGCGGTTTGAAAGTAACGGACACAGGCACAACACAATCACACGGCTGGAAGGAAAACGAGACGGGGGGCATTAGCTGGTGCGAAACCAACGTGGCGTCAAGGTTAGAAATCGGACATGGGCTTCGCCCTACGAGAGACAAACGGACAGCGCTCCGCCTCACCTCATACAAGTCGCGGGACTCATCGTCAAGCGTGATGATGTCGGCATCGTCGTCCTCACTCGAAGAACTACTGTCCACCCTGGGTCTCTTGAAGTCCCAACTTCTCGTGCGGCTCATCTTGGCTGCTGCGGTTGACTCTTCTCACTCGGATGACGAAAACACAAGTGACGCTCCGGCCGGCGCGCCGAAGCCGGTTACCCGCCCGGCGCGGAAGGGAGAGGGTTGGGGTAGAGACTAGATTTGAACGGCGGCCAATCAGCACGAACGCCCCGGCGCGAGTTTGTTTCTTTACGAGATTGCGGCTCAGTTCAAACAAACCGAAGAGAAAAGTTCGATGAAAACAAAATTAGAAATCGTCTCGATGCATCTTTTCTCTTCGAAAACGTCGATATATGTTTTAAACACTGGAAACCTGTTGCGCTCCGTGCGGCTTTGGGTTGGAGACTGCGGTCTGCAGACAGCCGACTCTGAACTTGTGTTTTTGAATAGGGTGGAGTTGATTGTTAAAATGTGAGTGTGCGTGGTGACTAGTCACGGTGTTCCGATCATAACGCAACAGTGTGATGTGAAAAATTAGTCAGTGGAAAAGAATAACGAAGCTTTGTTCCGTGTCGTCTGCACCGACGCAGGGCCGATGCGCAGTGTATTGTTGCGGCGCGCTAGTTCTTACTGCGGCCGTGAGGGCGCGCTGCTGTAGCGGCGCTGCCGCCGCACTACCTGAGCGGCTTCGCACCTGCGGCACCCAGACCGCGGCTTCACCTGACGCCGGCTTCGCCTCGCGGCGGCCACACGCGGGCCGCGGAGAGGGGAGCCCGCGACTCGAGCGCGCCGTGCGCACCAGGGGCGGGCCGAGGAAAGGGGAGACCCGCGACTCTGGCCCACCAGGGGCGGGCCGGGGAAGAGGGAGACCCGCAACCACGTCCCGCCAGGGGACAGGGGCGGATCCAGGCTTGGCTTGGGTTAGGCCCGCCCAAGATGGCTTGGGTTAGGCCCGCTCAGGTTGGCTTGGGTTAGGCCCGCTCAAGACGGCGACCGTCTTAGTTACGTTGGGTTACACCAACAAAAGACAACCCGCGACCACGTCCCACCAGGGGACAGGTTCAGACCAGCACTGCTTAGGTTCCATTGTGTTAGGCTCGCTCAAGATGACGACCACCTTAAGATTTCAGGGGAGGGGGTGACTTAGGTTAGGTTACGCTCGCTTAAGATGCCACCCCCCGAGGTGAAATGCTCTGCGTGCAATTGCGTGCGTCTTGCGTGCGTTTTGCGTGCATCTGCGTGCATTTGTGCGTGCTGAGTGCGTGCTCAGTGCGGGCGTATGCGTGCAAATGCGTGCACAGCGCGTGCAAATGCGTGCGCGCCCCCGCTCTCGTGCGTGCGATTGCGTGCGAAGTCGTATCGGACACGGCGCTGGCCTGTTTGAGCGCCTGGAAGGTACGCAACCACTCTGAACGGGAAGTGTTCTGGTTGCATAGCGACAGGCTGATCGTACGAGCCGAGGCGTGCGAAGCCGAGCCGGGGAAGCGGAGCGTCGTGCCGCCCAGCTGATTCCACCCCCTTCCCTTCTCCTCTTACCCACCTCGCGGCTGCAAGTGCATGTTTACATTTTTGATTTTCACAATTGTTTTCCTTTTCTGTCTTTGGTTTCTTGAGGCATTGAATGTTGCTTGGCGCCGACTCTACAGGCATTTAGTTGTGTTTCAATGGTGTGCTAAGCTAATGCATTCGCTTCTGCTTTCAGGCTTCCAGCATCTGCATGTGGTTGTACTGTTAGACAGGTTAGCAGACCATTCTTCCTCACAGCTGGAAAGATAGCAACTCCTTCCCATGTCCACCTTTCCCAGGCAAGCATAATGTTTGTGTCAAAATGTTTTTTCTTATCTGGTGCATCCAAATTTTCACCCGCTCCTTCTTCTCGCAATTATAAGTCGCCTCCTCCTACATTCCATGATGTTCACCACTTTCAACAGTTTTATTTTGAGGTGCAATGATTCCACTTTCATTAGGTTTACATTACAGTTGGCAGATGACAATATGTAACAAAAGATCTACTCCCCTACTACTACTACTACTACTGCTACTACTACACTGGGAGAAAAAATGAAGGTTGTGACTGTTAATCTTAATGCCACTCTTCACTGTACATCGAAAGAAGGTGTTTACCGTACCCAGGGATACAGCAGCCACCGTACCTCAAGGAACAGAATCCACTGTACCCTGGGAACATGCATTCACCGTACCTCGGAAACTGTTCAGACATTGAATTCATCTTAAATGTAGAATGAACACAAAATTTTAAATTTGCGATAGAAACAATTCGATGGCGGAAATAAATACATCTCACCAAGACGAACAAAATATAATTAGCATGTTATGACCTCAGACTCGAAGCTTGGCAGCAATCGGCGTGAGAAGTTTCTGAAAGGGGCCCAAAATCGTAATTTTAGAAAATTCTGACGCCGATTGCTGCTTAACTTCAAGTCTGAGGTCATATCATGCTTTTTATATTTTGTTAGTCTTGTTGAGATGTATTTATTTCCGACATCGAATTGTTTCTATCGCAAATTTAAAATTTTGCCTTCATTCTACATTTATGATGAATTCGATGTCTGAACAGTTTCCGAGGTACGGTGAATGCATGTTCCCAGGGTACAGTGGATTCCGTTCCTTGAGGTACGGTGGCTGCTGTATCCCCTGGGAACGGTAAACACCTTCTTTCGATGTACAGTGAAGAGTGGCATTAAGATTAACAGTCACAACCTTCATTTTTTCTCCCAGTGTACTACATCTACTACCTACCAAAAAAAACGGCCAAGAAAAATCAGCAAAAAGTAGAAGATGCTCCTCAAGTTTCATCCCATTTAAAACCAAATTAAGTTAAGTCACTCTAGCTGTATTAAATATATTTAATATGAAAAGTTGTGTGTTGAAATCATAACATTTTTCAATGTTTTATATGTTCATTTTATGTTTTAGTTTATATGTTGCTTCAGATACGAGTAGATCTTGTGTAAACCTAATGACAAACAAAAACTCAGTAAATACAATTGCATTTCTTTGCTTTGAGAACCCTCTGTTTGTTTTTCGAGAGCCAATCCATGAAACAGTGTTTGATTGAAATAATATAGCTTTTAGAATATTTCCACGAGCAAGATCGTTATTGCACCAAGAAATGAAAGTGCATGAAAAGGTTGATGAAAGCACAAGATACTCAATACCTTATTTAATTTATATTTTGAACTTTCAGTGTGGATTGCAACAAAAATACTCATGAGCTAAACAAATGCTGCACGCAGAACGCCAACAGAGATACTCGGACAGAGCTTGGGACCAAGGGTTGGAAACTGAAACACGGGGTCAAAGTGGAAATCATTGCACCTCAAAATAAAACTGTTGAAAGTGGTGAACATCATGGAATGTAGGAGGAGGCGACTTATAATTGCGAGAAGAAGGAGCAGGTGAAAATTTAGATGCACCAGATAAGAAAAAACATTTTGACACAAACATTATGCTTGCCTGGGAAAGGTGGACATGGGAAGGAGTTGCTATCTTTCCAGCTGTGAGGAAGAATGGTCTGCTAACCTGTCTAACAGTACAACCACATGCAGATGCTGGAAGCCTGAAAGCAGAAGCGAATGCATTAGCTTAGCACACCATTGAAACACAACTAAATGCCTGTAGAGTCGGCGCCAAGCAACATTCAATGCCTCAAGAAACCAAAGACAGAAAAGGAAAACAATTGTGAAAATCAAAAATGTAAACATGCACTTGCAGCCGCGAGGTGGGTAAGAGGAGAAGGGAGGGGGGTGGAATCAGCTGGGCGGCGCGACTCTCCGCTTCCCCGGCTCGGCTTCGCACGCCTCGGCTCGTACGATCAGCCTGTCGCTATGCAACCAGAACACTTCCCGTTCAGAGTGGTTGCGTACCTTCCAGGCGCTCAAACAGGCCAGCGCCGTGTCCGATACGACTTCGCACGCAATCGCACGCACGAGAGCGGGGGTGCGCACGCATTTGCACGCGCTGTGCACGCATTTGCACGCATACGCCCGCACTGAGCACGCACTCAGCACGCACAAATGCACGCAGATGCACGCAAAACGCACGCAAGACGCACGCAATTGCACGCAGAGCATTTCACCTCGGGCCGCGACCACGTCCCACAACTTAAGTTAGGTTGCGCACGCTAAAGACAACCCGCGACCAGGTCCCACCACGACCTGGGGCGCGACCAGGTCCCACCTATACTACTCGGCTCGCTGGGCCACTACGTCCAGCGGCAGCCTAGGCAGCCACGGCAGCGCCGCCCGGGTTCCAGTCGGCATTGGTGAGGACGGCCTCCTTCCAGGCGAGCGCCGCCACGGCCTCGACGGCCTCGCCACGCCGACGCCGTGCGCGCTGCAACGCCGGTTGGAAGCGCGCCGCGTCGCGGCCGTCGCCGACCCCGCCCCGCTGTGGAGAGGCGCTCTGCCACGCCGCGGTCCTGCTCCTAGTCCGACCGCTCTACCCTCGCACAAGTTAGAGGGCGCAATGGTAATTGTGCCAACTTTGGTTTCAGATACTTTGGGTGCCGCCAAAAAAGGATTTGGAAAGGCTGGAGGAGATGGAGAACAGCAACCGCCGATTTAATGAAATTAAGGCGTTGCTTATCTCCCTCATAGAGAAACAACAGGTGTGTAATATCGTGAACTACTGTGCCACGTGCCCACACTGCAAAGCCAGTGGTAAGTTTGCTTGCCACAAATATGGCAAGGTGTTTTGAATGCCAGAATTTGGCCTAGAATCTTCATAAGCTTGCCAAATCTTGGCACACTGTAAACAAAATTCTGAAATTTCAGTACAATTTGTTTAGACTTCTCAGTCTGAATCGGTAATTCAGAAAGATGCTCTGAATTTTTAGACAAAGAAGTCTGAATTTTGAGATCATACTATAAGTCTGAAAATTTAGCAGAGAGTCTGAAAATTCTGATAAAAGTTTTCAGACTTTCAGGCAAATTAAGTTTAGCCGTAAGGCATCAAATAAATTTATCGGCAACAAAAATGGCTACCCGCGGTGCACTCATATTCATGTTTGTACATGGGATTTACTCTAAGAGTTGCCTCAACTTGCCTTCTGGTCTTGCCAGAAGGAGTTTCCATCCTCCGAAGAGAGTCTTGCGGCATAGATTCCCCAGCTGCCAAGCAGTGCAGTAGCGCAGTGGTACCGAGCTTGGCTCGTAATCGAAAGGTCCTTGTTCGAATCCGAGCCGGAGCAGACAAGTGACAAGTGAGACATGAGCTCCGTCACACGTCCGGAGTTCATTCTCTTATTGTCTTCTTTCTCTTTTATTTGTCGGTGGCATTTTTATTCAATATTTAAGACCAGCAGTCTTAAAATTCAGACTTTAGTCTGAATTTGAATTCAGACATAGTGGTATGAATAATCACTCTGAATATTCAGACCGCTGGTCTGTTTAAAAATTTCAGACTAAAATTATGAAAATTCAGTAAAACTTTTTTTACAGTGCAAGCTGGTAAATATTTCCTGGCCAAGCTTGCCATTTTGGCAAGCTGTTGAGTATTTTGTCAGGAAGGAGTGGGCACCGTGGTCCCCAACTCTCCCTGACGCCTAGCTAGCTAAAGGCACCCACTATGACACGCGTGCCATATGGGATGCCTATCGCCACGGGGCTAGCCAGGCCCGACACAGAAGGCGGCCCGATACCTAGACAGTCGGACTTCGGCCAGGCGGCCTACTTTGGACAAGGCCCGCCCGCCCGTCGGTGACGCCCAAAGCGAGGTGAACTCCGGGCGCTGGACCCGGGTACACCCACGCCGCCGCGAGGGGGTATAAGCTAGCTCTCCATGAAGTAACATCAGTTCCGCCCGATCCTGCTGATGCCACACGTGTGCGCCCCTCCGCGACGGGTCTCGCGAGGTGTTACTCTGCCCAAAACAGTGCCGTGTCTACGTCATTCTCCCGGACTTGTCCTCGCGGACCGATCAGTGTAGCTTGCGGTCATCCCGAGCCCGACAGCTAGTGCGAGAAGGCTGTCAGGCCCAACGACCCGCGTAGTGCCCCCGCACTTTTATTCAACGAATGTGACGTCATATTCGTTCGAATGTGACCTTTTTCACGTTCGTTTGAACATGACGTCACATTCTTTTGAATGTTGACCCACGTTCAAACGAATGTGACATCCTAATTTAACGGCTGTGTCACGTTCAAACGAATGTGACATCGTATTCAAACGAACGTGACAAAATTTACATTCTAACCAATATGACGTCACATTCGTTGAATAACAGTGCGGTGACGTCATCCAGTGAACCCCGATTGCAACAACTGTACCGAGGCCCGCACTTGGGGCATGCTCACCAAGTTCCTGCGCGCGGCCAGCGACTGCAGGAAGGCTGAGTACCTCTCCGCAGTGCAGCACATTTTGGCAATTAAAGCCTTTCGGGTGTGCGTGCTGCGAAGAAGTTGATGACCCAGCTCCGCGGGGCTCTGCGAGGCCACCGCCAGGTAGTGCATGACGTCCTGGCGGGTGTGACACATGCAGCGGAGGTCGCAACCCAAGCAGGGCGAGTGCGAGAAAAAACTCGGAAGAGTGGGTTTAAAGCTGGTTAAACGATCTTGAAACTTGCAGACATTTGCTGTTTCCAGACTTTGTCTAGAAAACCTAATGGTGGAAGTTTAGGACTTGCAAAAGACAATTGCTTGGACAAATATCTGAAAAACGCCAAATGTCTGGAAATTTCAAGATGGTTTCCGCCGTGTACTACCAGCAAAGGAATTCGCCACCTCCGGCCGGGCTTTTCGGTCCCAGCGTCTAAACCGTTCAATAAATAGACAATCGGCTCTCTTACTATATTCCTCTAAATTGAACGGTTTAGACGCTAGGACCGGAAAACATGGCCGGAGGTGGCGAATTCTTGTGCAGCCCGTGCTGGCCAAGCTCTATGATGACGTGGAGGGGCCTCGTGGTTGTATACACTGGTGAAACAAAGGCATTAAAATTATGCCCTTAAAGGGCGTTAACGATTTACGCCCTTAAGGGGCATTAAAATTTTGCTTTAAATTCCTATACCATTTACGCCCTTTCCAAGGGCATAAAATGAATTATGCCCTTGCAAGGGCGTAAAAGAGTATTTATACCCTAAAGGGCGTAATTTTTATGCCTTTGTTTTCCCAGTGTACTCATGCACTCGAAGACCTTCATACTGGGGAGAAGCCATTCGAGTGCTGGTTCGTACCGGAGAGAGCCTTTTTGATTGCTTCCGAGCTCCAATACTCCGGGTGCTGGACCAGAAGTATGACGAGCGCCGCGTTTCAGATAACACACATTCACTTTGCTGGTTCACACCGGAGAGAAGCCTTTCGAACTTACTGTTCTTTGCACTCAAGGACTCAGCGTCCTCCTTGAGTGGGGCGTGGGAGTCTGCACTCTCGAAACCTGTGACCCGACTATTACGTCTACACTGCACTCCGTCACACCTCCAAATTATAGAAACTCGGCTATAAATGTCTGAAAACACCCCCCAAAAAGGTAAAATTCGAAGATTTTTGGGTGTGTCGCTGCCATGACGAACAGTGACCACTTCACACTGAGGAGAAGTCTTTCAAGTGCTTGTTCAAACCGGGGAGAGCCTTTCGTGTGTTGGTTCACACGGGACAAGTCTACTTTCAGGCATGCTTATCTACCATTTGGGCTGAGTGCCCGTCAGAGGTGTTAAAGTAAAGATGCTAAGGTCAGTTTAAAAGTACTCTAAACAAAGCAGGATTTATTTGAACAGGGAAAAATTCATTCAAACGTGGAACAAGGCAAGTATTGCATAGATTTTTGGAAGGCAACCTAGTCAGGAGCAGACAACCTCAGCAGCGCGGCCCAGGCAACCTGAAAAAAAGAAAAGGCACGGCAGAATGATTTTGAAATTATTTTTTGAAACTTTTGCACCAAAGGTGAGCCCCACCTGCCTCCCTCCCCCCCCCCCCTCTCCCTTCCCCTCTCTCCCTCTTGCTCTCTCTATCCCTCTCCTATATTAAAAGGAAAAGTAACGATAAACATCGGCAACTTTGGCCCGTCCCGCTCATGTAATCATTCTCATTTTCTAAAACTGTTTTTGCATGGGTTAAATTGTTTGCTTCTTTGTTTATTATCACCTCTCCTTGGGCATCTGATTTTGCGTGAGCGTTTGAGGGGTTTCCCTTGATCTTACCTGCGAAATTCCAGGGGGTCACCCCACAAACTGAACACTGCAATGAGCAGTGTGCTTAGTTGCGGTGTGCCTGGATGCACACTGTTACAAGGCGTGTGCCTTGCCTCATGCAGTCCCGGTCAGCCGCACTGCTTGCAACAGTGTGCCTGCCTGCTCGTTGGAGTGTGCATGCAGGCATGCTGCTGGTGGAGTGTGCCATGCACACTTTTCATTTTGTGGAGTATACTAAAAAGGTTATGGGCAAACATCGCTAGACGCCACAGGCATATCGTTTCAAGCATTCAACAAACCTCAGAAGACAATCCACTTTTCTGCAAACTTTGCGGCTTTTTCCTGTGAATAGACATGTTCACATTTTGCTGTGTAGTTTCCGGTTTTTTTTTTGCGTTTTACTTTACATATAAGTGGTGGATGCTACATGCCTGGAGTTGCCCGGATGTTGCTCGGAGTTGCCCGATAGTTGGCCGCTAGGTGCCGAGGTATGCTCGGGCTGTGCCCGATCCCTACTCACCTCTGCTCAGAGTTGCCCCCAAAAAATTTATCTAGGGGAGTGAACAATGGGAATGTGAAGAAAGGAGCATATGCGCGCCGCACAGTGCACTGTAAAAATTTCTGTACTTTTGTACGGAAAATGTACAGAAGAATATTATAGTACGGAAGTACGGAACGTCCGTACCTGCTCCATATAAGCTCGTGTAAACGGGTACGGAAAAAAGTACAGAAAGTTCCGTACTTGGCAAGTACGGTCGGTCCAGGCAAATTGTTGGCCGGGCATGGTCCGTACTTTTTCCGTACTTTTTTCTACCAGTGTGGCCCAAAAGACCGGCGCAGGCAGCCAAAACTCTCGACGCGTTTTGAGCTCATGAGCTGCTTAACAAAAGCCTAACATATGAGCCCACCAATGGATTCCTTCTTCGGAGAGCAAGCCAATTGTGAGGGTCACACGTTCGATTCGAGTCCCATTAGGAGCTCAAAACGCGTGAACAGTTTTGGCCGCCTGCGCCGTCTTCTGACCCACTGTATCTGCAGCAATAGGGGTGTGGGGTGTGGGGTGTGGGATTATACCTAGTGGGACTGTATACCTGGTAAGGTAACCCCAGCAGGATGTCCGGAAGGTGATATTTTAATTTTTCTAAAATTAATATGAAAATTTGCACCTTGGATTAACTATTGAGTAAGTCTACACATACTTCAGTGTTATTTTAGTCGTATCTCTTGTTTTTTAATATGTCGCCAAAGTCGCCGAAGTCCATTCCACGAAAAATTTGAAGTTATTTAAAAAATAAGTAATTTTGTTCAAAGTCACCTGGTGTCCCTGTCCTCGTCAGGGCTCGGGTACCGCTCCGTGGCTGTTCATGGCCTTCCCCGGGCCCAGTGGGTTGGATGTGATGCACCTGGCTTGGCCCAAAGCCATCCGGGCACCACCAGAAAGAACTTTCAAAAAAACGCGACTTATTGGCCCATTTTGAGGCAAAATTTGGCCTATAGAACGCTCATGGGGGCTGCAGTAACGTCTGCGCCGACCAGAATCCCTTCTTTTTGTGCCACATGAAGCAAACCAACCGAGTGCCGTCGCCCCAGGCCTCTAAAACAGGAAAAAATGGCCCAAAACTCGTCAATATTTACGAAATCTCAAAAACTGCCGCTTTTGACATAAAACAGGAGGTAGAGGTACTTTCCAGTGGGATTTTGGCAAAAACGAGATCAGATCTGAAATCAGCATTAAAAAACAAAACTTTCTCGTGGGGTTCACGTCCTTGAATCGAAAACAGTGGTTAAACGAGACACCCTAGCGTACATGCCCATGCATACAGCTAGATCTGCCTATAAACCCTTTGCATATTTTTAGATGTATACATCCCATGTACGCAGCATTAGCTGTATAAATGGTATGTATGCAGAAATTTTTTTATACATAGCATGTATGCAGTATTTAAAGCATAAAATGTATACAGTTGAGCTGACAGAGTAGGTTCGATTCTTGTTTGGCGACTCTGGAGCCAAACGCGTCAAGAGTTTTGGCCACCTGCGCCGGTCCTCTGGTCCACTGTGCGGCGCGCAGACGCTCCTTTCTCCAACTTAATTTTGTTCACGCCCCAAACTTCAAAACTTCATGAAACGTAAACGAATGGCAATGTAGGAAGCGGATTCAGAAAAAGGACCCAAGCCACAATTTTGGCTAAAATACCAAAAAAGCGACAACTTTGAAGTCCTGTAGCTTCAAAACGGCTACTCAGAAAAATCTTAGGGAGTGCTCATTCGACTCGTAGGGACCCATTCTACAAGGAGAAGATATTAGACAGGCAAAAAAAAAAACAAAGGAAAAAAAAAGTACGAAGACAATTGCCAATTCAATGGAGTTTTTTCAGGCTGGTGACGTCGGTATACGTCCCACGGCAATTACGACGTCATATTCTTGTTCCTTGGTCAATTTTCCGTAAGAGATCCAAATATCAGCCCCCGGGGATGAAAGGTGTCAATATACGGCAAAATACCCAAATCCATATTTTTACTCCTACAATAAAACTAAAGTTCGGTACAGCTCAGCCAAAAAAAACCTTCAGGCCATGTCTTTGTGGCAATGGACTACCTTTTAGTTGCCTAAAGAGCCCCCAAAATATCAGGAGAA
The DNA here is from genome assembly GCA_030522485.1 of Stenchaetothrips biformis. Classification (NCBI taxonomy): domain Eukaryota; kingdom Metazoa; phylum Arthropoda; class Insecta; order Thysanoptera; family Thripidae; genus Stenchaetothrips; species Stenchaetothrips biformis. Next base: position 1,701,189 of record CM060099.1, on the reverse strand, counting down.
TCGGAGGGGGTCATGGCGAGGTCTGCCTTTTCTTATTTGATATTGCCCCTACAAATGAAGTCCAGGCGTTTGGCATTGCATGACTTGAAATGCGAAGTTCACTCATATTCATGTATGCACATTGCACATTTGATTAGCCGTAAAAGTTGCCCGAGCCAGCCCTCTGGACTTGCCCGAAGTAGTGGCCATTCTGCGACGAGAGTCTCGCGGCATGGACTCCCCAGCCTGCTGCAGCGCAGTGGTGTCATGCTGGGCTCGAAACCGGAAAGCCTCGTTCCGATTCCGGCCCCGGGAGAAACAAGTGGAAAGGGGCACCTGATTTTCCATTGGCGGGAATTAAAGAAATGAAAGTCATAAGATTGCTTGTTTATTCGGAACTAAAAGCAAGAAGGAAACACAGCGTTCTGACCCGCTCTGACAGAATCAAAGAAGAATCTTTTGAGAAACAGAGTAACAAGGTGGATTGGCTGTGCTGCCGGGTGACGTCATTGGTCCAGAGGTGACACTTAGACGTCCTAGGTCTACAAGATGGTTGGGGTCCGCGGCCCGCAGCAGGGTGGCCCTCGCAGCACCTGCAGGCAGCACAAGGGGAGAGTCAGACACCAAACCTATTCAATACGTGCAACGCCTCCCATCACTCCTTCCGATTGTGACCAATTGTTTAAAGATTGCCTTATGGGTAAATAGAACATTCTTAACTACGATGTCACTAACAAAACTATTTACTCAAACGAAAAACATATTTAAGATTTGTCACTTTTTAACTTTTTGTATTTTGTGTCCCAAATTATAATTTGGGAGTTACTTAACTACGCCGAGGTTTTTGGTGCTAATTGGTTGAAAAGTGGCACTCGTGTGTAAAATTGACCGATTCAAAACATTTTATCTCAGCGTCTTCCAGCTCAGCTAGTAAGTGTGCAGATAAAATCTTTTTGCAGGAAACAGTGATAATGATTTTTTTCCCATTTAGACCTCTTTGCCGTTTTGACGGCCCTGGGTAACCTAGCAACTTGGGACGTTTCTTACGGGTGTCGCCCTCTACTGAATTAAAGTTTAGTGTACGTATCAACAATTCAAAAAATCTACCTGTGCAGCCCTGGCCTTACGTCTCCTACCCTGGCTTGACCTCTCGGCCGGGAAACATCAATGCTTTCAGGTGCTGATTCGTCATGGTTCGTCCCCATCGCGGTTCGTTTACGACGCACGTCCCATTGAGTGCAAAACATTAGATAAGCAAGTCGGTGTGCGCCCAGACCCGCACGCGCCGTGCCCTCAGCCTCACCGTGGCGGCGCTAGGCCGGGGCGGCGTCCAGCACGTTGTCCGTGACGTCCAGCGCGTCGTCCTTGACGTCCTCCGGGGTGGCGAAGGCGACGCTGGCCGAGCCGGGCCCGGCCCTGCCGTTGCACTGCACCGAGGCGGTGTAGGCCGTGCCGGGCCGCAGGCCGGACAGCGTGTGCTCGTACACGGCGCGCTCCTCGCGCACGTCCACGGTCACGGCCTCGGGGACCTCCACGCTGGCGGCCTCCTGGCTGCCGGCCTCCACCGCCACCTGGAAGAACTGCAGGTCGCCGCGCAGCAGCCGCGGCAGTCGCCAGCGCAGCAGCACAGAGCTGGGCGAGGCGGCCACCGCCTCCAGGCCCTCCACCGGGTCGGGGTCTGCGCACAACACAGAAACACCAACTTACGGGGAACTGCTTCGTATCACCAAGCGAAACCACCACGAAGCATTTCTTCTGAATTGGAAGCAATTTGACTATGCCTTTACTTCCACTCCTGTAAATTTTGTCAAAATGTAAGGAACATTTCTGAAATCCTGATAAAAGTTTACGTACGTCAGAAAGTTCCTTAGAACTCAGATCATTCATGTACGAAGAAGTTTTCAGAACCTCAGCGGTCAGAGGTGCTCGTGTTTTCATCACACTCTATATGTCTTATAATGAAATTTGACCTCTGTTATTCGTATGTTACAGTGAATTCAGAGCAAGCATAATACGAAGTTATATTTTTCCGTAATACGAATCTTTTTAGCTTTTTCATTGTAAGATACAAAGAAAAACCTTCGTAATACGAAGAAAACCCACCTTTGTATTATGCTTGCGCCGTTTCCTTCGTATTATGAATATTTCTTCGTAAGACATTTAGAGTGCAGGATTTCAAACTTGTGTCTGACATTCCGACAAAATTTACTCGAGTGTCATTCGTAGTTACTAAGCAGATATGTGAAGTGCAGTTCAATAATGAAGCAGAAGAAGGGTTAACTCAATTTAATCATTTAAAGGTCAAACCAAAAATTGTTTAAAAAAAAAAACTTAAGAAGAGAGTGCTGTATACATAATGAATACAATGTATAAATGAAAGACACCCACAACCCGAGTTTGATTGAGCTCTGAACGGGTCTTCTACAAGTGTTGTGTTTGTCCCGAGACAAGCCAAGACATTCCCCCTCGGCGGTGCCCCGGGCCGGCGGGCCGCGCACTCACCGCCACCCTGCAGGTCGACGGCGAGCTCGGCGCGGTCGCCGTGGCCGCCCCACTGGTTGGAGGCGCTGACGGCCAGGTGCAGGCGCCGGGCCCCGGCCCTGGGCACGCTGAGGCACTGCAGGCCGGGCCAGGCGGGGCAGGGGCTGCTGCCGGCGGCCAGCAAGGCCTGCTGCCGCCCGTCCACGAGCACGCTGTAGTTGGCCAGCACGCCGTTGGCGATGGACGGCGCGGCCCAGCGCACGCGGACTGTGCGCCGGTCCCAGCGGAACACGGCCAGCTGCAGCGGGGCCGACGGCGCTGCGGGCAGGGCGAGCGGCCGGTCATTGGCACACCGGCAAGACAAACGCGGCAAAACCATTTCCTGTCCTAACGCCCTCACGAAGGACCGGAAACATGGCCTCAAGGGTTTAGGCACTGAAGGGCGTAAATTTGTAGTCTTTGTGCTGCGAGTGAACTTATGAGCAAGTGCAGAGCATCTTGCTGTCCGCGCCGCAGACTTTCGCAACGCAAGCCGCGTTCAAGGGCGACCAGGCGATGCCGTCAGCGCAAAAATGGCGATACGAAATCACGCCACTCTTTTGAGCCGACGGTGGCAGTGTTGCGTCATGTTTGTTGTTCTGCCGCGCGGCCCTGCACTGTATGCAGCGCTGCAGGAAGCACTGTACTGATACAGCCAGGCCGCAGCGAGGAGGAAAAGACGCAGGGGCTTATCGAGCTGTCGGACTCTCGACCTCGGGGCCCAACTAAATCAAGCGGCGAAATATCGTGCACTGAAACGTGTTCAGGAGAGAGTTACGCCAAAAGTCCACTGGACCAGAATTCACAACTTTTTTGACTCAAGGACTGAAAAGGGTTAAGTTCTGCTCTGTCGATTGTGGCAGTGTGAAAGTGTTTTGACACATTTAGGGGATTCTTTGTCGCGATTCATCTCTGCAGAAAATGCCTACCTGAAGAGTTACCGTCAACAATGGCCGATCTATTTGGGCTTAAGAAGAAAGACCTTAGCAACATGTTTGACAAAAACTTGATTTTTGTGCATAAATGTTCCTTACTTTCTGAAAAATAACTAATCGAATTTTCAACAAAATTGTTGATAAGCCCTTGTTGACGACCCGAAAGTAGATCGGCCCTTGTTGGCTGTCTCTCCACGGATCGGGCTTTGAAGGCGGTAACTCCCCAGATAGGCCTTTCAGCAGGGATGGATCTTCGGGACATGGGCGTGTCAAATAGCGTGCGTGCTTGAGCAGCACGCCACCCCTTAAATAACGAAGAAATCGCGCAGACAGGCTGCAGGGAATGTGGCCGGCAGACTGCGAGGTCTCGGTGGACTTCCTGCAGGGACTCACGTGAGTGCAGCGTGGTCACGTTGATGGCTGTCCACGGCCCGTCGCCTGCAGGGTTGACGGCGGCCACCCGGAGCTGCCAGCTCTGTCCGGGCGGCAGGTCTCGCAGGGCCAGCACCGTGGCCGTGGTGTTGCCAGCTCGGTCCGTGCTGCCGGCCTGCAGTCCCCGCAGCTGCCAGCGGTAGTGCTGCAGCGGGCCGCGCAGGCCCAGGCAGCTCCGCGGCGGCGACCAGCGCGCCACGACCGAGGTGTTGGAGGCGGAGACCGGGGCCAGGGCCTCCACCGGCACACCGGGCACTGCGGGCAGCACAGTGGCACAAGCTAGTCTCTCCAACGAAGTGGGCATCCCTCTACCTCCACACCAAAGCATTCATATACCCCCACAAAAAGCAGACAAAATCCATAAAGAGGGGGTTATTGGGAGCAGCTACACTCTAAAGGGCGTATCCCCTTAAATACTGTCCTTGCCGGCCGGCCCCGTCAAACCTACAAACTCAAAAGTGTACAAAGTACACTCCACCTGGAAACAACATCCATGCACACTCCGGAGCATGCCTGGCGTGAACACTCCAGGTTGCGAAGTACATGCCAGGTGGCACAAACCTGCAGCACGCTGAAGGTTCCTATTCTTGCATGATAGACACAGGTATGCGCCACCTGGCGTGTACTTGGCAAGTATGCGCCAACCAGCAGTGTACATGCATGTTGTCTCCATGGAGAGTGGAGTGTACTATGTAATTACGCACTTGAGTTTGTAGAGAAGTTCATGGCGGAAAGCGAGTCTACGCGAATATTGCAATTACGAAAACAAAAAATGCCCCATCTGCAATTTTACCATGGTTATCGGGGGTTTGGGCCTTGGCGAGTTAGCACGACCACCTCTTATAGTACATATCTAACTGTCTACCAACCTCACACTTACAAATACAGACTTGCTAGTACACACGTCCAAACGCATACTTGGCAAGTACACGCAACTGCATGCTTCGCGCCGTACAACATCATGCCTCGCACGTGCGTTTGGACGCGTGTACTTGCTAAGTATGCATTTGTAAGTGCGTACTTAACCAAGAACTATGCGTTGGCAAGTATGCACTTGCAAGCATGCATCTGTAAGTGTGCCTTTAGTGGACAATTTAGTTTGCGGTGTAGGGGTTGACGTGTGCCAGCGAACCCCAATTAGAGAGCACCGTTCCCCAGGCAGCCGGTTACCGTCCGTGGGCGTGGCGGCGTGCAGGGAGACGTGCTCGTCCTCCACGGCCACCGAGACGCGGTACAGGGCGCCGGCCTGCAGGCCCTGCAGCAGCGCGCCGCTCCGGGCAGGCTGGAGGAGGCCGGCCGGGCCGCAGTCCCCGGGGCAGCCCAGCGCGCGCACGCACTGCAACCAGGGTTCCACAGCCGTGTGCAAAGTGGCATATTTCAAAGCCGAATCGAACATTTATTTTTCCCCCGAATCGAATCAAATGTCTCCACTTTAAATCCGATGCGAAGAAATAATTATACAAGAATGAACGCAATCTTGAAAAAAGAAGTAAGGTGGGGCAAGAAAATATTCTGAAAATCACAGAATGAAATGGAAAGGTAATGAATTATTTAGACGGGGTTGGCATCACCTATTGGGGGAAAGTGCCAATTTTGGCTGACATAATCGCACTCCGCGCGCCCATCATTCAAATACGAGCCGAAAAAGTTCGGTTTTCTCGAATCACTTAAATTCGAAACCTGATGCTTCAAAATCCATCCGAATCGATTTGGATGCGAAGGGTTCGCATGTCACTAGGTTCCAACAGGTCAAAAGACTTACTTTTGGAATCCGTTTTCAAGTGTGTGAATTTTGCATGTTTCAACGCATTTACTGGTCAGAAAATCGATCAGTTAATACAGAGATAATAACTAAAACTACCGCACTAAAAATGGTTTCATCTTTGCGTTGACCGTTTATGATGGAAACAATCGGAAGGTGAGATTGGGCCAGAACAGAAGAGGACAGAAGAGTAAAGGTTCATCAGCCGAGGTGACAGTGAAGAGGCTTCCCCGGTGTGCAGGACTAGCACTGCGGGGCGCCCACCTGGTACTCGATGGCTGCGGGCCGGCTGCTGTTCCAGGAGACTCGCAGGCCGTCCGTCGCCGCGGCCACCGCCACGTCACGCAGCAGCGCTGCAACAGCAGGGGTGTTCAAGTCCATTGGTTTATCAGGAGAAACAAAGCCGATGCTGAGAAAGCTTTAACTAAACTAATAGATGATAGATAATGTAGTGCCTAGAAACTAGTTTCAAGAGCATTAATAAAAATTGAGGGAATTTTTGGAAAGCGTCGACCCTTTTGTTTTACCTTTGAATCCCCAGGTTTAAATCCCATATGGATATCTGGTCTGGAATATTTCCATTCTGGTTTCTGATATCCATATGGTTTTATTATCCATATGTAAATTGGAACATTTTTCCACTCTGGGTTTTCAAATTCCATTCTGGAAAAAAAATTCCATAATGGAAACTGAAAATCCATTCTGGAAACAATGAGATCCATAGTGGTGCATGAGTGGTGCATACTGGTTATGGATTCGTCTAAAATTTTGAGCTTTGATAGCCGACCTGATCGGCTATGCAGAGGCTAGCACCCAGAGGGCGAAAAGGCAAGCCTTAAAAATATGTGATGTGGGGTTAGCAGTTCACTTCGCACACATGAGGGGAAGAGAGCCCGCTTACCTAACTAAATCGCGACCCGTAGCGACAAGCGAGAGCAACCCAAGATTTTAAATAGCTAATGCTACAATTATCATACAGAGTTCAATTACGTAGGTACGTGAGTCTCAAGTAGACCTTGCAGTTTCCGTCTACTTCGAAGTGTTGGAACATTCTCTCCCGGCTTGGGGAGCTCTTTTAACTGCTTGATTAGAAAAAGCGACACTAGCGCCACCTTGCGGACGAAGGTCACAAAATCCACTCTGGAAATTTGAAAATCCATTATGGATTTGGTCCTTTAAAAAACCACTCTGGTATTTCATAATTCCATAGTGGATTATTATTCCCATTCTGGATTCGACAATTCCACATGGAAACTAAATTTCCATCTAGAATCATAATTTCCAGACAAAAGCCCAGTATGGAATTTCTCTTTTCCATCTGGATATTTCTAAATCCATATGGATAAGAATATTCCAGATGGAAACCCGGAAATCCAGAGTAAAATCCAGGTGGAATTTAAAGCTGGGAGCTATCTCTCTTTACCGGCAATTCACATAAAAAGAGGAGTGAAGCCTTTTTGAGCCCATTAACATACCAAGAAAGATAAAACTTAAATTTGCTAAATTTTGATGGAGTCATGCAAACTGTGCTTCATTTATGACCTTTCTCAGTCGAAATTTAGACCGGAAAAGGGGTCAAACGGAGTTATGATCATTTTCCATGAGGATTCTCTATCATTGAGTCAAATAATATTGATATTAGGTTTTTAACTTTTCTCAAGCACAATAATTAAATAGAAATTCAAATTGGATGGAAGTCGAGATATTTCTTTGCTCCGCTTTTTGGTGCGTATGACTCATCCTGGCGTTGGGCTCCAGGCACACAGTCGCACTGTTTGAATAGCAATGCTGGCAGCAGGTTCCCCGCGTGCGGCAGCGCGTGCTGCCCGCTCACCGGGCGGCAGCGTGCGCACGCGCGTGTGCGGCACGCTGTGGAAGGCCTGCAGCGCGGCGTCCAGCAGCAGGGCCCTCACGTCCACCACGGCGTCGGCCGGCAGCCCGTCCAGCGAGAAGGCGGCGGAGGACGGCGGCAGCACCGGCCCTGTCGTCCAGGGGCCGCCGGGGACGCGGTGCTGCAGCGCCAGGAAGCGCGCCTCGCCGCTGCCCGCAGTGTTGCCGTCCAGCTGCACCCACCCCGCCACGGAGTGCGTCGTCACGGCGGACACGTTGGGCGCCGACACCAGGTGCACCAGCTCTGCAACGCAAGCCTTGCATGTTCACCACGTCGCGCCTTATGAATAGTTAGCACGTCATCGTTCAAAAATGTAAAGAATAGTTGATTCCATCTCATTCGCGTAATATGTTGTTAAAACACTGCAAAAATGGGAGGAAGGACATGGTCGGGAGCAGTTCTCGCGAAATGTGATAATTTTGTGTCCTCTCTCTGGTTCTTCCAACCTGAAGTCGATTTGAACGGGGTCTTTTTCTACCTTAATGTTTTTTGACCTTGCGGACAAGGTACAATTCTTATCAGGATGAAATTTTGCCTCCTTCCACCATTTAATTGCAAGTTTTACCCCAGAATGTAATTTCCGTGGACACTTTTTGATGTCCTACGCTCCAGATTTGGGGCTTCGCGCCTCTACTACAGCCCAAGGAAATATGAGAAATCACTTTCGCGAAGTGCATTTTGTTTTACGCAAGTGAGGCTACGTTTTGACGTGTAGAACGTATCTCTCGGGTAAAATTTGCAGACACAAGATGACTCCGAAAATTGTCCTCCACAACTAAAATTCGAAAAGTCTAAAATCGGGTTTTTTGAGACGGTTTTTCTACCTTATGCGCGATCGTTCTAAAACTTTTCTCATATTGTTGGTGCATTCGTTCTACACAATTTGCAAAGTGGCGGAGTAATGTGGCACCATTAGAACGGAAAATATAAACTTAAATATGTTTCAAAGCGGCGAAAAAATTGGCCTAGCAAGCAATAAGTGTAATTTCCGTTCCACCCATTGCTAGCAGACCATTCAAAATTTTGATTGCGAACCAATCCTTGTGTGTTTGCCTTGTAGACAAGTTGTTCCAGTAAAATTTTGGTTCCGGTGCCAATTTTGATTTGGCTTGTAAACCCCATTTCATGCAATAATGTAATTTCCGTGGACTGTAATTTCCGTGGACAAAATGGGCTTTTCGTTGCGTTTCACGTGATTTTCGCCTCGTAATGGGCCTCAGCTCTAAAGTATGTCAATACTTTTCTGTTTTAAACCTCTCTTATTGAGGGAATGCCATTCTTATGGCCTAACCCAAGAAAGCATGCACTGAATATAGGTCACTGGCCAATCATAGGTGCGTTTACTTGAAGAAAAGTTGATCGGCAGGTCGATCAAGCGGCCCACTGCTCGCGCCGCGGTATTTTTAGCCGTCTCAAATGCAAATTCAGGCATTTCAGGCACAAAAGTTAACAACCTATACATATTCTAAAAGGGGAAATGGTTTCTGTAATCTATTTGACGTTTTGGGTCTCAGCACCCAAAAGGCAAGCTGAGGAAAGTCGTGGCGTAGTTTAACACAACATCCATCTGGTTAAACCCGCCGCAAGTCACAAAATGGACCCAAACGAGCAGCGACCCGACTTTTTGCAAGAGTCTAAGCTTTCGACTCCACTCATCAGATTGGTCAAACAATGTATTTTCTGGACAACCAAGCGGTTTTATGCTGCTTTGTTCGGCGCGGCCGGCGTACTGCCATGACAGTTCTGACTGCGAGTCAGTGAAACCGTTCAACGTTGATTATTCAGATCGGAGAGCTTAACCGAAAGCTTTGAGTCTTGCGAAAAATAGGCTCGCTGTATTTTGGGGTCTAGCTGACCAGACCATTTAAGACTTGCGGTGGACTTAACCTGACCGATATGTTAAGCAACATGTCGTCTTTCCTAAGCTTGCCGTTCAAATGCTAAGACCCAGTTTATCGAATAAATTACAGCAATCTGTTTCTTAAACTTTACTCTTTCCGAAAATATAGGTTAGTAAACGTTGGTGCCATATGCTAGGAGGGCTAAATAGACCGCACCGCCGATCAACTTTTCCTTAACTGACCGCACCCATTATTTAATATTTTCCGAACATAGAGGACACGCCGGAGCTGATCAAGTGGGACTTTCCTCCGTTGTCCATTGTAGGGCCCATCATTTGCCAAGTGTAAGAGGTACCGCCTGGGAGGTAAACACTATGCAACCGTGGTCAGAAGAAAATGAATTCACAGTTGTTCCCGAGACAGGGAATTAAGCCGGGGGAGGTGGACACCGGACCCAGTCCTGCTCAAAAAGGCTGTTCTAGGGTGGGGGCCCCGCACCCCTCCCGGGAAATGTATACCTCCTCACTTACTGGTCACACTACGAGTGGGACCTTGTAGCCGCATGAGGTTCTCCTCCTCCAGCAAAACGTGGCACCCTAGTAAGGACGGCCATGTCCCGTTTGGCAGTGCACGCGGGCATATGTCGGGCCGGAAACGGCATACGATCAAACTGTGGTCTAGCCCGAAATCTTATTGTGAGGCACGCAACATGGAACCAGAATGCACAGATGTGGAGGGAGCTGCCTAAACTGCTAGGCGTTTGCGTTCGTATCGCACCTATTCTAAGGGCCCATTAAAAGGTAATTTCCGTGGACAATTTCTGAGGCTGTGTAATTTCCGTGGACAGCAAAAAAATTAAAATTGCGATATTTTCTATATTAGTGGGGTGATAGCTCGCCCCGATGAATCCATGATCCCTAGAGGTGTTCTTAACAAGATAAATGCAAAAAACCCGGTTTCAATTGAACTTTTTTTCAAAAAGTTTCGGGGCTCAAAATTAACCATTTCGCGAGAACCGCTCTCGGACACTCATTCACAGCACGAAAAAATGTGAAAAGTACGACAAAGATTGTAGAAAATAGTAAAACGATGATTAAGGAAAGTTCAATCAGAATGGTTAAAAGTACGAAGTGACCTGGACTCGTACCGAAACGTCACTGGGCTGAGGGGTCCACCACTGAGCTCTGGAGGGTACAAAGGATTACTCATTACCAGTAGTTACCTACAAAAATACGCAGAAAACTCCATAATTTTGTCCAGGTAAGATAATTTTTGACCTATTTTTATAAGAAAAACGCCCCACAGCCGAGAAAGCAGCAAAAATATCTAGTTTCGGCATGTGATCACCAATGATTACTGGACGAAATGTACACACGATTACCAGAGTGGTGGACCCCCCGCACTGGGCCCCATTGTACTTTGTACAATAATCGTTGTACTTTATACAAAAGTTGTTATACTTTAAAAAAACAACAACAAGAACTGACTTAAGAATTTGCCAGAACTACCACCGTCACCAGGACGTTTTCGCACCAACTGTAGCAGTTGCCGGGGAAAGGCCGAACAAACTCAAATGTGTGCATGGCACATAGTTTTAAATGTGTGCCTTATGCACACCGTTAAGTCTGCAGCCACACTGTAGGCACTCTGTTCTAAACAGCTGTAAACAGTGTGCTTCCAAGCCAGACACTTGAGATCAGCGCGCCTGAGCGAGACCTACATGGGCACATTGTTTTAAATGTGTGCCAACAGTCACACACTCTGCATAAAGGCTCATTCAAAACAATGTTCCTTGCACTCACTTGCGTGTGCAGGGTGAGCGAGTCGGTGGCAGACCTATGTTCAAGAAAGAACCGCCGGCAACGTTTAGCGTTCAAACTGATACACTAAATTTCTATGTACTTTTTTGTGCGCAAGATTCGCACAAAATTGTGCATGCTTTTTGAAATGCACGAATTTGTGCGTAACTTAGTACGAAAGAGTGCGTTGTTGTGCATAAAATTCGTGCATATTGAAACGGATGCACAACTTTGTGCAAAGGTTATGAACAAAAACGTAAATGGTAATTTAGTGTGGACAGCAAGACTGCCACGGGTTTGAAGATGCGCACAACAAATCTTGTCCCCTTTTGAGCCCAGGCTGCGAGTGAATGCAGCCGGAGTGTTTGGAGGAGGCGGGAGGAGTGCAGCGGGCGAGACTCACCTCGCTGGCAGGAGGCGCCGTGGAAGCCGGGCAGGCAGCCCTGCAGGCACTCGCCGGTGTAGGGGTCGCAGCCACCCACGCACTGGCCGCACCGCAGCGCGCAGCCCGCGCCGTACCAGCCGCCCCGGCACACTGTCAAGGGCTACACTGTACACTCAGGGCGAACGAGTCATTATCAGGACCGGAGTCTTGGGCGAGGTATTCTTTAATACTCAAATTTGGGTAAAGAAGGTTTTCTCACTCAAATTTAAGTGCTAAGACCATGTAGCTTTGTAGGAAGCTGGTACACCCTTTATCGCCCAAATTTACCCAATTTAGGGTGAAAAAATGATTCTCACTTAAATTTGGGTGAGAAAGTATATCTCGCCCAAAATTGGGTATCGATGAAGACTCTTGCATTTTCAGTCTGAGGAGCAGAGCCCCTCCTGCATGAATAAAAAAACCGAATGCTGTTCAGACTTTTGATTACTCAGATTTGAATACGGATTTCTGGGAAAGATGCCTTCAGCGGGCAAGCGCCGCAGGTCAAGGTAGGTGTAGACGACTGGCGGGGATTGTCGGAGCTGGCGCAGCATCGCCGCCTGCTACAAGACACGGTCTGGCGTACACCTTGTTTTATGTGTACCGTGAAACGGGGTAATTTCGGGCACCCGGGGTAATTTCGGGCATCTCTGGCCGAAAGCATTGCGATGATGCTGCCGTCTAGCGGCGACCTCGGAGGCTTCTCCCGTTGCGCGCATCGCATTCGCCACACTTAAAACCGTCGGATCATTCCTCTGGAGACCAAAACAGATCCGATTTTTCCGAGATACAGTGATTTTCGTATTTTACACTTTTTACCTTAATTCAGTGTATGCGTGAAAACTTCGACTGGCAAGCCAAACCTGTTCACAAACGGTGCATAAGGTATTTTTATTTCGATTTGGACATGTTTTGAGCATGCTGTGTCAAATTTTCAATCACCTCCTGCAAATGGTATGGTAAATAGGGGCTCAAAACTAAAAAAAATTGTTACTTTTAGGGGTAATTTCGGGCACTGAAATGGCATGCAAGGGCAAGCAGGGTTGTTCTGAACACTTCAAATTTCGCAGGGCTAGAGTGGTGTTAGCTTCTTCCAGCTCTTCAGAGCTCTTCTGAACGATGGAGATAATCCATTAACAAAGATAATACTCAACTGCCGCAGCAGTCGCTTTGTAGAACTTTGACTATCATAAAAATGGGCCAAGGCTACATCTGTACTTTTTATGTGTGGTATGTACACATCCCATCTTAGTGTCAGTGATTGGTTCGTGACTAAAATTTTATCATGTTTTCCGGGACTTTGACTCTGAGAACGGCCGCATGGCTTGCCGGGTTGCTACGGAATGCAGAGTTTTCCAGAAAGCCCCTGTATCTTCCCAATTGTGCATAAGACTTGCCTTCCATGTACGTCAGTTTCAAGAGGAAGATCCACGACTCATCTTCGCGTAATGTAGTGCGGCCCGAGTTGTATCATTATCAAAAACGAAAAAGGATCAAGGTTCAAGGTTAGACGTTCAACAAGAAGCGTCCTAAATAGCTCCACCCAACTCTCCCAAACATCAAACTATTTGTTCCAATCATGACTTCAAATTATGTATAAATGGCCACCCCTACCATCCCTCTACATCTACATCCTTAAGAATTTCACATTTTATTATATAAGCTCAAAAGAAAGAGACAATTATTGATTTTGAGACCAAAATCAGAACGAGAAGTCGTTTTTTCCTGGGGTGCCCGAAATTACCCCAAAACACGGGGTTATTTTGGGCACTGCTTTGGGCCCTCCACTGTAAAAACGGTGAGGCGTAGATATCTGGAATTGGCGTCAAATTGAAGCTAAAGGTGGGTAGATGATAAATTTTAACCCTCAGAGCCATGGCAACACCACGACTTTCACAATTTTAAAAATACCTCTCAAAAGTGCCCGAAATTACCCCGTTTCACGGTATTAAGTATGTACTTAGGTTCAGCTATACGATATTAAATTTTGATTAACATGACGTTGAAAAGAAGAGAGCACTTGTAAATAATATATTCAAAGTGAACAAGGATAACGTTTGCCTGTACATGAATCACATTTATCTTAAGTAAGAAACAGATAAAGGCCCTGATTGGCTTAATGTAAATGAATAAAGCGGACACATATGGCCTATAAATGCAGTATGCTGGTTTTGCCCAAAATATCCATACATTTCAAAGATGTGAACGCGGGCATGCACGTAGTTTTTACTGCATACATGAGAGGGAACGTAGCTTTTGCTGTAAACATTGCAACGATGAACTCGTTGCGGCAGCGTACTTGCCGCTCCTTGCGAGAAAAGCAACCGACAAATCGATGAGCATGCACGACGCTGCAATTCGCTGTTGCAGAGATTCGTAGCCTCAGAAACCGTCACTCTTGGAACAAAATGCAGCTCATAAGCACGTTATCCCTTTGAATTTGCATAGGGAAGGCGTTCCATGGCACATTTACACAATATTAATCGACCTTCGCCGATTTTGTTCATATTGTGTTTAAATATTGCTCTTATTAGTAGGATGATCCACGCGAAATCTCACAGCCGCAGCCCTACACTTATAAATGCGCTGTGCGTACTTCCCATGCATTTGCAAGTGTATACACAGATAAGTAGCGGTGCTGCGCTCACCCTGGCCGCAGAGGGGCCCGTGCAGCCCCGCTAATGCACTCACCCTGGCCGCAGAGGGGCCCGTGCAGCCCCGCTAATGCACTCACCCTGGCCGCAGAGGGGCCCGTGCAGCCCCGCTAATGCGCTCACCCTGGCCGCAGAGGGGCCCGTGCAGCCCCGCTAATGCACTCACCCTGGCCGCAGAGGGGCCCGTGCAGCCCCGCTAATGCACTCACCCTGGCCGCAGAGGGGCCCGTGCAGCCCCGCTAATGCACTCACCCTGGCCGCAGAGGGGCCCGTGCAGCCCCGCTAATGCACTCACCCTGGCCGCAGAGGGGCCCGTGCAGCCCCGCTAATGCACTCACCCTGGCCGCAGAGGGGCCCGTGCAGCCCCGCTAATGCACTCACCCTGGCCGCAGAGGGGCCCGTGCAGCCCCGCCGCGCACGTGCATTGGTCCCCCGCGCAGAACCGCACCCCGCCGCAGCCCCTGCCGGCGGTGGCCAGCGTCTCGGAGCAGCGCAGCGCGCAGGCCTCGCCGAAGCGGTCCGGGCCGCACGCTGGGGGCCAGAAGGGAAGGTCAGGGCGCTGTGGCTGCTGGGCCGCCCCGGAGTGCAGGGCAGCGCCGAGGGCCGACTACGCTCACACACCACATTGCAGGCACTGTTCTGATCGGGCGCCATTGTGGCTGGTTCCATTGGATTGGTCCTTGAGTGCACTCAGCAATTATTTTTAGCAGATGATACCGTTAATCTTTAAACAGACCTAAAACTACAAGACACATGAAGGTGTCAGCTTGCTTTTACTCTCGAGTCGAGAAACCAAGCGTCTATCCTAACAATAATATGGGGCGCGTGGCCGGGGTGGGATAGTACGTGCGTGCGTGTCGCGCAGTCTACGCGGAACAATGACACTTGCTCCCCGCGCACAGCACGAGCAGCACCGGCCTCGCGTGCGCAGGCGCTGTCCAACAGCGGTAATCCCTCCTCCCACACAGCCCACGTGCCCCCCCCCCTCCAGTGCAACGTGCGCTACGGGACTTGGGTGGTGCGACACGGCGCGCTCAAAGACGCTATGACACAGGACAGGCCAGTTTGTTTATTTACCATACGCAATCACTGTAATAAGAGCATACTATTGCCATAAGTACTCCATAAGACTGTCCCAGACGTATCATCTGCTTCCATAAACGTTCCTTGAATAAAGATTTTTTTTTTAAAAATCTCGGCCCCCGCTAAATCTAGAGCGCCCACGGGAAGGGGCTCCGTGGTGGGGCGGCTGCCTGGCCGCGGCTCTGCGCGCCAAGTGTCTCACCCTGGCTTTGTTGTGGGAAGGGCTTTAAAAAACAAATTTAATCAGTGCATGAATCGACTCTTTCTGAATCCATCGGTGCCAACCAAATTCGCGTCTGATCTAAACTGTGGCTGCAAACGGTGTGCGAACACAAAAAATGTCATGGGACTTTTTTTGTTCCATGAATAATGCAATTTTAAGCAAATCAGTCGGTGATACAATTTGGCGTCCACCAGGTGATACAAATTGTCCAATGATTATAGCAAATTGCTATTTTCTTGTACAATTTCTATCACCTGGAGGACACAACTTGTATCACCGACTGATGTGCTTAAAATTGCATAATTCATGGGACAAGTAAAGTCCCATGACATTGCAGGGCCAAGGCGGCATTCCGACGGCGCCCCCGTGCACCCTCCCCTGGCTGCCGTGGCTGCGGCACGCACCGGTCTCGCAGGAGGGGCCGGCGAAGCCTGGCGGGCACTGGCACGCGCCGTCCCTGTAGTCGCCGCCGTTGCCGCAAGGCGGCGCTGCGGGCAGAGGGCATGGGACGTTAGGATAGTGGTGGGCTGCTGCAGTGCGGGCCGCGGGGCTGCCTCTCACCTGTCTCAGGGGCCGGCGTCACGAGGGACAGTCCCCACCTCCCAGCTCGCACTGGACGATCCAGATCTGGCTTCAGACCTGGCTGCAAATCTGCACAGTAAAATCACAGAGTGGTTTTGAGAGGCGGGCGAAAGCGTGGGCAGCACGCGGCATCGCGGCGGCCACGTACAAGCGGGACGAAGGACCGAAGTGAGGAACGGGAACGGCGAGGAACAACAAGTGTCATAGTTTCCAGGCCTTAGTAATGTTATTGAGTTGGAAGTTTAACTAGAATACACACTTTCAATGTGTTCCTATTCTGCTATGTTACATTTTTGACTGACGTCTTTGACTCCTTGTTAAAGTGTCCTGAATTTCCCCACCCCATAGGAATCGCACTGCCGTGACGAGCAGCGCGAGAAAGCAGTGCAGGCACTCACCTGTGAACTGCACGGGCATGTCGGTGGTCCACCACCCCGGCCTGACCCTGAGCGTGGCGTAGTCCGCCTCCACGGGCACCTCCACCACGTCGTCCGGCCGGCCCTGCCGCCACACGGCGAGCTGGCCGGGCCGGTGCCGCACCTCCAGCACCACCTCGCCGGGGGGGAAGTCTTTGTAGCCGTCAGTGTGGCGCTGCACAGAGAGCACGCGGTGAGGCGCCTTGGCAGTGGGCCGGCCCGCCCGGGGACACTCACCTTGACGACGGTGCCACCCCAGCCGAAGCGGTTGCAGCCCGTCCTTGTGATGTATCTCAGCGTGCCGTCGTCCTCCTCGCCCCACAACGACACCCTGCTGCAGTGCTGGCCGCCGCACAGGTGCAGCTCGATGGCGCTGTGTTCCTCCGCGTACTGCACGCGGGCCGTGACCGAGGCGTTGGCCGGCAGCGCCACCGTGGGGAGCGCTGCGGACAGAGGGCGGCACTGCGTCACTCGGCCTGCAGCGGACCGGAGCGGCGACGCGGCCTCCAGCACAACGAGGCTGGGCCGCTGGAAGCCGCAGAGGCGCGGCGACGTCAGACTGGGGCCAGAGTGCCAGCCGTTCTATTTAAATACTGGCACCTTGAACAAACACAGTGTCTTACGGCCTACATTATTTGTATTTTTGTGTGAATTCAGGGAACTGACAGGCATTCAATGGACTCCCTTCGCAGCCTCGTGAATCTCCCTAACAGCGCGGACCTGGCCTTCTGCTTCCGAGCGTTGGCAGCGTGCCCACGTGTTGAGGCTAGGCAGGGTTTGCCGCCGTGGCGCACTCACCGTCGCAGCCTTCCTCGTCGGAGCCGTCGCCGCAGTCACTGTCACCGTCGCACCGGTAGGCTCTATCAACACACTTGCTGCCGTCCTTGCACTGGAACTGCCACGACTCGCACTGGCCGGCCGCTGCGGACAGAGAGGCCGTGAGACGGGGCGCTGCGGACACGTTCAGGCCCTCCTGGCGGTGGGAGTCTCTCTGCACGACGCTGTGAGACTGGTGTGCGCAGACTGCCATCACTCTGGAAGTCTGACAAGGACATGTTCCAAGACAGAAGAGCCCATGAGGCATTTTTTTAAGAAGTCCGGGCAAGGTACACGACCGGCGGCGATTTCGCCCATTTTCTAGTCAAAGGTATTCATGGGTCTGAAAAACGCTCTAAAATTTTATGTCCGAAAAATGAACGGTTTGGGAGATATGGCCAATGTTCGATTTCTCTGACAACTTTTTGGACTTTTTTGCTAAAATTGAAGTAATTTTTTTTCTCGTCCGCTATCGGCTTGACTTGGCTGCAAATGTGGTTTCTTACGTGAAATCGCACTTTTGAGGCGTTTTATGAAAGTTTTGGGGTTTCTGTGTTCGACATCGATTTTGATCTATCTGACCAAAATTATGCGTGTATAAAGGACTCATCTAACATATTTCACAAAAAAAGTTCGAGTGTGACGCAGGTTCCGACAAACGACCCCAAAAGGCGAAAATGACGATTTTTCTCGTAAAATTGCCCTAAACGTTCCCCTTCTTTGAGTGTGGCACTGCCGGACAGTGCCCGAGTGAGAGACGATGCACTCGCACAGTCACCCCCGCTACAGAAGCAGGCCACGTGATTGAGCCCCTGGAAAGGCCGCGGAGCGGGTACACACACTGGAAAGCGCCTGCGATCGCAGGGTAGGCAAACCCGCCGCGCGCCGCTGTGCGCCTGGTGGGCTACCTTGTCGGGCGCTCACTCCGGCAAGCTCGGCCAGCAGCGTGCGGGGCAAGCGGGGCCCTGCTCCCAGCGCCGCCCACGAGGACCGGCTCACAGTGGGCCAGACGACCGGCACAGGCGGCCAAAACTCTAGACGCGTTTTCAACTCCAGCTAGAGTCGCTTAATGGGACTCGAACCGAACATGCGCGGGCCGCGCGGCCCCATCAATGGATTGCTCTCCGAACGAGGAATCCATTAGTGGGGTCACACGTTCGGTTCGAGTCCTGTTTAGCGAAGTTCGAGCCACCCGCAAACCTCAGAAATTTTTAAACTAAATAGTGGATCACTTACAAGCACAAAAGGCACCAACTCATCGCGCAAACCGCGTCTCTCTGGGGCGTACTGTTTGGTCACGAGGGGGCAGGGACATCAAATTGTAACATTTCTGTAGAATGACCCAAGTGCAGTCTTTCTGAAGCTTATAAAGAAATGCGTGTCAAGAAGAAAATTATGTGGAAAAAAAGTAGTGGTACTAATTTTACAGAATTGATAAATTGATAAAATTACTAAGATATTTAAAATTTCAAAAGAAAGTGCTTCTTTTGTCTCATTGATCGCGCCATATGATCAAAACTGAACACAAACAAACCCTGTAGCATGCAAGAGGCACGGATCGACCGGGGGCAAGTTCGCAAGTTGTGTCATCCTACCTAGCGAATCATCTCACTCCAGCCTCCCCCCCCCCCTCTTTCCTCTACCTCCTCCCTCCTCCTACTTGGGCCGCACAGTGGGCCAGAAGACCGGCATCATCAGCGCTTTTAGGTCTCAAAAGACCCGTAGCGTTCGAGTAAGCAACTACAGCAAACATGGGACTCAGACTGCAAACACTGATAAAAGAAAAGTCGTAAAATTAAGAACCATTCTTGTATAGTATTTTCCCATAGTACATTCATAATTTTACGAATAATTTTATGACGAATGAATCATTATTTTATGAATAACTCGTTTTTTACGAATGCTTCATAACGCATATGAATAATTCATAATATTTCATTATGAACGTTTCGTTTCCTAGTTTTTTCGTTAAAACATCACGAGCTGTTCGTAACTTTACGAATGGTTCATAATTTTCTTTTATGAGCCATTCGTAATATTACAAATCACTCGTAATTTTATGAATATTTCTTAATTTTTCCCTTAAAAGTACGAATTATTCTTACTTTAATGAATAATTCATAATTTTCTCTATGAGCTATTCATAATATTACAAATCATTCGTAATTTTATGAATGTTTCAGAAGGTTTTTTAAATGAGCCATCCTTGTACAGTATTTTCCCATTGTAAAATCGTAAATTAACGAAAAATTTACCGATGAATGGTTCATTATTTTACGAACAACTCAAAGATTTTGGGTACTTTTCGGTCACTTTCAGGCAATTTTTCCAAAAAAATTACGAAGGATTCGTAATCCTTTTCTTATGAATGTTTCATAGAACGTATTTTACGAAGCATTCGTAAAAATGTGAGGTCTTTTCCTTTGGACCCTTGAGTAGCTGGAGGCAGGTGATGATGCGTTGCAGTGTAGCTCGCCGCGTGGTGTCGCCTGGGTCCTCTCGTTGACGCTGACGCTCCGCACGCCGCGCCGCTGCACGCCGCTCGTCATGGGGGGCGGCTGATGAAGCCGTTGAAGCGTCGCGGTTGAAGCGCCGTCGTTCGAGCCGTTGAAGCGTCGCCGTTAAATCCGTTGAGGCATCGCGATTGCAGCGTCACCGCTGAAGTGTCGCCAGTGTCCTCGCATCGCTGCTGGAAGTAGCATCCCCCGCGCGATCCCGCGTTGCGCTGAATGTGGTCCAGTCAATTCGAAGGGCTGACCGCGGGGAAGCATCACAGCAGGGCGTGGAAATGGCCAAGGAGATTGTGAAGCGATGCTCGCGCCTTCGGTGCAGGGGTTACGCACTTCTTCGAGACAATGAAAACCATGCCTTTGTTTTCAAAACGCTTTGCACAGATGGAAAGAGCATGAAATGAAGGGTGCATTAGGCCAATTGCCTTCCTCGATACTTCCTGTTTTACCCATAACAAGGTAGGTTTACGCCAGACCGTGTCTTGTCGTAACAGGCTTCGCGACGCTGCGCCAGTTACGACAATCCACGCCTGGCGTTACACCTACCTTGGCCTGCGGCGCTTCCGTGCTTGCCTTCGGCAAGCTGTCTCAAGGATTTTTGAGGCAATGAGAAATGCACCACGTGAAATCAGCAATAAAATTTTTTAGTCGGTCGATCCCCTTTTTTCAAGATCCTGATTCGGCAAACTGATGAAGTTGGGCTCCTAGACCCCCCTTCCGACCCCTCTTTGAAAAGGTCTTGCCGAGACGTGTCGAAATCCGCAATAAAAAATTTTTGTCGGTCGATCCCTGTTTTTCAAGATCCTGATTCGGCCAACTGATGAAGTCGGGCTCCTAGACCCCCCTTCCGACCCCTCTTTGAAAAGGTCTTGCCGAGACTAATCGAAATCTGCAATAATTTTTTTTAGTCGGTCGACCCCTTTTTCAAGATCCTGATTCGGCCAACTGATGAATTCGGGCTCCTAGACCCCCCTTCCGACCCCTCTTTGAAAAGGTCTTGCCGAGACCTATCGAAATCTGCAAGAAAACTTTTTAGTCGGTCGACCCCCGTTTTTCAAGATGAAGGGTCCAGGTTGATTATGTTAGTAAATTCGGACCGAGGTAGCCGATTCGCAGTTAAAAGTTTGGTCAGGAGTCGAAATTGATTTCATTTTCGTCATCAGCACCTTCAAAAACATACAAAACCATGTAAAAATGTCTCTAAAATATTAAGTCACAAAAAAGTTGCACTTTTTCTGCCGTTTTTTTAGTGTTTTTCGTTGGTACGACTGAATAATTTGAGATAGAGAGCTGAATTTTGGCGTGTGGCGAGCCAAGGATATACCTAACAACCCTGCAAAATCTCATCCCGATCGGCCGAGCCGTTTGGGAGGAGTAGTGCGGACACACAAACAAACAGACAAACAGACAGACAGACAAAACTTTTCAACCCCACTGGAGTAACTGGCTTCGCTAATCGCTCAGCCAATAAATTGAAGGGTTTTCAACGAAAAACGCGAAAACTCGAAAATTTAGGATAAATCTTGGCCGCGCCATCCCAATGTAAAAATTGCCTCCCTTGTGTGGACCAAATTGAGGGGACTCAAGCAGGCCACTGGGCCTAATGCACCCTAAATTTTATGCTGTTTTGATCTGCGCGAAGCGTTTTGCAAACACCGGCCTAGTTTTCATAATCTCGAACAAGTGCGTAACCGCTGCACCTCGCTCGAGCATAGCTTGACGCGCTTCCCTCGCCGTTGCCACCCCCTGATCACAGGGTGCGGCATGCTCCGAGCAGCGTGCGTTGATGGAGGGCAGGGCCGGTCGCCGAACGACGCGGCAGGGAAGAACAGCGGAGACAGGGGGCGCCCTGCTTGGCCCCGCACACAGGCGGCAGTGGGCGGTGGCACGCCGCACTCTCAAGATCCTACTGAGCACTGTAATTCAAAAGGTGAGACATCGGACCAAGTTTTGGCAATACAAAAAGTATGACCGATAAAAAGGTCATACACAAATGTATGACCGAAGAAAGGTCATACACGAACGTATGACCGAAAAACGGTCATACACGTATGTATGACCGAGTAAAGGTCAGACATTAGCGAGACTGGCCCTCCTTTTACCTTGGCGATGTATCAACCTTCATCGGTGATACGAAAAAGTATCACCCTTTTTCGGTCATACAATTGTGTATGACCTTCAAAACGGTCATACATTGGTGTATGACCTTTTCTTCGGTCATACATTTGTGTATGGCCCTTTTTTGGTCTAACAGTTTAGTATCACCCCTTTAAGGGTCAGAAATCTGACCTTTCTATTTTCAGTGAGCTTTTTCTTCGTAATACAAACAAAAGGCTTAGTATTATAGCAGCACAGCAAAGGAAGTAACCTACTGTGAAGAATTCTCAGTAACTTGTAACCAATTTCTTCTTCGAACAATTTTAATTGTATTATGATACATTTGTGTTGTAAAGTACTGAGAATCGGCTTAGTATTATAAAAACAGCACGGCATTTCTCAGTAGGAAATTGGGAGTGCGTTGAGCTCGCATCCAGCGCAAACCTGTAAGAGACAAGCGCTGGAACGAGATGCAGCGCCCGCGGATAGAGGTGCCGAGCGCGGGACGGGCAGGTGCTGCCTGGGCATCAACTCCTGCAGGGCAAGACGCCGCGCACCGACCCGAACGGCAACGACAAGGACAGAGCGCACACTCAAAAGTGTGTACTAAGGATTTTTCTTTATATTACTAAACAAAGGTTTGCCCGAGTCCTGTATTACAAAACATACTTTCGTATTATTAGAAAACACGGTGCAGTTGTATTACAAAACTATTTTCTAGTAATACGAAGCTGTCTGATTTGTATTACAAATGTTTTCTTCGCATTACAAAACATTTTAGATCGCGGTACAGTACGAAGACGTGACAAGAACCACCAGAAAATGTTAAGACGCAATTTCTTTTGTAATACAAAGAAAAGTTTCGTATTACAAAACTCAGAGTTTTGTAATACTAGAGAATAGTATTATAATACAACTGCACCGTGTTTTCTAGTAATACAAAAGAAAGCTTCGTAATACAGAAGTCGTTCGTAGTACAAACTTTTGAGTGCAGGCGGCTAAAACTCCTGCCTCATTTAGAGCTCGAACTTCGCTAAACAGGACTTGAACCGAACGTGAGACCCCACCAATGGATTCCTTGGTCGGAGACCAATCCATTGATGGGGCCACATGTTCGGTTCGAGTCCCATTAAGCGACTCTGGCTGGTACAGATTCACCCAAATTTAGTTTCAGGGTCGACCCATCGTTCAGGAAAACGCTCATAAATTTTTGGGTCAAACGGTTCAGCCAGTTTTTTTTTTTTTTAAGTATACCTTAAAACACTAACACAACAAACCAAATCGTCTCGTAATTACACTCTGTGCGGTTGCATGTGGTTGTGTGTCCTTCGCCAAGTATGCATTCCTTCAAATTAAGTGTGGTTTCAGCAAACAGGTTTGGATGGCAGACGCAGATTCAACACCATGTCGGCACAACAAGCGGCCAGGCGGTGAGTCTGCAGGACGGCATACCCTGCGAGAAGGCGGCGGCCGCGAGGAGGAGCAGGACGAGGGACTTGGCGGCCATCCTCTGGGCAGGCGGTAGCACCACTGCCGGTGCTGCTCCACTGGCTGGCCGCGTGCGCCGCGGACGCTGCGATAAGGGGGTCAAAGCGACGGCGCGGCCACGAAGAACAACAACAGGAAGGGGGGCAAAGTGCGCGCTGCAAGGAGGAAAAGAAGCAAGTGCACTCACAAAGTTTGAAATGAAATCAATCATTCTTCTTGCCACCCTCAAGCAGACTGCACCAAACCACTGACCTGGAGAGAATATTCCTGACTGACGGGGTAACAGGGGAGGGGGTTGAAATGCGTAATCATTTTCACTTCCATTTTGCGCATTTCACTGTGTAGGCACTCCAGAGCCATTTCAAACATTCTTAATTGTTATAAAACTATCTCAGAACGCATTTAGTGACCATTCTGCTCTGTAATTTGTTTTATTTGCGAAACTGCTGTACCGTATTTAAGACTCGGCTGACTCGGCCGCGGGAGTGAAAAATTGGTACAGCGGTGCACTGTTACGAACCAAACAACGCTAATAACCCGCTTCAAAAAGGTGTCATGAATATTTCCAAAGATGCAAATTGTTAAAATAAGATAAACTCCCCATGTGGGAGCTATAAGAGATGTTCGGTGCAAAATTTGGTTAGGTGTTGGTTGGTGTTGTAGTTGGTGAGAAACAAGAGTGAGTACATACAGAGGGACAGGGAGACGGACAGACACACGACGAGTCACTTTTTGGTGCGCCTAAACACAGCAAGGGCCCGCAATCGCTCGCCAAATAAAAAAAAAAACTATCCTGCGACAAACTCAAACGGCCACTTTGAGCCTAGAAAAAAAAAGAGAGAAAAAAACCCGAGACATACTCATAAGGCTACTTCGTGCCTTAAAAAAAGACAAACTGAAGAAAATTTACGATTAACCTATGCAAGATAATACAAAATGATTTCCTTACTTCTAAATTTTTTCCAAAATGAGGATAAAAATTATGAAAATTATCACTGACATAAGCGCCCTATACCTCAACAGCAACCAGGGAGATAACCATTGTAATCTGCTTCCATTTACGTACCTTGAATGGGATTGTTTTATAATCAACCTTAAACAAGGTAGGTGTAAGCCAGACCGTGTCTTGTCGTAACAGGCTTCGCGATGCTGCGCCAGTAACGACATTCCATGCCTGGCGTTACACCTGCCTTGGCTTGCGGCGCTCCCTGCTTGCCTTCGGCAAGCTGTTTCAAGGTTTGTTGAGGCAATAATGAGTGATAAAGGGTCGAAATAGACTATTTTAGAAAATTCGGGTCCCAACGTGGTTGAAACTTTGGTCGGGGGTCGAAATGGATTTCATTTCCGTCATCAGCACCTTTTAAAATATACGAATCGATGTAAAAATGTCTTAAAAATGTGAAGTCACTAAAAAGTTGCACTTTTTCTGCCGCTTTTATAGTGTTTTTTGTTGTTACGACTGAATGAATTGAGAAAGGAAGCTGAATTTTTGCGTGTAGCGAGCTAAGGACAAACCTAGTAACCCTGCGAAATTTCAGTCAGATCGCCTGAGCCGTTCAGAAGGAGTAGTGCTGACAAACAGACAAAACTTTCCAACCCCAGTGGAGTAACTGGCTTCCCTAATCGCTCAGCCAATTACAGTGTGGGTACAAATGTCCGATTCCGTCTTCGCAACATAACAGCTCATGGAATAGTCGGACACAGCCAACACTGTAAATCCAAAGGCGATACTTCTCACCTGCTAAGAGGCGAGACAATTTTGTATCGCCATGTCAGGGCGAGACAGGTTTGTATCGCCCATACAGAGGCGAGACACATTTGTATCGCTCAGACAGAGGCGAGACCAATTTGTATCGCCAAAAAGGGGCGAGACCAATTTGTATCGCCAAAAAGGGGCGAGACAGGTTTGTATCGCCCAAAAAGAGGCAAGACTGTCAAATATCGCTAAAATTTGACCAGAACTGGTAGCCAAGTCACTGCAGTATGTAGAAACAAGCCAGGGCCAGATTTGAATCACTAAATGTATTTGTATTTGAATGGCAGTAGGTAAAATGAGTTCTATGCCCATTGCAAGGATAGCGGCTGATCACAAGCTGCAACTCTAATAACATTGATAACTGCTTGGACCGGAAACTGTTGCTTTGAGGCTGTGATAGTTGAAAAACTTACAGTTGTGGAAGTCCTTGGTTAGAGTTGCATATAGTGTCATCGCCTTTCCTTGGTGGAAGCCAGAGAAGTAGGGTTCTCCTGGAGCAAGAGTTAGAGGGGGTTGTTCCATGGAGTTGTTGTTCTGCCTTGAAATGATGTCTGGCTTCATCAATGTGTGCATAAAGAAAACTATGGCACCAGAATAACGCAAGATTTTCCGAAAAAGGCACCGGATCTTTCAAAACTGACGTATTTGCGGTAAAACTGACTGAAATGATGTTGTTTTCGAACGTGTTGATGCCGGACACAGGGGCCATGTCGTGAATTCGAAATAAACTGCAAACAGCGCGGAACATCTATTCAGCCGTGACCGTGTGAATAAGAAGGTCGTCGTTTGTTTTCGAAGAGGGGATGCAGGGGAGGGGGGCGGTGAGGTATTTGTTTGTTGACATCTGGGTCGTGTCTGTAGTCTACTAAGTGAGTCTCGCGCTTTGCGAAAATTCTGTTTTTAGCGATTTGATTTTTCGTTATTCAGTGATTCGCTTCTTTGCACTACCTTACTCGGCACGCTCGTTTTCTTTTTCGCCTTGCAATGCTAATGTTGCTACGTTATTTACTAGCCAGTTTTGATTCACACTCGATCTTAACCCTGCTTGCACTGCTCAAGCCCGGCTGTTGCATTTGTTGCGCTATGTTTTCTGAATCACTTTCTTATTTTGTCTAAGGTAAAAACACGCCTGAATTCAGAGGCGTCTGCGAGGAGAGTTTGTCGCGGTGGATAGCCGAGTTCCGTCGATGTTCGACTGGAGGAGCTGTTGTTTAGCCATACAACAGCATGGAATTGAACAAGGTACTGTGTTAAACTTCTAAATATTCAATTGAAGAAAAGAAAGAAGGATTGTGACTTACGGAAATTATTTAAGTCTGCTTTGCAGTGTTGCTTATAATCCTGATGTCACCAAACTAAAAAGTGGTCTGAATTATAGTTTATCTTCGAGATCCCAACAAATTACGGATCCTCATAATGCACGGTTATTCTCTTGTTTACTTTCTTCTTTGTCTTCCTTGTCAAACCTTTTAAACTGTAACCTTTTTAGAATCATGGAAAGAACCATGACTTTAATTCTCTTCTACTTAATTAGGATTGTTTTTTTGAGACTTAAACAAATTATGCTTTTGCAGTGCTTCACATTCTTGTTTCAATCGTTGCTTTGATGTCTGAAGGGCTAAAGCGACCATCCTCTTTTTTTAAAAAAAATAATTGTACCACGCTTTCAGAAGCCGGAGGAAAGTGTTTGGTGAACAAATACATAAGAATCTATTCCATTATTTTTGCAGGGGTGGCAGTTTGGAGACGGACTCCTTGTTCCACAGCACAATAATGTCAAGGGGCCACTCTCTACGAGCATGGACTGCCTAGGAGGCTCAACTGGAACTCGATGGATCATTTACTGAACGCAAAGCTGCTGGTAAATGTAAATCCATTTGTTCAATTGAGGAGGGGGCTACTCTTACAATTATTAGCTGAACTGTCACTCATTGAATGATCTTGATGTGGTATTTGTGTTGTTTGATTTAGGCTTTAACATCTTGTTATTGGCTTAAAGTGTGACTGTAGAGAACCGATTGCCTCTTCTGTTCACATTGGTCCCACCATGTTTTTCAACTGTTGGGTGTATGAATGCTACTACTGAATCTTTCAATATGTATGTCATTGGTAATTTATGTACCATCTGTTCTGCAGTGAATTGTTATCCACTTAATTATCACTCGAACGGTTGTATCTTACTAAACAAATAATTTGTAATTCTCTAGAATATAAGGGCAATTAAATTAACTCACACAAATTGATTTTGTGGTTGGGTTCCTTTTCACATATTTAATTATTTGTTTACTTGAAAAGCTGAGAGCCAGGACCTCTTTTGAAGTATAATTATCACTGAATAAAATAGTAAACAGCTCTATTGAAGGCTGATAGTCATTAAATAAATTTAACCAATACTAGTCCAACAAAAATATTGCAGAGGTACACATTCATACAGTTTAAGAGAAGGAAACAATTTCTATTGAGGTTGAGCAATCATCAGGAGTCTTGAAGGATGATATTCACTGAATAAAATAGTACATAGCTCTATTGAAGGCTGATAATCACTTAATTAAATAATACATAGCTCTATTGGAGGCTGTTAGTCACTGAATAAAATAAGAAATACTAGTAGATCAAAATTATTGCAGGGAGACAATAATTTACATTCATAGTTTAAGAGAAGGGAAAATTTTCTATGAACCCTACTGCCGGTCAAGAGTTATTTGGCTGTTAATCTGCCGGCACAGAGTGTGAAAATACTAGAATTATCAATCTTAACATTTTCTAAATACTTTGAGGCCATAATATTAATAAAATTAAAAAAAAAACAATAACAAAGATAAAAATTCTGTAGATAATAACAAAAAGAATAATAAGGAAATAATATTGTAGAGAATAACAAAACATATGTCACTCTGACCTTGTAAAATGAATGTTTAAGAAAATTCTCTTAAACTTGATGTGCCTTGATTACTTTTCAAAACCTCTCATAAAGTCTTTATATTCTGCCTTTGGTCTGATTTTTTTAGTTGTGTACAAGGACAAGGTGCCATGCACATATTTTTCAAACAGTCTCAATGTGCTCTGATATGCTGGAGGAAAATCTAAGTTAAACAAGAAATATGGCGCTAAAGATAAAACGATGATTGTTGCAGGTGTGGGGTTGCTGCAAGTTGAACAACAATCTATCGACAGTTTGGACACTGCAGCCGTGGCCATCCGTTCCCCATCATCATTGTAGTCGGTGGTCACTATGATGTGAGGAGACCGCTCTTCATAGAGATCATCGAGGACTCCTGAAACTCCATCAGCAAGGACTGCCTAGAAGAGGAAAAATTTCGTTAATTAATATGGTGGAACATCCACAATATGCAAAGCTGCCAGTGAGATTAACTTACCTCAATCACAGAAATGAGAGGTTTTACTTTCTCATTCTTAAATTTTGTGGGCGTCAACTTGTCTTGCAGCAGACTGATGCAAGCTAGTTCATCAGGCTCCTCTAGATGTCCCTGTAGCTTTTCTATCAATGATGCCGCATTTTGAATGAGAGTTTCGACTTTCAGACCTTCCTTTAATGAGTACTCGTACACCAGCTGAAATATTTTATGTTGGAATCATTATGTCTTTACAGACAAGTGTTTGAAAAACTTCAATTATGAATTAAGTTTTGAATTACCATGAGGGCATTTTTGTAATGAGGCCAGCTGCTGATCATAGTATTCAGATTGCTGACTTCAACCTGGTGGGGTTTCCTCTCGGCTAAAGTGCATCTAATTAAATAACGCATTCTTGATTCTGATCGTGTGCCCTCTTTCAGCTCCAATAATTTTTCTTCATTGCTGAGCTCATTTACATCATTTCTGAAAGAAAAGGTCTTTCATTATGTACTACAGTTCAAAAAGAAACAATTCATTGTGATTTCATGCTTCTGTTATACCTTCTGTTAGTTTCTCTCTGTTGCTGACTATGACCATCCTCAGTCTCTTCCTGGACTTGTGCTCTCTTCTGAGCAAGAGCAGCAGCTCTCCTTGCTTTACCCTTTTTTTTATAATATGTTTCTGAACTAAGGGATTTTCGAACTGAAAGCTTCAAGTCACTCTGGATACAAAATATTTTAATTTTAGTCTCAACCAGCAGCTAATGTACTTAGTTTTAAATTTTGTTTTAGTCTTTGTATACCAATGTTATTTCTACTTACAAAATTTGTGCGGTCATCTACATTTCCTAAAATAGGGTACTCCCTTACTATCCGTTGACATACAACGTCATAATCCTCCTTCTCTATTTTCATATTTTCTCTGAGATTGCCTTTGAGATGTGCCTTAATTTCTGTCAGGAGGGATTGTCTTGGCACTTCACCTGCTGCTAGCTTTGAGGCCAAAAGGGGATTGAACCTTGGTAGTGAGTTTAAGCTGTTAAATCTGGTCCCACATTTTCTAGGTTTTAGCTGTGTTAAATAAAAATGTAAATGGGTGTAAATTTATCAAAGTTGCTCTCTGTAGATGAATGTTGATAATAATACCTTAGGTACAATCTCACGATGAGCCCTCGATGTTGATGGAACTGGAGAGGAAGGGACCTGTCAAACCATTTGATTGTTGTAAAATTGTGTTTTGGATTTCTTGTCTGGGACTGAAAATATTAGTTTACTCACTTGCATTGCATCATCTGTTTCAAAATTATCATCTTCATTCTCAGACTCTTGAAAGAACACTGGCACTTCTCTGGAAACTGGTTGGGCAACTGTTGCTGCTGGGACCCTATTTTCCTAGTGAGGAAATGACAATTGAGATAATTAAAATTGCTTTGGTTCGATTCATGTTGTTCAGATTAGGTAATAATGTTTACTTTTACCTTGTTTCTGCTGGTTCTTCGAGCAGATTTTCTTGGAGGTTCAGCAGAAGTGACATCATGGCTAGCAGTAGGCTAATGAAATCAAACAAGAAAATTGCTAAGTTGGTTTTCAGCCGCATTTTAATTTCAGTTAAGAATATTCTAAGTAAGTTTAACTAACCCGACTTGAAACACGGACTGTTCTTGTTTCTTTTGAAGCAGTCACAGGCTTAAAGGCTGGAGCAGCAACACCTGCATTTCAAATATATAAATGATTTATCTGCATGTTATTAAGTTAAAGAAATACAAGTTGCATCTTCCTCTTACCCATGGTTAGCAGTAAGTCGTGCTGTTCAAGACGGGCTACTTCATTTTGCTGCTCTGCCGGAGTTAAAGTGTCCCATTGCAATTGTGTATAATATTTTGCCAATTTCATATCAAATGGTACAGGGTTACTGTGTCGAGTTGGGTACTGTCATAAACAAAAAAAGGTTCGATTATAAGCAAACTAAATGTGAAACTACGTAATTGTGTATTTTGAAAGAAAAGTAAATGAAATTACATCAGTATCTCTTGGTTGAAGATCTATGACCCTTGCATCATTTTGATTGACCTATGGGAAGAAAAAAAAAAATAATTCTCATGGAGGGGCAGTCCTTCCCTTTATGTCCTTTCATGTCCAATGCCAATGTCAGGGCATTGGGGATTAACATACCAGATTCTTGTCAATCCATTTGACAGATATGAAAGCAAAATTCTCGATACGGTCAGAGCTGCGAAGTTCAAATTCCTGATCTTCAAAGGGAGTCCCTTTTAGCTCAGACTTCTTCCAACTAAAGCATGGTTGATGAGTCTCCATACGATTACTTAACAAAACATCATCCTTACACACATTCCAGAATTCAATTTTCAAAGCACTGAGGTCACCATCATCGAGTTTTAGATGGAAATTACGTCCGTCAACAGATAACAAAACTAGTACTTCAGCCATTTTTGAACAGGTAACGGCTCCGCGCTCGCAGCTGCCCGCCTTTCGTCCGCGCAACTGCTGCCAACATACAATGTCACGACCATGGAGTTTGTTTTTCGTTACGCACAATAAATGTGCAAGTAAAATATTTCACTTAGCGCAATTTTCATTTTAATTCGAAATTTTTCTGCGATCGACGGTTTTTAAGCCATCTATAAATAGTTATTTTTTGCCAGCACCACTAGAGATACTTGATGTTGTTGTATTGCAAGTTCAACTTTCTCTTTCTCTCTCACGCACAAGTTGTTCGGAGTTGCAGTGTGGTTTGGCTTTCGGACGGTCGCAGGCGTGATGTCGTTGGCACAAGGTTTCCTGTTCCTAAACTCGGCTGTCATGTGTTAGCTTCAGTATTTTATCTCTGTCAGGAGCTCCATTCTTGGCGTTTCATCTTAAGTCTGAAGGTATGCAAAGAATCATTGCCCCTGTCTCAAGTCTAGCCTGTTTATCAATGTCTAATTTGTTCGTTTCTTTTTTCGTTGCAGGATTTGTTCTCAGTGGGTATGGACTTATGTGAAGATAAACTGCAGTTCGAAGCTGCAGCTCTCTTAATAGAAATCGAAGATTTGCAAGGTGTCACACAGAAAGTTGTTAAGAATGTTATCAGTAGAGTTAACCTCATCTTTGAAAGCTACTTGGCTTTACTGTCAGTGAGTACTCTTTCATTTTCCTCCCTAGCTTTTGATCATGACTTTCCAATTTCCCACTCCTATGGATTTTCAAGAACTCTGGTGATTAATTTATTTCATGGTTTTCACTTGTGCAGGCTCGCTTTGAAACCATTTGTGGTCCCAATGATGCTATCTCCATCAACGAGGTGTCTGATGTACTCAATAGTTACTTGGGACAAAGTGTATTTGAAGGTGTTCAAACAAGAAAGAAGCTGGACTCATTTATTGATTCCTATCAAGGACTTGTGAAGCCTGAGAAATGTCCACTGTTGAAGAAAGAGGTCTTTGTAGGAGGTTCTCTTAGATATGTTCCGGTAGAATGGGGATATTTTGTTCCCTTTTTGCCTTCTCTGAAAGTTCTCCTGTCTTGCCCCGAGGTGCTACACTGTGTGGATAACCCATTGCCCCACGTACCAGGGGTCTTTAAAACTGCACTGGACGGTGGGTTTTATCAGAACCACCCCCTCGTGAAGAAAGATCCTTGTACTCTTGGAGTCGGTATCTATGCTGATGGTGCTGAAGTAACGGATACTGCAAGCACTAAAAGTGGTCTGCATGGACTTACTTTTGTCTATTGGACATTGTTTAATGTGCACCCTGATAAGCGGTCCACAATTCGTTCTGTTTATCTCTTGGCTGTTGTGAAAAGTACCTTTCTTAAGAGACATGGTTATAAAGAGCTACTGAAAGATTTCATTGACGGCATGAATCAGCTTTCAACTAGTGGTGTGACTTTAAACTTGAATGGAGTGACTCGGAATTTCCATGGATTATTTATTTGTTCCAGTGGTGACAATCCTGGATCCGCTAATTTAGCCGGATTTAAGGAGTCATCCTCCTTTTCAAACAAGCCGTGCAGGCAATGTTATGCTTCTCAAGATAACCTTTATCATAGCTTCAAGGAGTCAGATTTTGAGTTGAGATCAAAGGACCGTCATCTGGCTGAACTGCAAGAAATTGAAAGTTACTGTGCAGCAACTGCTGATAAACCTCAACACCCATCTGTACGGTATGGCATTAATGGCCGTAGTGCCTTGATGGATATCGAAGGTTGTGATGTCACCAAGTGCTTCCCACAAGATGTAATGCATGATTGCCTGGAGGGCACACTCAAGCTTGACATATGCTGCACATTGAATCATGTCCTTGAAAAGAAAAGGATGACAGTTGTCGAAATCAACCAAAGGATCAAGATGTTCTCAAAGTTTGTTGGAGTAAATAAACCTCCTCGTCTAGAAACCCAACATATTACTAACTTCAAGCTGAAATTGACAGCTGCTGAAGCCTGGAACTTGGCTTACATACTACCATTTGTGTTAAGAAAAAAAAATTTCAGCACAGGCAAATTTGAATCTGTGTGTGACAAGAAGAACCTGCTATTACTGATGCTAAGGTTGAACTTAATGGACCTGCTGTTAGCAGAAGAAGCGAGAACCATCGATGTGATTCACATTCGTCACATTACTGAGGTGCACCACAATTTATTTCAAGAGTTATACCCTGGGATGGAAATCCCGAAGATGCACTATGAAATCCATATGGGAACTCATATCCTCCTCTTTGGTGTTCCTCGGCAGTTCTGGTGTATGAGGTAAAAATTGAGATTAAATTGTCAACTTTCTACTCCAAATTTACCGCCACAGATTTTATAAAAATGATTAATTTTACAGGTATGAGGCAAAGCATGCCTTTTTTAAGCGACTGTGGCGGCTCTACAGGAGCTTAAAAGACCATGCTGGAACTCTGGCTTGGGCCCATCAGAGAAATCAATGTGGCCGGATGCTGCTAAGTGTGTTTGGTGACAATGGTCCATTCCTGACTACGTCTGATTCTCGTGGTGCACCTAGATCTGTACTGGCAAAATCTCTTTCACGAAAAGCTCGTGCAGTTTTACCAGAAGTATCTGCTGATGAATCTCTGCAGCAGTATAAAGTGGTAACTGTAAAGGGAGTCAAGTACAAAAAAGGAAGCCCCATAATAGCTTCCTTCCACCATCAACCAGTGTTCGGAAAGGTGGTGTACCTGTTACAAGTTAAGGATGAGTTGATTATTGTGTACCAAAAGTTGGTCACCCAACAGTTTGTGAAAAACTTGAATGCTTTTAAAGTGAAGCATTCTAATGAGTTTGGTGTCATTAGAGCTAATAGATTACCCTACAATCACAAACTATTTCTAATTCAGCAAGTTGCTTCATGTTTTGTTGTAGTACCATGTAGGAGCTATCTTGACTCTCAGGTGAGACATAGAAAATCTTATATAACAATGTGACTGGTTTTGAATGCAGTGGATTGTATTTATGCATTCTCTCTGTTTTGCAGGATTTCAATGAAGGTGCCATGGCTTAGTGAAAATAATGGAACAAGTTTACTGATGGACTCGATTGGCTCATTGGATCAGTAGTGACATTTTTCTGTTCTGTTTTGGGGTAAGGTGAGTTTTTTTTCCTTCCATAATTGTTGCTTTTCTTGTTGTCACTTGGGAACTAACATTTATTGTTTGTTCATATTTCCCTCAGAGTTGGAAGCCATTTATTCTGAGGAGCAACTGCTATTGCACGTATGTCTTCCATGCTACATATTTATCATTTGTTAAGTTGGATTATGGTTACGATATGATTTGCAACATAAATGTGGGTAAGCGCTCAAAACTGATCATGATACCCTGGCAAGCTTATAAACTTACATGAGGTCCATACTTGACGGATTTCTCTTTTATAGGTGGCATAACATCCATTGTCTGGTTTGCCTGATGTGTTCAAAAGCAGCGAGAATTGCCACACACTAACTATCTTATGCATTTTTTACACTGTTTGCGGGCAACAATGCTCTTTGAGATTCTTGACTTTGAACCAATTTACTGGATTTTTGATGCTCATGCTCTTTGGCATTGCACCACAATTTCATTGCCATACCTGCTTTTTAGGTACGTTTCCTTCTTCCACAATTCTCACCATGTATCACCAATGTTTTTTTAAAAATTTGTGATAACTTTGGCTGGTTCTGTTAAATATTTTTGTGGTTGATTTCAGATTTGTGAAAGCTGACTGCAAGTACTAACACAAGGAGAAAGAGAAAAAGATTTGATTATCGCTCCCAGAATTTGTGCTCTTTGCCCCTCACAGAAACTGATCTTGATTGTTACCCAGCCAAAATGTCTAGTATATTAGATCTATTAATCAATTGTTTCAAACTACTCTGAAATATTATGCTAAGTGTTTGAATATTGTTACTGTGTTTTCCTTCCAATAGTTTTAACGAAGCAACCTGCACGGTTCTCACTACTGCTCCCCACGATAATTGCTCTGCCTCAATAGAAAATTTTCCCTTCTCTTAAACTATGAATGTAAATTATTGTCTCCCTGATATAATTTTGATCTACTAGTATTTGTTATTTTATTCAGTGACTAACAGCCTCCAATAGAGCTATGTATTATTTAATTAAGTGATTATCAGCCTTCAATAGAGGTTTGTAATTTTTTTATTAAGTGATTATCAGCCTTCAATAGAGCTATGTACTATTTTATTCAGTGAATATCATCCTTCAAGACCCCTGATGATTGCTCAACCTCAATAGAAATTGTTTCCTTCTCTTAAACTGTATGAATGTGTACCTCTGCAATATTTTTGTTGGACTAGTATTGGTTAAATTTATTTAATGACTATCAGCCTTCAATAGAGCTGTTTACTATTTTATTCAGTGATAATTATACTTCAAAAGAGGTCCTGGCTCTCAGCTTTTCAAGTAAACAAATAATTAAATATGTGAAAAGGAACCCAACCACAAAATCAATTTGTGTGAGTTAATTTAATTGCCCTTATATTCTAGAGAATTACAAATTATTTGTTTAGTAAGATACAACCGTTCGAGTGATAATTAAGTGGATAACAATTCACTGCAGAACAGATGGTACATAAATTACCAATGACATACATATTGAAAGATTCAGTAGTAGCATTCATACACCCAACAGTTGAAAAACATGGTGGGACCAATGTGAACAGAAGAGGCAATCGGTTCTCTACAGTCACACTTTAAGCCAATAACAAGATGTTAAAGCCTAAATCAAACAACACAAATACCACATCAAGATCATTCAATGAGTGACAGTTCAGCTAATAATTGTAAGAGTAGCCCCCTCCTCAATTGAACAAATGGATTTACATTTACCAGCAGCTTTGCGTTCAGTAAATGATCCATCGAGTTCCAGTTGAGCCTCCTAGGCAGTCCATGCTCGTAGAGAGTGGCCCCTTGACATTATTGTGCTGTGGAACAAGGAGTCCGTCTCCAAACTGCCACCCCTGCAAAAATAATGGAATAGATTCTTATGTATTTGTTCACCAAACACTTTCCTCCGGCTTCTGAAAGCGTGGTACAATTATTTTTTTTAAAAAAAGAGAGGATGGTCGCTTTAGCCCTTCAGACATCAAAGCAACGATTGAAACAAGAATGTGAAGCACTGCAAAAGCATAATTTGTTTAAGTCTCAAAAAAACAATCCTAATTAAGTAGAAGAGAATTAAAGTCATGGTTCTTTCCATGATTCTAAAAAGGTTACAGTTTAAAAGGTTTGACAAGGAAGACAAAGAAGAAAGTAAACAAGAGAATAACCGTGCATTATGAGGATCCGTAATTTGTTGGGATCTCGAAGATAAACTATAATTCAGACCACTTTTTAGTTTGGTGACATCAGGATTATAAGCAACACTGCAAAGCAGACTTAAATAATTTCCGTAAGTCACAATCCTTCTTTCTTTTCTTCAATTGAATATTTAGAAGTTTAACACAGTACCTTGTTCAATTCCATGCTGTTGTATGGCTAAACAACAGCTCCTCCAGTCGAACATCGACGGAACTCGGCTATCCACCGCGACAAACTCTCCTCGCAGACGCCTCTGAATTCAGGCGTGTGTTTTTACCTTAGACAAAATAAGAAAGTGATTCAGAAAACATAGCGCAACAAATGCAACAGCCGGGCTTGAGCAGTGCAAGCAGGGTTAAGATCGAGTGTGAATCAAAACTGGCTAGTAAATAACGTAGCAACATTAGCATTGCAAGGCGAAAAAGAAAACGAGCGTGCCGAGTAAGGTAGTGCAAAGAAGCGAATCACTGAATAACGAAAAATCAAATCGCTAAAAACAGAATTTTCGCAAAGCGCGAGACTCACTTAGTAGACTACAGACACGACCCAGATGTCAACAAACAAATACCTCACCGCCCCCCTCCCCTGCATCCCCTCTTCGAAAACAAACGACGACCTTCTTATTCACACGGTCACGGCTGAATAGATGTTCCGCGCTGTTTGCAGTTTATTTCGAATTCACGACATGGCCCCTGTGTCCGGCATCAACACGTTCGAAAACAACATCATTTCAGTCAGTTTTACCGCAAATACGTCAGTTTTGAAAGATCCGGTGCCTTTTTCGGAAAATCTTGCGTTATTCTGGTGCCATAGTTTTCTTTATGCACACATTGATGAAGCCAGACATCATTTCAAGGCAGAACAACAACTCCATGGAACAACCCCCTCTAACTCTTGCTCCAGGAGAACCCTACTTCTCTGGCTTCCACCAAGGAAAGGCGATGACACTATATGCAACTCTAACCAAGGACTTCCACAACTGTAAGTTTTTCAACTATCACAGCCTCAAAGCAACAGTTTCCGGTCCAAGCAGTTATCAATGTTATTAGAGTTGCAGCTTGTGATCAGCCGCTATCCTTGCAATGGGCATAGAACTCATTTTACCTACTGCCATTCAAATACAAATACATTTAGTGATTCAAATCTGGCCCTGGCTTGTTTCTACATACTGCAGTGACTTGGCTACCAGTTCTGGTCAAATTTTAGCGATATTTGACAGTCTTGCCTCTTTTTGGGCGATACAAACCTGTCTCGCCCCTTTTTGGCGATACAAATTGGTCTCGCCCCTTTTTGGCGATACAAATTGGTCTCGCCTCTGTCTGAGCGATACAAATGTGTCTCGCCTCTGTATGGGCGATACAAACCTGTCTCGCCCTGACATGGCGATACAAAATTGTCTCGCCTCTTAGCAGGTGAGAAGTATCGCCTTTGGATTTACAGTGAAACTATGGCATGGCAAAAAGTCACGCGACAACAGGAATTTTTTTTTTCTACGCAACGGACGAACTTTTTCTTTGCAATTCGATTAAAAAAAGTTCGCAAAGGAAGTTTGAAAGACAAAACCAGTTAAAACTTCGTGCTCCGTCGTACTTTTCTTTGCAAGCTGTCGAGAGTGCAAAAAGTAGGCAGTCCCGTTACACATTACTGGCAGGTAGATCTCTCCCAATTCGGCCTAGAGGGCGTTTGCCGCGCTTGAGAAAAATAAAGGTTTGGAGGAGATAAAACAAGAATTTTGTGGTGCGCAATAATTTTGTTTGAAGGATCGGATGCGGTATTTTCGTCCCAAGTATGCCCAATTCGGTTGGGGGTCAAAAATTTACATTTGATTTAGTATTGAAATGTAAGACACACGCGGCGCACGATGGGCTGCCTACGTCCAGGCGCTGAGGCTAAGTCGGTCCGTCACGTCCGCGGTTCTTGCGGTTACGCACTGATTTCACTGAAAATAAAAAGGTCGGACTTCCGACCCTTTAAGGGGTGTACTAAAATGTTAGATCGAAAAAAGGGTCATACACAAATGCATGACCGAAGAAAAGGTCAAACACCAATATGACCGTTGTAAATGTCACACAAAAAAGAATGATCGTTGTAAAGGTCATACACAAATGTATGACCGAATAAGGGTGATACTTTTTTTTGTATCACCGGTGAAGGTTGATATATCCCCAAGCTAAACGAGGGCCAGCCTCGCCAATGTCTGACCTTTCTTTGGTCATACATTTGTGCAATTTCAGTATTGGCGGTTGTTCGCGTGATTCGAAAATACCGGTCTTTGTAGGCCTGGCAATTAAGAGGTATTGAAAAACACGATTTTTTGAAACCAGCGCAAGCGGAAAATTATTCTTTAATCTATTTAATGAACCTACACTAAAACTGAGACCGGTCAAATAATATTTAGGGGTCGCCAATGTTTTTCAAATGTCTAATTTCGACCCTTTTTTGCTGAAATCCGTTTATGATTGCGTTCTGAGTTCCAGAGGAACCGGGACGAGACCGAGCACCCCGGACTCGATTGTTTCTCTTTTTACTAAGTAGGGCGAGTCTAACGAGACCTCGTGGGGTCCGATCGGATCTCTCTAGGCAAATTGGTAGCGTTGTTTTCGTTTAAAAAGTCCTTTTATTCACTTTTTACATGTTTGGAATTTTTTACCTTGTTTATGGCTGCAAAGAAACATAAGACCTCAACGCAATGTAATAGATAAAAGTCTCAGCTTTCCAATGCCATGTCGGAAAATGCTCTACAACCCTTCGTTTGAGAGATACAAGCTTTAAACGAATGACATTTCACTCAAAATTGCAGTAAAAATCATGTTTTTTTGTTAATTACAGTTAGTTCTAGGGTATTAGGGTACATTGGCGTTGGGTAAATGATTGAAATATTACTAAATGTTCAAATTTCAATTCGGAAACTTACAGTAGATGTTTTCCTACAAGAAAATCTTCATGTTGAATCAGTTGAAATGCCATTTAAGATGAACAAACGTTTTGAAGCAAAACAACCCAAACAGCTGCCCAAAGGGTGTGACCGTGACCGAGCCCCTGCTGTACTAAGATTCAGGATGGAAGAAGCCGCTGGGCCTGCTGGCTACGCATCCCCAGCTACCGCAACAACATTTGTGACCTGGCCCGTCCGGGCCCATTGACACGCACCCCAAGGACCCCGCCTCATTGTGCGGGTGGAGAGCGACCCGTTGAATCGTAATGGGCTTGTAACTGTGGCACAAATCAAAACTTAATATATTAAAAAAATTTAGGAACTGATCAAAGTTTTGAAATAACCATAAAAATTTATGAACTTTTGTGAAAACGGCGTGTTGCTACGACAATTTTAACCTATGAAACAGTGTCTAAAAATAACGACTGAAACCTCCAATTTTTTTTTAAATTGCTTAGATTTTTCCTGTGGGTTTGAATCTGCATTTACTTTACAGCAAAATTACAATTTTGAACTAATTTCAAGAGATTTTACAACGCTCATTAAAAATGCAAGGAGACAAAAGGACTGGCTGGACCCCAGCCCGGACCCTCCCCCACACCACGCCGGAGAGTCAGGTAGTCGGCCGTCAACCACCACCGCGCTACGCCGCGGCTTCTTCCATCCTGAATCTTAGTATAGTTGCAAACATGACCAGCAAGCAGCTGAAAGGACTGGGGACGTTGAATTTGTTTTGACGGATTTGCCGTGCCACTGTAAAACGCAACGCGCGCACAATGTCCCAGACGACAAAGTGAGGTATGGCCGAGTATGGCGCGATAAAAAAAAAAAAAACGCAAGAGCCTTATTGCCACTTTGAAGCGCAGGAAAAAAAGCCGAAGAACAAGACAAAGGCACAATTTGAGTACTGCATTATTTAAAATAATTGTCATGAGAGTATTTTTGCTACTTCGCAATCAAAAGAGAAAATGACAGAGGTGGTAATGATTCAGAACGTTTGTTCATCTTAAATGGCATTTCAACTAATTTAACATGGAGATTTTCTTCTGGGAAATCATCTTATGTAAGTTTTCAAGAAGAAATTTTAACATTTAGAAATGTTTCAATTATTTAGCTAAAGCAGATGTTCCCTGATACTCTAGAACGAACTGTAATGAACAAAACAAGCTAAGGCCCGCCTTTCCGTCGAACCGAGTTGCGAGCTCCGCTTTGCAGCGCCGGCAACATGGTTCGACAGGGGGCAGGACCAGCTTGGCCTGCTAGCGGCTTCTCCTCGGACCTTCGGCCCTCGCGTCACGTCAGACGTCGCTTGGCCCAATCGCAGGCTATGTCTCGGGTTCCCCAGACCCCCGGTTCTAAGTGGTCTAAAGGGTCTAAACGGATTTCATTTTCGTCATCAGCACCTTCAAAAACCTACGAAGTGATGAAAACTTCCTATATCGTGTAAAGTGCCTAAAAAGTTGCATTTTTCTGCTTTTTTGTTTCCAGTGTTTAACGTTTGTATGACTGATGGGGATTTTTAGCGTGTGGTGAGCCAAGGACATACCTAATAAACCTGCAAAATCTCAGTTAGATCGGCCGAGCTATTCAGGAGGAGAAGTGCTGACACACAGACAGACAAAACTTTCCAATCCTACTGGAGTAACTGGCTTCGCTAATCGCTCAAGCAGTTATAATTTCTGCTTCTGTTTTTGCGAATAGCAAATGTATCATCTGCTAAAAAGACGACAAAGTTCAGAGTTTGAGTGACTTCCCTTTAAGGTATGGTTAAAGAGTTTAGTACCGAAACAAATCTGGCAAGATTCGATTCATTTTGAAGTCGAAATGTCAAAGTTAAATCTTAAATTATCGTGTCAAAAGTAAGGTAGGCAGAAAACATAAAATTTCTAAAATGACAGAGAAGTTGAAATTAGCACCGAATTGTTTACTTCGATTTGTTTTTTATTGAAATTAGATTTGAAAAATAATTTAAGATTCGGGCCAAAAACGTGATTTATACTCTTATTTGATCCATGAAGTGGAAGAAAGAGGTAACTCAATTTTAGTCATTTTTGAGGAGAAACAAAAACCTGTTTTCAGTAAAAACTAAAGCTAAATGAGCCAATGTTGTAAATGATTTATACGTCAGTAAAACATGACAAAAATTATGATAATTTTCAAAAGAACCAGACCACTCTGTCTAGGGTTTCTGTGAGTTACTCCCTTGCATCGAAGTCGAAAAAAGAGTCATTTACACTATCCTCTTTTAAATTAGATGGAATTTCGAGGTAACTCAAGGGCAACATGTGGAAAAAGGAGCTATCTCAACTTGCGTCCAAATTATCCTGTCGCATTTGGAGACAAGTACAGATGTGTCTAAATGTCACAATGGCATTTGGAGGCAAGTGAGTCTAACTGCCGAAGTTGCAAAAAGAGATAAGTCCATTTACATCTAATGAAGCCGAAAAGCTTGAAATTTGATGAATACGTATTTTCAAAAGTAATGCATCAAATCACAACTCTTGGAGTGGAAGCCTACCCTGAGTTAGGATTGCACTGTGGGCTGCTTTCGCTAACGAAGTGTCGCCGTCATTACGCTATGTAATCCATTTTCCTGTGAGTTTCATCAAATTTCAAGCTTTTTGGCTTCATATGGGATAAATAGACTTATTTTTTTTTTGCAACTGTGACATTGAGACTCAATTGCACTTGCCTCCCAATGCCATTGTGACATTTAGACACAATCGTACTTGTCTCCAAATGCCATTGGATAATTTGGGTACGAGTTGAGTTGACTCCTTTGTCCTAGGCATGCATAAAGATATAACTTGAGTTAGCTCCTATTTCCAAGCTTTTCAACGGACTCATGTGATATTGGGTGAGTTGACTCTGATTTCCGCTCGGTTGAAACCGTAAAAGCAGCCAAGTCAAGATTTATCCTTTTTCCATGTTGATTTTCTCTTAAACTACTTGGAATTGAGTTAAATAATTTAGTGTGGTCATGGCAACCATTCTAAAGAACAACAATATAGAAAAAAATCAATTTATGTTTAGCGGCTGTATCTCTCAAACTAAGGGTCGTAGAGCATTTTCCGACACGGCATTGGAAAGCTCAGACTTTTTACTACAACTATGCGTTGAGGTCATATATTTCTTCGCAGCCATAAACCGGGTAAAAAATGCCAAACTTGTAAAAAGTGAATAAAACGCACTTTTTTAACGAAAACGACGCTACCAATTTGCCCAGAGAGGTCCGATCGGACCCCACGAGGTCTCGTTAGACTCGCCCTACTTAGTAGACAGAGAAACAATCGCGTCCGGTGTGCTCCGTCTCGTCCCGGTTCCTCTAGAACTCAGAACGCAATCATAAACGGATTTCAGCAAAATAGGGTCGAAATTGGACATTAGAAAAACATTGGCGACCCCTAAATATTATTTGACCGGTCTCAGTTTCAGTGTAGGTTCATCAAATAGATTAAAGAACAATTTTCCGCTTGCGCCGGTATGAATTTCGAAAAATCGTGTTTTTCAATACCCCTTACCGGCAATGAACCGTGGGCACGTTGCGCGGCCACGGGCGCGGCCTAGCTCACTACCCTGCAGAGTGGCCTCTACTGCGGGGAGGCGTTTCGTTTGTGACCGATTCACTCCGCAATGTGTTGCAGCCAAGCAGTGGGGCCGGTGCCTGCAACCCGCGCTCTGTTCGTGTTGCACGCTCGGAAAGCGAGACGAAAACATTGCAGGGGCTGCGCACTAGCTCGTTGTTAAAAATTAATAAAATTTAAGGACATTTATGACAATTTTGGCACTTTTTGACACTAATTTATTGCACTATCGGTGTGATGAAAACTGGGACAAGTGCACACGCCAAATTTTTAGGTAGAATTTTGTGCGTGGTGATGCAGGATTCTATACCTGCGTAACAATGAGCATAAAATTGTGCGCAAATTTATGCTTTTTAGGCACGAAGTAGAAAATTCATGTATAATTTCTTAGTTAGTGAGTGCAATGCAGAGAAGTGCATTTCCGTGTACCAAACAAACTGTCGGTGAGAGCCACCGGAAATGAAATCCGACCAATAGCAGCGCTCCTTTTCGCCTCTGAACCGCTTACACCAAAAACGCTGGCACCCCTGAAAAAGCGCGTTCGAAAGAAAATCGTCTTTCACTGCAGCTAGAAGACATCCAACAATTGCATTGACGTTGTTTTCGAACGTGGCCATTTGGATCGGCCGGTCGGTCGGTGATTGTTGACCAGAGTGTCTCGCGCGCCTGCGCGAAGGCGCTGTTGTTTTCAAAAGTGCCAACCTCAAATTTTCGTTACTCTTTGAATCGGAGTGAAATAGTGCATTAAACTGCGTGCCAGTGCACATTCATTTGAGACTAAACATTTCCTAATGAAGTTTGAGTGTGACTGTAAGTCCCTTTTCGAAAACAATTGGCGTGTAGCTGCTCCTTGTAGAGAGGTTGGATGGTACTTCTGAATTCAGATGAAACTATCTGGACACGGCGGTGATGCACTTTTCTAACCTCAAAGTATTTAAAAATTGGTGAAATGAATTATTTTACTGCACGTTTCTGCGAATAACTTGACCTTCATGTATTATGAAACTGTCATAAATGTCTATTTTTTGACACAAATTGACACGCAGCTGGTCTTGTACGTAAGTTTTGGTTTTATAAATAATGTTCTACCAAACATAAACAGAACTCCACTCAACGCAGTCCTAGCTCCGCTTTATTTGTTAAACCAGAACATAAATATGAAATTAACTTCGTGACTACTAGGATTTCTTGAAATCGTATTTTTTACTTTGATTATTATGAAAATTTCATGTATGCACAAAATCGTGGATGTTACACGTAAAAAATTCTACCTAAACTTTTGGTGCGCACAGGAGCGATTGATACGATACCCAAAGCCTTTGGATAAGGAGTGTGCTGATATCTTCCGTGGTGTTTTGCTGCTCCCGAAAAATATGCTAAGGGAACACTGCTAATGCTGTGAGCCAACCGTCGTGTCCCAGCATTTGTTCAGTTATTTGTTGAAAGTGTAAAAACAATATTGAGTGAAGGTAAAGCCAGCTGCACGTTACCGCTAGGCCGTCTGTCGCACCGGTTGGCGGCTGCCAGCGACGCACCGCGTCATGCTGCGCGGAGGGCTCAAGCACTCACGGTGGAGCGAGGCGAGGCACGGGCGAGGCGACTCGAAGCCCCCACGGACAGCCGCTCAAAACCTTATAGCCTTGCCATTCCAGCCGCTCACTCGGTCGGATCGAGAGCACAAGCATTATGATACATTTATAACAAGGCAGGTGTACGCCAGACCGTGTCTTGTAACAGGCTTCGCGATGCTGCGCCAGTTACGACAATCCACGCCTGGCGTTACACCTAACTTGGCCTGCGGCGCTCCCTGCATGCCTTCGGCAAGCTGTTTCAAGGTGTGTTGAGGCAATAACACTGAGAATGAAAAAGTCATGATCAGGACTAAAATTTTGGGTGAGGAATTCTTCATCACCCAAA
This sequence comes from Stenchaetothrips biformis, assembly GCA_030522485.1. Lineage (NCBI taxonomy): Eukaryota > Metazoa > Arthropoda > Insecta > Thysanoptera > Thripidae > Stenchaetothrips > Stenchaetothrips biformis. The sequence goes on along the minus strand of CM060099.1, from coordinate 1,656,397 downwards.
TTTTGGTGAGGAAACCTCCCTCACCCAAATTTGGGTGAGGAAGCCTTTCTCACCCAAATTTGGGCGAGGAAACCTTCCTCACCTAAATTCGGGTGATAAAGTATACCTCGCCCAAAATTGAGTATTGATCAAGACTCTTTCATTCTCAGTGAAGTAGTGCACCACGTGATGAAGTGTCGAAATCGATTATGTTAGAAAATTCGGGTCCTTACGCGGTTGAAACTTTGGTCAGGGGTCAAAATGGATTTCATTTTCGTCATCAGCACCTTCCAAAACATACGAAACTATGTAAAAATGTCTTTACAATGTAGTCACTAAAAAGTTGTACTTCCTCTGCCGTCCTTTTAAGTGTTTTTCGTTGTTACGACTAAATGAATTGAGATAGGAAGCTGAATTTTAGCGTGTAGTGAGCCAAGGACATACCGAATAGCCCTGCAAAATCTCAGTTAGATCGGCCGAGCTTTTCAGGAGAAGTGCTGACACACAGACAGACAAAACTTTCCAATCCTACTGGAGTAACTGGCTTCGCTAATCGCTCAAGCAGTTATAATTTCTGCTTCTGTTTTTGCGAATAGCAAATGTATCATCTGCTAGAAAGACGACAAAGTTCAGAGTTTGAGTGACATCCCTTTAAGGTATGGTTAAAGAGTTTAGTACCGAAACAAATCTGGCAATCTTCGATTCATTTTGAAGTCGAAATGTCAAAGTTAAATCTTAAATTATCGTGTCAAAAGTAAGGTAGGCAGAAAACATAAAATTTCTAAAATGACAGAGAAGTTGAAATTAGCACCGAATTGTTTACTTCGATTCGTTTTTTATTGGAATTAGATTTGAAAAATAATTTAAGATTCGGATTTAATTCTTAACGAAAATCCTTAATTCGCAGACCCCTTCTTCCACTCAGGGGGCGATAATGAACAAGAGAGCGCGTAGAGCCATGCTCCCCGCTGCTGCAGAGGTTACAAACTCATTCGCCTTCCCAAAACTTCCAAATTTAACTTTAATTACAGAGAAAGTGTCTACGGCGACACCTGGGTTTGTTGGCAATTTGCAGTGTTTACACTTACATTTTTTGTGGGTAAAAATCAGCGGTTTGGAAAAGCCTTAAAGCGTACTGCACTCTACACATAATGCTCTTTCGATCTATGCCAAGCGTTTTCCAAACAACGGCCTAACGTCCTTGGAGTGTGAATCGAGGCCCCAAAAAACCCGATTCGGCCCGTGTGCTAGACTTACATCGAAACGAATAAAACCGCCGTGACACATTTAGAGGTTCAAACCAACGTGACGTTCTGGAGGTGCGCCCTGAGGAAGGGCGGCCACGAGTGATTCCTGCCCTCGGCAAGGGCGTGACTGTGAGACGTGTTCCTTCGGTGCGACCAGTGCTGCTTGCCTCACTCGCCGGGCGCAGTCCGCCCTGGGCGTTGCAGTGGAGCACGCGTCGAGGCTAGCTGCGTTCGGGAAGACACGTGATTCAAAGCCACAGCGTGCCAGTCCGAAAGCAGCCAACCTCTCCACGCTGGCAGTGCTGCCATGCAGTGCGGGGCCTTGCAGCACCGCCGTGCGAGGTGGGGGTGGGGCCTTGGTGGGGCCCGGCCAGGCAGGCGGGGCGCAGCGCACGGAGCCTCCAAGCCGCGCAGCCTTGGCCCCGGCGGGCCGGACGATGCGAGTGAAGACTGCCTGCTCCGAGTCCTGCGCAACAGAAGCACAAACCTTGCCTTACATGACACCAAAAATCCATGAATTTTTAACAGAGACCTAAACAAAACCGAAGCAAGGTACGGAAATTTTGAGCCTAAATTCAAACACAATTTTTTTTTGCAAAAACGCCAGATGAACGGAGAAACCAGACGCTGAGAGGGCACAGGTGGAGACGCGACACAGCGAGGCATCAATCCCCTCCATCCATTTCGGGCATTCTACAGAAATGTTACAATGTCGCGTTTTTAACTGAGAAAAATCAGAAGTTGTCCGATTTTGTTCGTATTGGGCTCGTTTTTTTGTATGTTTTGTCATGCACAATGCAAAACGACATTAAAAGCCACGCTTTTCATGAAAAATTTTTTTTCCCTAAAATCAAAGGGGAAATGACTACGGAGTCTACATTTGGAAGCAAATACCTGGATTACAGCCGTATGGGTTGAAACAGTAGAACCCTCATACACAGCTGACAAAAGGACCACCAAGGCATTGTTTTCATCCACATTGTGAAAGTTTTGTCGCACAGGATATTTGTGGCAAATCAGGTACGGAGTTAACATACACAAAATATACGCGGCCCCCTTTTTCGGTACCAATCTGATGCTATCCATTGGACACACATCTCCAAAATTTAGTGCCGAGAAGTGTTTTTCCATCCGGTATTCATTGCAGCTCTCAGATAGAGGCTGCGACTTCCCGTTTGACTTTTGGAGAGCCTTACTCGTTGCAGTGTACACGTGAATTGTTGGGAAGTAAAAACGTCGGGACAAAAGTTAATTCTGTGCTGGCACGAAGCTTCGCAACTTTAATGAAAGTCAGTAAAATCAAGTTGAAGTATCGGAGTGCCCTAGCAAAAAGAACCCTCGGGAACGTCACACCAGCGCACACGAGTGACTCACCCCTCGCGAGGGCCACAAATATTTTAACCGTCCCGCAAGCACTGCAAATTCCAAGGCGATACTTGAGTATCTCATAGGCGATGCAATGAAGAATCGCCAACAGACGGCCTTATCGAAATATCATGCCTTCAAAAAGTTGATACACAAAAGTAACGCCAAAATTTGGTGATACTTTGGAGTGTAGCCTAAATCTGACAATTAACAATGGAGGAGTTCCCTAGAGTCGTTCAAAGTTTAGTCCCAAATCTTGGCAATACTCCAAGATTTCGCCAAATTCTTGCGACAGTTTTGAGTATCGCCGTTTTTAAGGCAAGATTTTTCGGTAAGGCCTTTTGTTGACGATACTCAATTTTATCTCCAAAAAAGGTACTAAAAATATCACCTTTGGGTTTTAAGTGAACCGCCTGCGTTGACAATGGCATCCCTTTCCCAGACCAACCGGCAAACTGCTGTTCAAACTTAAAATGTATGCTTCAGAAGCACACCATAATACCGCCACTTGAAATGCGGAGGTGTACAAAAACTCAGTTCCTTTACTTGGAACAGCAGAGTTTCTCTGCAAACTGGAGTGTGTACACAGTACACTCTCATTGGAGCATGCTACAAAGTACACTTGCTAGGCACACGCTAAAATAGAGGGTGCTTGGCAAGTACACGCAAAATAAGAGTGTTCCTGCAAGTACACTTTAAGCAGCCCATGCTTTTAGATAGTACTCATCGAGTGTATTATAGCGTATACTTGCAGGTCCACTCTTTCTGAGCGTTGTACTTGCCAGGCACACTCTATTTTAGCGTGTGCCTAGCAAGCATGCTGTAAATAAGAGTGTGCTTGGAAGCATGCTCTAATAAGAGTGTACTATGTACACACTTAACTTTGAAGAGTTGCAATGTCCATACTTTAGGTTTAGAGTTCCCCTCACTGCAAATGCAAGTGTAGGACAAGTGGACACTTGTAGGCAGGGGTGTCGACGGCGGGGGGCACGGGGGCAATGCACCTTCCCAGTTTTGGCCCCCGGGGGGGGGGGGGCAGGCAGGGGGAGGGGCAACATTTCGGGCAAAAGAATGTAAATAACTCGTTTTGGACCACCGCCAAGTCCCCTAAATATGGACACAAACCTACACAAACCCTCACGTAGGACATATATTGACCTTTAACTAAATTGGGCCGTGCCCAAACCCGAAGAGAGTTCTCGTTATCCCTCATGCTTTCCCCTCCAAAAAGCATAAAAATGGCGTTTTCACGCAGGAAAAAAGTCCAGTAGTTACGGTGTAGGTCGCGGGGATTAAAGACTTTCGAGCCTTCGAGGCTTGGAACATTCTTGATTTCAAATTAGCCCGTTCTTTTACAACAGGCAATTTCAAAAATTTGATTTTGACGGCTGATTTAACGGTGAGAAGAAATCCTCGCGGGGGCTGCAAGTTGGACGCTTTAATTGTCGTTTTTGTTCGTTATTGGCCGATTCAGACGGTGCCTCTAGCTTCCGACGTCGCCTCGACAGTGTCATGTTGCCAGGTCGGTTTGGGGGCCTTGGCGGCCGGGCCTGTTTAGTGTGCAAGGGCTCCGTCTATGTTTTCATGTGCGTTCACGTAGCGGCTCCGCCTAAGCGCCTAATGGTAGGCAACCCTCAATACAAAGCGCTGCTTTGAAGAGTGTCCGAGACAGTGTCCGACAGCTGCAAGTGTCAACCACAGCATATCCGACGGCTGGAAGTGTGGGGCGGCATAGGAAACTGACCGTACTTATCTGTAGGACAAACAGTGTCTTACACATGCAGGCGACGGACACTGAGTGGTCGACACCATCAAAGCGTCGGACACAACTGGTCGACACTTCAGCGTAGGACAAACTGGTCTACGCCTACAAGTGTCGACTTGTCCCACACTTGGATTTGCAGTGCACGTATGCACCATGCCAGCCAAGCGACAGGGGCTTCGTGAGCTAGTCAACGCTTGCATTGTGGAGACTGCAAACTCTGCACTTCCAAGAGTAATGATACTCCAAATCAGAAAGTGTGCAGTTGCCTACACTTAATTTGCAGCGACTTTTGGTTTGAAGTATATTTTCATTTAGTGAGCCGCCAGGATAAAACATGGTTGCTATGCCTTGCAGCTCGCTTTGCTCGCATAATATGCATTTGCAGAAATGAGTCACCATAAAATTGTAGCGTGAATTGTATACTGCACCTACGAAGTTACAAACAAATAACCTTTTTTTTGGACATTTGTGGAAACTTGTACTAACGATGAAAGCGAAAACGGCAAAGCCCCTGAGACGTGAGGCTAGCGGGGCCTTTTTCGTTGATATTTAGATGTTTTTAACCAATATCTCCCAAAGTGTGAGCCTTAGCTCAATTCTGGACACAGATTTGGATTCCTTGGCTCCGAAAAACGTCCGAAAAACTATGTCTCGACCAACTGGCTGGGAGACCTAAGCCATAAGGCAAAATACCCATATTCAAGTTGAAAACGCCCCAGAAACAGAAATATGGCTACAGATTGGACAATAATTTTTTAGCGGACCTGATACTCTGGCTTTTTACATGTCTCTAGGACACTAAAACGCCGACCAAAAATCAGCTAAATCGGAGAGGTGAAATCCAACCCTGTCACCTCTTATTTATTTTTACTCTAAAAAAAGAAGTTCCGTGCTGGGGTACTTTCTACTGTCTGATTTCGCTCAAATTTTGGTAAAAGGCTTTTCTGACCTCCCTCTTCCAGAAAAACCACCGGACAGACATTCCATTTATTTTTGGCCTACCCTGCCGAGGGACTGAGAGAGGTCTGCACCGAAGGAGCCCGAAGTGCGAGTTGTGCGGCTAAAAATTGGCCATACATTCGGTTTATGACAAGAACAAAATTTTAAAACAAAGGACCAGCGACTTTGCAAAATAATTTTTTAAAAAAAAACAAAAACGGATTACTTTACATGAACAAACTGGTATTTTGAAACAAATAATTTTAGGTCGTAGGGCAATAAGCGTGCTAGCACCCTCGCACTGGGGCAGCCCGCAGTGAATGAGGCCTGCAGTGAATGAGGCCTTCGACTGTATCCAGGAGGCAACACGGTCGATTCGCGGATGCAATTGCAATGGTCCCCTTTCGAGAGACAGCCAAAGCATTAAGGAATCTACTCTTTCGTGTTAAAATAAATTAATGAAGAACTATTTGCTGATGAAAGAACGACTTCGAATTGAGCACCTGAAATTAAAATTAAAGTGGAGTCATTGGAATGATTGGATTTAGAGCGGCGGGTTGGCCGGGCGAGAGGCACCCAGGCAAGGGGCCGTGCACAAACTACGTCACGCGGTTTTAAGGCATTTTGAACCCCCCATCCCCCTCTCCGTCACAACTTCGTCACATCCGGCTGACCCCCCACCCCTCCCCCCCTTTGTGACGTATTTTCCGAAAAAAAAAATTCAAAATGACGCTAAAATGAACACTGAAAATCTATCGGCGTGACTTCGTGCCGTTTTAGGGGCGTGAATAAAGTGTCACGCCAAAAAACGGCATGACAAGAAGTCATGCCCTAAATCGGCGTGTCTCAGAAATTCACGCCAATTTTTGGCGTGAATTTCCTGTCATGCCGGTTTTCGGCATGACTTTTCTCGTAAAACGCACTGCCATTCACGCCACATGACGGCGTGACTCACATGTCATGCCATTTTTCGGCGTGAATTTCCTGTCACGCCAATTTTTGGCGTGACTTTTTGTCACGCCATAATTTGGCCATGTGTCCGACCGTAACATTTTTAGTGAAAAGGGAAAAGAAATGATACTCGGCAAATTTTTAGATAAAATTTATTCAATCAAGTCCTCAGTCCATGGGGAAGCAACCCAGGATGAACGTCTCACAGGCGCCCTTTTTGAACGTTATCCTATCAACAAGGCCGTTTTCGACGGTAATTTCGGAAAATACCCCATAGCAGACAAAACCCATTTGGCAATGGGTTCTAACCCATGTAGAAGGGTTGAAGCCCATTTGGAATGGGTTGTGACCCGTTGAGAATGGGTTAAGACCCGTTTGGAATGGGTTAAGACCCATTGGGAATGGGTCGTGACCCTTTGGGAATGGGTCGTGACCCATTGGGAATGGGTCGTGACCCCCCAGTCGAAAATGTCTCGCCCAACGAAGCGCTAGGGAAGCGAAGGGAAGCGACTCGGACGCTCCGGTACGGTGAGGGAGCGTTCGTGTCGCTTCCCGAGCGCTCCAAACGCTTGGAGCGAACTTTACGCTTCCCGCCGCTCCGCGCTGGGCCGAGCGGACGGTGAGGAAGCGCTAGCCGTTGCTTCCCCGATGCTCCGCCCTCCGAGCGAGCCACGTTGCTTCCCCGGCGTCGCGCGCTCGTTCGAACGGACGGTGAGGAAGCGTTAGCCGTTGCCTCCCCGTCGCTCCGCCTTCCGAGCGAGCCTCGTTGCTTCCGCGGCGCGGCGGGCTAGTTTGAACGGACGGTGAGGAAGCGCTAGCCGTCGCTTCCCCGTTGCGGCGCGGCCCGAGCGACGCTTGTCGCTTCCCTGATGCTGCGCGTCCGTTCGAACGGACGTTGAGGAAGCGCCGGCAGACGCTCGCATGGCGCCCCACATGCAAGCAACGATTGATGCCTGCTGCGTGCTCCGCGGGCGGTTGATCGGACGGCCAGGAAGCTCAGGCTCTCCCCTCCATTACGCTCCGCACCAAGCGACTGTCTTCGCTTCCCTTGCACTCCTCAAGCGGCCGAACGATTGGTGAGGAAGCAAGAGTTGTTGCTTTCTGGCGTCCGACCCGAAGCACCCTCGCATGCACAATGCTTCCCCAAATAATTTTCTGTGTGAATAGGGGAGTCCAGTGTTCTGTTCAAGAACAAAATGTAGACTTGTCAGGCACTAATTTTTCAGATCGAATGCGATTGTGAACAAAGAGGAAACTTTTTTCTTAATTTCTACAGCTGTGATTTTTTTGCTAACTCTACCCGTAGTACTTGCTACTTGATTAAATTTGGGTGACTTCTCTTGTTAATATTGTGTTTGCGAACTGTCCCATTTTCAAAGCATCATTCCAAGTAAAAAACACCAAAAGAAAACACCGAAAAGTTGAAATTTGATTAATTTATTAAATTGCATAGGTATAAACGCAATAGTTGTTAGACAACAACAACGATGATAAAAGTGAAAAAAAAAAAAAGGTTTACAGGCACATAAGACGGAAAAATAAATAGGCAGAACAAGAAAGATTAACATAGTTGTAAAACAACCAGAAGCAAATTGAGAAGTATAAAAAGTGTGAACAGGTTTGACAACTTTTTAACAGAAAAATTAGAGATAAGAATATAAAGAAAATTAAATAAAACAATACAGAATACATACTTTCAATAACCCAGGTTTGTTGTTTGACAACTTTCTAACAGAAAAATTAGAGATAAGAATATAAAGAAAAATAAATAAAACAATACAGAATACATACTTTCAATAACCTAGGTTTGTTGTTTGACAACATTCTGACAGAAATTTCACAAGTATTTACATTATGAAGAGAATTAAATAAACCCTACAGTTACAGGTCTGCAGTGTTGATGATAATCATACAGCGGCATTCCTCTAAATAAATTAGGTGTCTCCATAACAGCCATATGGTACATCACAGATAAAATTGCCACTTTCAAGGAACATGGCTACACACTGTCCTGATATATCTTCTGGTCTAATGGCAAAAAGACGCCCCTCTCCACTAATCTTTTTGATGTGACAATGTTTGGCATACTCGTCACTGAATATAGGTTCTTCATTCTCCAAAACTTCTCGCACTAGTATGAAAATAGAAGAATTGCATCCATCATCAAAAAGTATGATTTTGTCAATACGAGCTTTTGATTCTGATTGGACAGAGATGTAGCTGTCGTCAGTCCTTAAGGAGCGGCAATAAGAACTTGCACAATACTTGATGCCATTCATTAAGAGTCTCTCAAAAGTTTTTACTTGATTCTGCGGTGACATCATGTTATGTGAAAGACAAGCAGCCTGTTCTGTATTGAGACTCTCCCACTTCCCTTTACCAACAAGTACTGCTTCACCTACTCTTGGGCATCTTTTCAATAAAGGTCGCCCACTTAAATTTTGACAGAATTCTAAAGTTTGATCTGTTGAACAGTATTTTTCACATAGTTGAGGCAGTGCTTTAAAAGTCAAATATTTGTTAGCCATTTCCTTAGCAATAGATGAAGCCCCCTTTTTCAATTCCAGTAATTCTTTGTTAGCTCCTTCAAATGCAAAAGCTACATTTGTCCAGGTTGGCCCAAGGTAGAGGATATTTTTCTCTAAATGGGTCAATAGATGCAGGTTATACACCATCTCCTCTTTTTTATATAACTGCTCGAAACTGAAAACATAACGCAAAGCCAAGGTGCTAGCTTGATCTACATCGGAGGGTGAGATCGAACCTCTTAAGATAATGTGAAGAGCAGTTGAAAGTAAACTCAAATGACTCACATTCTCAGTGGGAATAATATTCAGTAGGCAGGGAACAGCATAGAAAAGTATCCAAGACCTCCAGTCTCTGGCCTTCAGAGATGTAAAGTTGAGAAAGTTTAAAAATGACCGAAACACTGATGATGGTGGTCTGATTGACTGAAGGCGCTTAAAGATGGTCAGAAGTCTTACCTCCGACCCAATATAGTGATGTTTGCCCACACTGTCATGCAAGACAGTGAAAATATGCTTCGCATTTCCAAGAAGCATACTGTGCATGGTGTCTGGGCGTACACCTTTCACTAAATCCAAATAAGCTAAATTATGAATTGGACTTGGCCCTTTTACTCCTCTAACTCTTCGCTTTTTTTTATTGCGCACTAAGGTATAATTATTATGAGCCTGAATAGCATCCCTAAGAATTTCCTCATGCTTCCTTTCAGTCCGGGAGGCAGAAGCACTGATTGTATACCTTAGGCCTACATCAGTGCTCTCTGGATTAGTGTAACATAAAGAACATCCATATTCCCCTGAAAAGGCAGTACAGTTGAGCACTTTGCTCCTTGCAGGAGTATCTACACAAATGCACAGAGGAATAATTTTACTGTTGACTTTCCTGCCTTTAAATTGCCAGTTTACACCCTCAGTGGACAGAAAATTAGCCTCCTCAACAAAGGGATGCATAAAAATATTCATGTTGGGATCCTTCTTTCCCACAAATATACCAGCAAGAATCATGAATCTGGAACGAAGCCTGGGTGGAAGTTCATTTATCTGCACATAGATTGGCCAACAAGTTTGCTTTCCTGATTTGCCCCCCACCGGAAATCCATCGGTGTTGAAAGTGTAAGACATATTGTGCCACTGACTTAACAACCCTCCCTCAGCACTCAGACTTTTGTAAACCTCACCATCATATATATCCTCAAATGCATTTTCATTTTTTTTCTCCCTTGTAAATCTGTATTGCAAAGACTCAACAAAAGATTCATCTTGTAATAATTCCTTTATCTGTGCTTCCAAATTCAAAGACAAAAAAAAGGTTGATGCAGAAGAGATATCCTTAATAGTGTGACCACATTGGCACTCAACATTAGTTGCATGAATTTCTTCTCTATTTCCCAAGTAACGGGAACAGTAAGGACAATACAAATGATATCTTTTTATATCCTTTCCAGTGGACATAAACTTTTGAAAGAAGTACTTGGTGGCTTTGATAACCTCCTGACCAAATAAACAATTCACATATTTAAGTATGTCTACTATACAAGCCCAAGAAAGTTTATGCTGTAAACCAATAGCTAAACACATGACCAAAGCATCACCTTTAGTAGTTTCTGTGAAAGGACACAATGGAGACCTTAGGTAATTGTCATGTTCACTAGGCTCTGCGAAAGTTTCAAAATTAAAATTTCCATGTTCAGTTGTTGGTTGCAGGAATGGACTGGCATCAACTGTAGTAGAGTCGCTATTCTCATAGTTCCCAACTAGTGCACCTTCATCTTCACTGTCTTCGCTATGAGTATCTTGAGTATCGTTGTCTTCATCAGACGATGTACCCTGAGGACAAAAAATATAACAATTTACCCTAAAATAAGGAAAAGTAGTTACTAGGTTTTAAGTAACTACACTATATAGAATTTCATATTTTCCATTTTCCACCCAATTTTAAAATAGTTCAAGCTTAAAGATAATTTTGTTTTACAACAAAAAAATACAAAAGCATACAAGATTTCTTTTTCTCAAAATGCAGCTTGAATAATTAGAAAATTGGGCGCAAAAAGGAGAACATATATTTCTAGATAAGTACAGTTACAACAGGAATTAAAACACACAAGGGGTATACAACCCCTAACAAATGAAAAACAAGACCAAAAAAAAAAAGAAGACAAAAATTTTAAAATGAAGTCACCACATTAGATGCCACACTGCTAGAGGGAGATGCTGTGAGGCCAGAGTCCATCTTCAACAGCAAGTTAGGTATTGTTGCTTCAGTTTGGAGGGCTGAGTCATTTACCATATCCTAATGGAAAAGAATGTAACAGCATTTAAGGAATAAACAGAGGAACATTAATATCTCCTTGATGAATCTTGTCACAATATGTAAAGTAATTTTATAAAGGGGGCAGTCTAAAACTGTCAGTCACCAATTACAGTATTAATGTAAGAATTATAGGGTCTTAGTATTGCCAGGCCAATAAGCAGCGGCAGAGAAAATCCGTGACAGTTGGAGTGAAAGGTGGCCGATATGTAAAATTTTGGCGAACAGATCCTACTTACCGCAATTGCCATGTTTCTCTGGTCTTGTGGTTCATCGACATTGATCGGCCAGAGATCTGCTTCAGATTGGTCACTGGATTGGCTAGATGTTGGTTCCTTGTCTGTGTGAGATAGTTCAGTAGCAGCAGCCTACGACACAAGAAGTAATGTTTTCATCAACGACTACAAAGAAGTTAGTCAAAGGAAGAGGGAAACAGTACGCTGTTGCAGGCCAAGGGCATTGGTCAGCCTTACAAGACCTTGAAGTGAAAATTCACAAGGTTAATTGCGGCAAAGAAGGGGAAACTTTTAGGAAAATTGAACATATTAACTTTAATCGATTAACCTCTAAACACAGTGTGTTGATACGTTGGAATATTTCAATTTATATCATCATGGACATACCAATGGGCACTTTAAATTTCAAAAGAGTTTCAGGTCAAATAAAGGACACTAATTATAATTTGAAAAGAAAAGTCTCTGACTTCAACAAGACAAGAGCCTAATGGTTTCTGCTAGACTTCTAAGTTATTTTAAGTCACCTGGAGTGTAGACGCCACATTTTCAGCAAGGCGTCGGGTAGCTTTCAATCGCTGATAACGGAGAGTTCGGGCAGGAATTGGAGCATTCGAGTACAGGTATCTCTTCCGCCGTTGCATTTCAGAACTTAAAACAAATTCACCTTTCCTTGCGTGGAGTGAGGTTACGGACAGACCTCAACAACACTGAACAATCAAATCGAAATTACATTAGCTCTTCTTTTGATTTCAGAAAAAGATGACCATGAGAAAAAAAATGAAATAGGAAATCTATGAGGACCTTAGAATTAGGTTTCTTCTGTCCAGATATAAGGCCTAGCCAAAAACTTTCGTCGGTGATGAGGTTGTTGTGATGCCCGCACGACATGCCGTGAGGTGAGGGGCGAGGGGGAGGGGAGAGGGGAGAGGCAAGTCGCGTCGCGGCAACTACAGTCAAGTCGTTGTCTAGAATTATCCTCTTATTAAGAAAGGTGGAGGATTCAGAGGGAAGGAATAAAGATTTTATTAAATATTCATCGGAAAGTTTTGGCATGCACATTATTCTGATGCAAAAGGATGGTCGTTTCTTTTGCTTTTAGGAGTGTTGCGAGACTTGCCTCTGACTACCTCAGTCCTTCTGACGTCACACAGTGGGCCAGAAGACCGATGTACGCGGCCAAATTTTAGACGCGTTTTGAGCTCCAGAGTCGCTACGTTGGACTCGAACCGAACGTGTGACCCCACCGGAGGGGTCACACGTTCGGTTCGAGTCCTGTGTAGCAACTCTGGAGCTCAAAACGCGTCTAGAATTTTTGCCGCCTGTATCGGTCTTCTGGCCCACTGTGACTGTGCGTCACCTGCACCGAAGCGACGCAACCGACGCCAGTGACGCCATTCATTCACCTGCCCGCCGACGCGACCTGCCTCAACCCGAGTTCCATTGATTCTTCATTCTCTGAGGGCTGCTCGAACGTTCGAATTTTAACCTTAGAATTAACTTTATCAGCCCAACCATGAACGGTGAAAGTGAACCATCAGGAGCAGCAGAGGGGCCTTGGATAAACCAGGCCCCCTCGAAAGCAGCAGTCCGCTACGCCGATAACAAAACGGAGGTCGTTTCTGTTGATAAAGTCAGACATGTTGATAACGGAAAAACGGGAGAAACGCTGTGCCCTGCTTCTTTAACCGATTTTGATCTTTTCGAAATCTTCAAAATAAAGACCACAACATGGAATCTGGAAGGGTTAGAACATACATACTGGGGCATTGTTGAGGGGCTTGGAGGTAAGCACAAAGCTTCTTGCGCTGTCACCATTCATTCTTTAAAATTGTTTTGACTGGAAACTTTGTTTTCTTATCCTAGTAAACAAAGAAGGAGCTGAGGCAATGCGCAAGGCAAATGTAAGAAATACTGATCCTGGTCGAAGGATGGCATTATTGAGGAGACTCAAGGAACGCAGCTGCGCACCAGTAACAAATTCCTCTGACCAGGGAAACTTAGAACCCAATTCCCTTGAGGAGGAGGTACTTCCGTTCTTTTATTCCTTGGCCGCATCTCATGCTTGCAGTTTAAAAACGTTACAATTTTCAGGGTGACGCTCAGAGGATGGCTTCTCGGAAAGCTGATATGGAGCAAGGATCAACAATAATTAAAAGGCTCAGAGAGAGGACAACGTTTCTAAATTCCAAAGCCGATGAATCAAGTAGCTCATGTGATGGCGATGCAGATGAATACATAACAGATGTTGCAGCTAAGTCATCAGGTACGTGCTACTGGTACTTTTGCTAGGCAGCGTAAGTCCAGCGATGACAAATTACCTTTGGGGCTATGGTTTCTTCAGCTAATTTCAAGCAGACTTTTTATGGATTTAAGTTTGTCTTTGTGAATAATGCGGCTTCTAATCCAGGCAATCCTCGTTAACTACACTTCGCCTGGATCAATAGGAAAACCTGGACGTTGATTAAGAGTGTTTGCTTGAAATTATCCATGAAACCGCAGCCCAGACATAATTTGTAATGCGGATTTCCGCAGTAGGGACAACCTTGACTTCCATGGAGAGACTTTGCCTGCCGGTAGTTAAAATTTGTTTTCTTTGAACTTATACCCTTTTTCTAAAATCAACAATGCAACTTTACTTCATAAGTTGTTTCTCTTTTCTTGAGTGATGTCATTGAGCGAACCAAACTGAACTTTATAAGTTGTTTTTCTTTTCTTGAGTGATGTCATTGAGCGAACCAGACCGATGTCTAGTTTCTTTCCCCTGACTTTTTGGAATGTCAAAAGCATTTTAAAAAATTAAGGTTCTAAATACTAAATGGCACAACTTCATCCTATCATTCTTTTCTTTTGTGTTTGCAGACCAAGCAAAGAAAAAAAAACTAAAAAAAGGCCACCTCAAGAGAAAAGGTAAAACGACGCAAGACCCAGAAGAAGTCATAAATGCAAAAAATGCTGTAAGTTTGGGCCAAAATATTTTATGTATGCAGTAACTTCTAATCAATCACTCACTAATCTCTCATGTTTCTTTTCCATCTCACTCCAGAAAACAGCTCAAGAAAACAGCATTATGGCTGCAACGCACGAGTGGGGTGCATGGGCATTGGGACAGCCCCAAACACCATTGTGTGAACTAAATACAAATTTGATGGCGAACAGTAGAGCAGGCGCCAGCAATGCTTCACCTCTGCGCGTCAACCCTGTGCCCATCTCCAAAGACTCACCTAACATCACCTCTTCAATAGCTCCTTCCTTTTCTCTGTGCTCCATCCCGTCTAAATGTACCCTGTCCACTCCCTCTGCAGCCATTCCGTCTTCAAATCTCTCTCCCCAACCCTCATATAATCCCTGCAGTTCCTCAGCCTCCAATTCTAACAACCCTTTAGTGTCCACACGAGTTCCCATGTCCACCCTACCCAGTGCTTCAAGTGCCGTCTCCATTTCTTCAAGGCTGGAGGCTCTGGAGCGAAAAGTGGACGGACTTATCAAAGCTGCGGGCCAAAGATTTCAAGCTCTTGAGGATAAAGTTGATGGACTAGTAACATCTTTTAGTGCTGTGGAAAAATTTCTGAAGAATTTACCTGGTACGTAAGTTGTGTTTTTTGGAACCCAATTTGTTTTTGACATTCACTTGTTAATGTTGTCCGCTTTTTTTTTTTTTATTAGATTTATTGAAAACAAACACAGTGGCTGCTGCTGCCCCTAAAGTATTTGGTAAAGCAGTTATAGATGGAAATGTGGGTATCTTTGATTTCTACTTGTTATGAAGAAGCAACTTGCTGTTTTAACACTATTTCTTACTCCCTTTGACATTTTTACACTTTTCTTGCAGGTCCAATTAAGTGAATTTTTTTCGTGTTCTGAAATGTGTTGGAGGTGCATGAACACAACCGAAAATGAAAGTGACTGGTTCTCCAGTCTGTTGCGTGGAGTTTATGGAGAGTTGGACTCCATGCTCTACAGACTAGCACCAAGATACACAAATTTCAAACAATTTGACAAGAAGTTTTTAGAGCTAGCACATGGTATGCATTTCTTAGTTAATCCTTCAAATTGTTTGATATCCTCCTTTCCTTTCACCTATAACTCTTTTCTGTTTCACAGTTTATTTTATAGAATTTCTTGAAAGGAGGAAGAAGGAACTGAATCGAGATTTGGCAAAGAGGCCAACAGACCAACTTGCGCAGTCAAAGTTAAACTGCCTTGAGGAAAACTACGGCACCTTCATTCAACAGCTTGGCGCCAACCTCTCTGACTCATCCCATAGAATGTACAACACCTGGGAGAAGGGCCTGAAGGCTGCTGGTATGAACCTTCCGGAGAAGACCAAAAAGCCTAAGCCAAACAGCCAATCAAAAAAGACGTCTTCAAGTAGCAAGAAAATTGTCCGTCTCCCAAAAACTCTCAATCCAAAACCACGGTAAGAGTTTCAAACATATCAATAATTTTGACATTTCATTTAAGTACTTTAAATATCTTTATCTTAACAAAATATTTTTATCTTAACAATGTTTTTTTTGTTTTCTACAGGTGCAGGAAATCACTGAACATGACCTCAGATACAGAAACGAATTCAAATCAAAACCACTCACTCCCACAGAATGAACAACCACAGTAAGTGTTTTGAAAACATGGATAATTCTGACATCACATTCAAGTGCTTCAATTATTACTATTTAAACAATGTTTTCTGTTTTGAACAGGTGCAGCAATTCAGTTCCAATAACCATAGAGACTAGAGTAAGTTCACCCCAAGACAACGCGCACTCACAAACAAATCTACAAGCCGAAGACCAGCAAACCCCTGGCCAATATGAGCTCGGCCTGAGGCCATTACAGATTTCCTCTCTCCCCCCCCCCCAGTAGGTGTTTTCGAGAATTTTGACACCTCATTTAAGTGCTTCAATTATTTCTATTAAAATAATGTTTTCTGTTTTCAACAGGTGCAGCAAGTCACAAGTAAGGACCCAAGAGACAGGAAATTTATTTGCCGAGGTCCCGACATTAGAAGAATTGATTCTAGTAAATGGTGTTAATAATCCCATCTGTTTTTCAGATGAGAACACTTCAAAAAGAACAGAATTATCTTTTTCACAATTTTAAGTAAATCTCTACCTTGTTGAAAATATTTGTTTATTCATTTCTCACATTGTACGTGTATATAGATTTTTCAGATTTTGGTGTTGTTTATCTTGTCTTTTATTTAATATTGATTTCTTTGACCAAATTTGATTTTTTTAGAGTTAATTTTGTTTTAAATACTCGCATATTAATTTCTAAATGCATTCTACTGGACAGATTTTTACTTCATCATCTCCGGTTCATACATCACTGTTGTTCATTCAATAATATTTCTAGTATGTTAGTGCTTGAAAATACACTACTGACTTTTTGGTCAATTTGTCAGAAGTTATCCAAGTAATTTGTGCAAACATAATATGTATATTCCGTTCCTGAAAGAACTTCTTATGAATTCTTCTTACTTAAAATGTACTAAGTATTATGTTTGCTTATAGGTATTTAATGAGGATAAAGGTCAGAAACGCGCTGAGAGTTTAGTTTTATTTTATGATGTTGAAAGGCTGGGAAGGAACGGCTGGATTGTCAGAAGTGCTGTAGGAATGTGAGAGAATGTATGAGAGTGTGTATGAGTATGTCAAATGGCTAGAGACCACTAAATTATGCATATAGAATCATCATTTTATGCGCCACATTTTAACCCATTTATGCGGACTTTATGCGCCTAAAAATGTAGTTTTATGCGGGGATTATGCGGGTAAAATTGTGGTTTTATGCAAAAATATGCGAAGGAGGAAAATAGGAGCGAAATGACAAATAGTGGAAGTAGCTCATTAAAAAGTATTTAATGTTATTATCACATAAAAATTATTGAAGTTAGCACACTTTAAATTCAGTCAAGTAATGAAATGACTAGTTTCATTCAGATCAGATACAGAGATACAATAGAATGAATTTATAATTATCAGTCATTTTTAATCATTATTCCATGCCATGTCCTCAGCATCATTATAATACACAGAGTGGGTGCCTGCACCACCGCCACCAGCCACACCTGCACCGTCTGCTATATTTTGTGCATTTTGATCATGATCATCGCCATCATCAACTTGCTCAGAACACTTATCATTATTATTCAAGTCAACTCCATTACAGAAATATATGCACATCATAGCTTCTGCCTTCTCTTTAGCCAAATTTGTTCTTTTGGGAGAAAATATGTCACCATATGCACTGAAACCCCTCTCACTGTCAACATTTGCCACACTCACATGTAGTACTTGCAAACAAGAAATAGCAAAGTCACTGTGGTCTTTCATCATAGAATTCAAAGCATTAACAATAAGGTCCTCCCTATGAGGCACTTTTTTCATAGGATCAGCATTAGCATTATTTTCCTTTACATGGTCAGAAAGTAATGAATGCAAAATTACAAAACAGTTTGTTGGAATGGAATCCAAAATTGTAATTTTCTCTTTTGCGTCTGAAATCTTTTCATGAGAAAGAGAAGCAGCTAACTTACAGGGATTAAAGAGCAGCCTAGATGACTCAAAAAATTCTCTTGCAGTGTCATCTTTCATCTGAGATTGCAACAGGTTATCACAAGAGACACACACCTGCTTAATTCTTTCAAGCAATGTTTTTTGTTTAGAGGAAGGAACTAAATCAACACATGCTTTTGTCTTCTCAAGTAAAACAGACTTGATGTCTTTAGAACTATCCCCGGCTTTTGCCACACTTGACATAGTCACACTCAGCTCTTTTACCTTAGCATACAATAAGTGAGACATTGGATATTTGGAACCCTCTACTAGCAGCTGCAAATCACAAACAGGGCCACAATAATCTACAACAAATTTTGCCTCTGCCTTAATTATTAACAGGTCCTCAGGTTTCAATTTCAAAAAATATTTTACAGCTTTTGTTTCATTCTTCTTTCCAGTCAACTGCTTTTTCACATATTCAGCTACATCATCAACATATTCAGACAGATACACAACAGATTTTTTCCATGTTCCCCATCTGGTCATGACAGGCAATGGAAATTGTTTCACTTCTTTAGCTCTAGTAAAAGAATACTTTTCTTTTAAAAAAGAAACATATCTGTGTTTTCTTTTTCGGGTGTTTTTGAAAAGTTTCTTAGTATTGGACACACATTCATTAAGTCTATACAGTTTCTCAGGGAAAATTTTCACAACCTTATCTAGCTTGTGGGCCCAACACTGTAGGTGTATCAAACCAGGATTATCAAGGAGTGTCCTGAGAAGACGAATACATAAGTTCATGTAGGCAGCACTGTCCGAACCGATGGCCACTATATTCAGATGGGCAACTTCATAGTGTTGAACAGTCTGAAAAGGGAGAGAGAAAAAGTTAAAGACTTAACTCTCAATCTAAGTACACAATAAAATAAATACTATACACAAACCTGCAGTATTGCCTTTGAACATTCGTCTGCATTGGCATTCTCAAGAATTTTCACTGAAGCCACGAACAGTTGGGAAGTAGGATTCTCTTTAGAGGGTAGCACCTTGAAGAGGGTTAGGAAAACCGCCTGGCCTCTCCTATTCGTTGTTTCGTCACACAGCACAACAATTTTCTTTCCCTTCACTTTATCTTTGAGATAATCGTCGTATTCTTCTTTCAAAAGGGGAACATATTTGTCTCGAAGCTGCTGAGCACTCGGCAAATCACCGGAACCTGAAAAGAGAGGGTAATAAATAAACAGGGTTGTTTACTTGTAGTAGTTTGGAGGTTAGGTCCAGTCCAACCGGTACCAATACACATAACGACGAGTGTAAGCTCCTCGTTTTAGAAATATTTTACTCACCAGGAACGTATTTCTTGAACCACTTCCTCATTTCAGGCTTGTCAAGCTTTTCTAGTGGTATGTTAGCGTTAACAAACGCTCGCACTGTCGACTTAATGAACTCTTCTCTATCTTCCTTTACCTTCTTGGCATGACTCATACTTTCCGAAATAGATGTCTGCCTTTTTTTCTTCGCAGCCGTCTCAGCCTCAATTTTTTTCCTGTTGTTTATGTGCGAATCCGCCTTGATGTGATTGTCAATGGTGCTCTTGCGCTCATGGTCAACTCTCTTGTCGCAAAATTTGCACATCAAAAATTTCTTGTCAAACACGTACATACCATCATCATGATATGCTAGCGCCCTAGCTGCCGCTGTTACAGGGGCCATTGTAATGTTGATGCGGCCGGCAAAGCCGTGCCCCCAAAACACCACCACAATATCAACAACACTTGCGTTTGTCGGCAAACTCACTCACTACTCGAAGTCCATAACCTCGTCGAACATGCTGGAACGGGCGAGAACGCGAGACGGGTGGAGGGGGCGAGGCGGGGCGGAGCGGTGCGAGCGGTGGACTGCGCGACGAGTAGAGAAGGCGCAGGAATCAAAGGGCGCGTATTTTTAAATCAGTGGCGCGTCAAAAGCTGTAAATCGGCGTATTTTACGGGATATTGGAGGCCTAATAGGTAGTTTATGCGGGGAAACGTGACTTTATGCGCATAATATGCAAAAATGCGTTATGTTGCGTTTGTGCCCAAATTATGCGTCATTATGCGGTCTTGTTTCCGGTGTAGACCTACTTAAAACATGTTAAACTGTCTTCCTTTTATCTTTTTCTCATACTTTAACAAAATATGCGATTATGCACGTGCATAATTTAGTGGTCTCTACAAATGGCATTGTTGTACAAATTATTTTACTTTCACACATGGGTAAAAATATATTGTAAGATTGAATTTGTATGACTCATTACTTTGCATGGCGCATGAAATACCTAGCCCGGGAGGTCATTTAATGACGACCCCGGCTGCTCCCTCAAACTAAATTATGGACGGTCCCCGGTCCGACGATCCCGCAGCGCTTCCTCGCGCTTGCTGCTCGTCCAGGGCGACGGTAGCGAAGCAGTCACGTACGCTTCCTCACCGACTTTCCAAAGTTCACAAAACCTTCCCGTAGCTTCCTCACCGCCCAGAGCGAGCGACGCCACCGCCTCCCCCCACCCTCCCACGCGCCAGCCGCCGTGCGCGGAGCGGCCACGTTCGCCTCCATGCGGTCCCAGCGGTCGGCGAGGAAGCGATCGCGCTCGCTTCCTCAGCGCTTCACAGAGCGCTGGCCGCGGCAATAAAGCGCTTCCCGCAGCCTCTCCAACGCTACACGGAGCGTCCGTTGCGGCCTCCCTTAGCTTCCCCGGCGCTCGCGCGAAGCCCCAGGGAAGCTACAGGAGGCGTGCGGATTTTCGACTGGGCCTTTGGGAATGGGTCGTGACCCGTTAGGAATGGGTGGTGACCCATTGGAGATGGGTCGAGACCCATTGAAGATGGGTTGGGACCCATTAAGACCCAGCTTTTTGGGTTCGGTCAAGGATCGCCTGCGAGGTAGGCAAAAATGTGGTGCAATTAGGTAGGCAAACCCGCTACACACCTATTAAGGGTAACTTGTAAACTACTGCAGCTAGGTCAAATTCGACACCACCATTGTGTTCAGCGCCGAAAGTTTGGTTTGTGACGTCCATCTAGGCAGACTAATCTTCTTTGTAAAAGAAATAAAATAAAGTCCAGTCTGAGTTTGGACACTTTGCGATGGGTCAGACCCATTATGGGTGCAACCCATTTAAATGGGTACTTTTCTTACACCCATTATATGGGTTGGACCCATAAGAATGGGTTGGACCCAATTGAATGGGTGCATGAAAAGTGCCCATTTAAATGGGTCAGCAAATGGGTTTTGTCTGCTATGGGACGTCACAAGACCCCGACCACCCTCCTACCCCCACGTCACATCTCGTCACATCTGGCCATAGCCCCTCCCCCCCCCAAACGCGTGACGTAGATTGTGCACGGCCCCTAAGACTGCTTCCTGTAATGGAGGGATTTTTTTTTGTAATACAAAAGGGCTTCCTCTAATAATAGAAAGCATTTTTTTGTAGATTTTACTATGCTTTTGTTTCCATCGAATAACGAAGCAATACTCGTGCACACGTTTTTTCTGTGCTGAGCAAACTTGGCTAAGCGAGAGCGAATCGGTTTGAATTCCAGAGTGAGGCTTCCTTCCCTTTGCCTCCTTGAAGTAGATGCCCGAGCGGCGAACACAACGCCACCTTTCGGGCAGCAAAGGCAGATCTCCCGGAAAACAGCGCGAACTGGCGCCTTCCCGAGGGCCGGAGAGAAGGGGAAAAAGGAATGTATTTAACATTGCAAGCCGCCAGCAATTCCGTGAAGCGGAACGCCCTGGCTTATTTAGGATCATAACACGTGAGACAACATGAGTTTACTATAAATTGGCCAAAACTGCCAGGCTCAGTGCGCCACTAGCATCAAACAGAACAGTGCGGATCTATTATTGGGTCCAAAATTTAATTCTCAACCAAAACAGCCTTTAAAAACCAGCTGAAGCTCGGGAAACAAGGATGGTGGACGGGGTCAGTTCACTTCAAACAGAAGTCCGGGGACTCTCACGTAACAAGAAAACCAGCCCATTTATCAAAAAATTACAATTATACTGTAAGAATGGAAACAGCTTAAAATATAAAAGGAGGAATCACGCGAGTGCTTCAAGGCGAAGACGACATCTTGGCAAAATGTTAAGAGATTCAGACACAGTCGATCATTCAAGTGCAAGTGTCCGTGCCCTGCCAAGTCCGTTCGCAACGCAACTCAGAAAGAACACTCCAAACCACTAACTGTAAGGCCCTTATATAGTGCCGTCAAACCGAGACGCCCTTTCGTGGCATAAATTATGAATGCTGGTCGGAAAGGCACTGATTGGCTGACCGGCAGAGAAGCGAAGCCGGAGAGTCGAAATGCTATTCCTGTTTTGTGCACTCTAAATGTATGCAAAGAAATTTCCTGGAACTGGCGCATAAAAAATGCGAACCTACTTTCTTAGCATGACAAAGGTTTTTCTTTGAATCTAATTAAGAAAAACAAAAACGAAGATTCGTAATTTTCAGATATTTTGATTCGTCACATGCTTGCAACGAACTCACTGCTACATGGGTAAAATTTGGTTGCAAGACATTTAGAGTGTAGAAGCCGTGCAGTTTGCTCACACCGCAAGTAGATGACTGGCAGCCTTGGCGACGCTGTGCTGGGAGTCGCTCCTCTTCAGCCAACTACGCTGGGCGTGTGCACCAGCAGCACAGCCTCGACGCACCGACATAGAACAGGACACGAACGGTTCAGTCACAGTTCACACTCTTAAAACCTTGCACACCGATGTGTTTGTAAGCTTGCGAAGAATGGGACTTGTTCGTAATGCAAAGAAAGCATCTGTATTGCAAACCACTAGTTCGCAACTTGCAAACACGTGCTTTGCAATTTGCAAACAACCTGTTTGTATTATAAACCCTTGCAAACACATAGTTCGCATAGTTGCGAACTACCAGTTCCTAATACAATCAAGCCAAATTCTTTACAAGCAGCAAACCATAAAGTTTGTAATGCGAGCACATTCTTCGCAAGGTTTTGAGGGTGCACAATCCGCTGTCAAAAGATCATTTACATTAGCCTTATTGGGCGGAAGTTAAGATGGAAAGTTGCCAAAACTGTGGGACTTTTAAGCCCACCACTAAATAGTAAGCTTGGGCGAGAAAATATTCTTAAGAATCACGGGATCAATTACATGAACTTATAAGACAAATATTAGAAAAAATAAAGGTGTGCGGTTGTCTTGAATCTCCAAAATCCGAAACCTGCAGATTTGAAACTAATCCAAATAGACGGTACATCGATTCGATTTGATTCGGATTCGAAACGTCCGCACACCACCACCCATAAACAGTTAAGTTTTTCCTTAGCGCGTCAAGCAGCGAAGATTCAAGGCCTCTAATTAACTGGCTTTATGGGCACTGGGCATCCAGACTATCACAAATGGCCATGAGGTTGAATGCCCTGACGGCTGTCATTGTCATGCATGTGTTCACAGAGAAGCACAGGAGGAAAACAAATATTAAAAGGCCAAAAAACTTTCTAAAAAAAAGGCGGGGGTGGTGTGCAGTAAAGGGGGCAAGACAATGCATCCGACTTTCATACATCACCGAACTAAAGCTCAACAAGGATACGAAGTTGCAGCCACGGCGATCGGCCGGGAGTCGCCCCTCCAGCCAACGAAGCAGGCCGTGTCTTGAGCAGGCCAATGCTCCAGCAGCACAGCCCCTGCCACCCTGCAACAAGAAAGACGGGTTGAAACAGCAGCTCACGGAGCCACAGTACGGAAGGGGGAAGAACGCCAGGAATCCACTTCATTTTCCGACGTAAAGAGGAATGAAGAAAGAGGGAAGACGCCGAAAAGTTCACCAGCAAGACGATGGAAAATCGTCTGAGCCAGTTTCGAGTCCCAGGGCCTGGCTCACCGACACGGCACTAGAGCAACGTTGCGTCGTTGCGTAGACGCCCAGAGCAGAGATGTGCGAACAGGCTTCGTCCGAATCCGAACGAACACGAACAAGAAATTTTAAAATTATTTCGAACCGAACACAGCACTATTTTTCTTGAACGAAAACTCTAGGCGCGCTTTGACCTCCAGTGTCAGTTAATAGGACTTGAATTGAACGTGTGACCCCACTGTGAATCCCAAGGCTATAACTATAGCGTCAATTGATGGAATGCGTTTCATGCCGTTGTCATCGCGTCAACTGGTGCAATGCTTTCACTGAATTTAAAAGGTGAGACATCGGACCAATTTTTGGCAATACAAAAAGTATGACCGATAAAAAGATCATACACAAATGTATGACCGAAGAAAGGTCATACACGAATGTATCACCGAAAAACGGTCATACACGTATGAATGACCGAATAAAGGTCAGACATTAGCGAGGCTGCCTCTCCTTTTACCTTGGGGATATATCAACCTTCATCGGTGATACAAAAATGTATCACCCTTTTTCGGTCATACAATTGTGTATGACCTTCAAAACGGTCATACATTTGTGTATGACCTTTACAACGGTCATACATTGGTGTATGACCTTTTCTTCGGTCATACATTTGTGTATGACCCTTTTTTCGGTCTAACATTTTAGTATCACCCCTTTAAGGGTCAGAAATCTGACCTTTCTATTTTCAGTGTTTGCATCGCACGTGGAGTGCAATGCATTCCCATGCATTTGCATCAGACATTTTCGGGACGCATCGCACGTGAGGTGCGATGTGGCCGCGGCATTGCACACTGTAAAAAATCCGCTGTATTTTTACAACACAATATCCTACAGGAATGTCGTTAAATTACAACACGTTGCCTGAACAGGATACCTATCGAATAGACAACTCTTTTGCTTTATCACAACATTCTGGTCTGAAAACAATATCATGATTAAAGTCAATTATGTTGTCATTCAACACATTTTCTGTTTATAAACAACGATAGTGCAATCATAAAACAAACCTTGTTGCCGTATTACGAGGATCTTGTTAAATCACAACACGATAAGACCAACACAAATGAGGCCAAGTCATAATCGAAGACACGATGAAAGTGTTGTTTTACAACAATCGATTCATCAGACAACAGCACATAGTGCCACAACATGTTTGTGATATGACTACATGTGCTAGTATTTTTTTTTTTAGCAAAAATTTTGTTAATTTACAGCATTTGTTCTAACAGTGTACGTATGTGCGATGTCTCAAGGCATTGCACTATGTGCGCTATGTTCACAGTGCCCACCGATAGATTCCTCGTTCGGAGAGCAATCCAAAGGCGAGGGTCACACGTTGGATTCGAGTCCCTGGACTGGAGCTCAACACGCGTCCGGGACTAGGACCGCCTCCACCGGTCTTCTGGCCCACCGTGCTGCTGCACCGCCGTGCAAGCAGAGGGGATGCACTGACGTGTCGAGAAGGCGCTGTGTCATGCGGGTTGCCTGAATACCCCTCTGCATGTGCCGTCAGTACTCAACCGCTCACCCAGCCAACATACTAATATATTCATCAGCCACAATCAGACACCAAGAGAGGTCCTAAATTCTCTTTATGTTTTAGCGTAACTTCGGAAATATTTTTGAGCGTTCAACTTCGTTCAACCCCAGTGACGCTATTCCTCGAGTAACATCATGCCGTTCCCTGGTTACAGTTCACTATTTCTGATAGTCATGTTGGAATGGAACACGTGGAAAGGTGCCAGGTGCTGGGCCTCTTTTCCTAACCTTGCAAATATGTATTGGGTATGGTACTTATATTAATCTTTAATCAACTTGCCACTTCACGACTGCTCTTCACTAAAAATGTTACGGTCGGACACACACAGTAAATCCAAAATCCAGTTTCCGGGGCAGAAATCCACCCATTTTCCCCAGAATCCGGGGATATAAAAATTCAGGTGTCTTTTCGAACAGAAACAAGGTACTTCTCCCGCCGAAATGTGCGAGTCGACTCCGCTTCCGGTGGGCCACACCAGCGTCGGGCTTCATCACTGCTTTCCTGGGCCACGCGCCCCGATTTTAGGGACAGCGCTGTTTGTTTCTGGTTCTTACGTACCATTATTCGTCATTCTCTCACTATTTTTATAAAATCAGCTATTTGAGATGTTTAAATCCCATTATTTTCTTGTTATTTATGACCTCATGTCATTATAGGTGTCTTATAGCCAAAGACAAAGTGAGGAAGAAAAAAAGATCGACGTGATTTCGAGGAATGCCGTGCCGTGATCTCCATATCGCGTGTCTCAACCAACGCTACCCGTCACGTTTAGTGCGAATCGGTGTAGACTAGTGTCGACCTGGGTGACGACTCACTTTGAAAACACACCATTGTCTTGGTAAGTTTTGTTCAGCCCTTGAAAGTAACTGGTTCAGTCCAGATTGCTACCCCGAGTAAAAAGCGTCTGTTTCGTTTGTGTTGTAGTGCATTGCTCCAAGCTGGGTTATGAGTGTGGTTTGTCGTGGTTCACGAGGTAATGCAAGCATGTTGTAACTACTGTATTTTCATTTTTTCCCTTTTATTTTGCCTATCTTTCACCTTTGTTTTATTTCCTTTTATTTTGCCTATCTTTCACCTTTGTTTTATTTCCAGAACAATTTGGTAGTGTCGAACATATTTGACTCATCTCATTATGTATTTTGTCCCCAAGTAATTTGAAGTAAGTGAGGCAAGCAATGTCCCTAAATATTTGTTATTATTGCATGTCTTTGGTTTTACTTGCATTCAACCCACGTAACTAACACAAACTAACTTCATGACAGCTCCATTCAAACAATGTTCTGCATTAAATGTGAAGAAGTACCTGACAATGAGTTACTGAAACATCTCCGGGAATATCATGAAGGCGAGAAAGATTTGAACATTGTGTGTCCAGGTTGTAGTGCTTCGTATTCCAATGTGACTTCTTTTCAAAGCCATTGGTATAAGAAACATCATACAAAAAGGAAACTGCCTGATGCATGCAACCCCACAACCTCTGGTGATGTGAAAAAAATGCGGGTTAGTGAGCCAAGTCCTCCTTTACAAAGTGATGTCGAACCTTCTATAGCAACAGATGTAATTGACTCAAACAATGGTGTGCAACAGCATGATGCTACTGCTTCTAGAAGTGTGTGTGAACAAATGGAAAGTGCGCAGCCAACATATCCCTCTACTTCTAATGCCGCTTCCTCAAGTTTGTGTGATCACATGGAAAGTGATCAGTCAACAGTTCCATTTAGCAGTGCAGATGATGTTCAAACCGAGAGTGAAAGTGAAAGTGACAATGGAAGCGGCAATGACAGTGATTATGGTATTGGCTTGTCTGATGATGGATCAGATGAAGAGGGAGAGGGAATGGGAATTAGTGAGGCAATCAAGTGTGCGCAGCCTCAAACTAAACTGCCGCCAGTTAATTTGGAAGCTGCATCTTATCTTTTAAATTTAAACTCTGCTTGCAACATTCCATACCGCTCCACTGAGCTTGTTATTGCTGAAACCGAGAAAATAATTAAAAGTTCAATCCTGAACTTTGCATCTCGGGTTAATGAGAAGCTCAAGAACAGCAATACATCTCTTGAACAGATTATGGATGTTGAATCTGTTGCTCAATCAGTTTCAAAAGTATTTGATGATATTAGATCTGTCAAACAGCAGAAAAAACAATTTAAGGCTATATTGGGTCTTGTTGAAGCTAAACCCTTACCATTAGGTCGAGTATTGCGTAAAGTTCGGAGGAAAGGTCACCCAGGTCTAAAAACTGTTGTGAAAGAAGAAAACTTAATGTTAATCCCTATCTCTGAAACTTTGGATAAACTTATAAATCATCCTGATTACAAAGGCCTCATAGACAGGAAAGAGGATTCTGAGTTTCTTGACTCATTCATGAAGGGTGAAAAATGCAAAACCAATGCAGTGCTTATTAAACATCCAAATGGTTTCAGGTTTATATTGTATTACGATGATCTGGAGGTGTGTGCCCCACTTAAAACCAAAGCTGGGAATCATAAGCTGGGGGCATTTTACCTGCTTTTAGATAACATTGCTCTGAAGCATCGCTCAAATCTGTCATTGATATTTCTGGTTGCATTAGTCAATGCCAACTTTGTGAAAGATAAAAAGTATGGAATGGATGCTGCCCTGGAAGTTATTGTAGGTGAGTTGCAAAAGTTTGAAAGAGGTGTTGTCCTCCCTAGTGGCCCAAAAGTTTACGGCACTCTGATAGCAACGATTGGAGACAATTTAGGATCGCATGCTATTGGTGGTTTCAAAGAAGGGTTCACAGCCCATTGCTGCTGTAGATACTGCATGGCCACGTATGAGCAATGTCAAAGAATGGTTAGGCAGGACTCCAAATTGATGCGAACCCCAGAAGCTCATGCAAAACAATGTGCTGAAATCCAGACTGTGCGGGGCAAAAATGAAAAAAATAGCACCAAGTATGGTGTGAATCGTGACTCAGCTTTAAATGCTCTCAAAAGTTATCATGTTGTTGAAGGATTACCGGCAGATGCCATGCATGATTTGTTGGAGGGGGTGCTGCCACTGCAAATCAAGAGGCTCCTTAATCACTTCTTGGAAGAGAAAGATAAAAAGTTTGAGTTGGATTGGCTCAACGCAGCCATTCTTGATTTTGATTATGGCTATGCAGAAGCTGCAGACAAGCCATCAGAAATAAAAAAAGATCATTTGAAGGAAGATTCATCACTTCATCAGTCTGCTGTTCAAACCTGGCTTCTTGCAATAATTCTTCCTTTAATAATAGGGCCTCTTCTTAGTAAAGGTGATGTGCACTTTGAAAATTTCCTGGAGCTGCTTGATATTTGTCGAGTTGTGTTTTCAACAGATGTATCGCCTTGGATGGTTCCCTATCTCGGAGACATGATTGAGGAGTACCTTGAAAATTTCATTTCTTTGTATGGA
>CM060099.1:1585220-1622720 GCA_030522485.1 Stenchaetothrips biformis | reverse complement strand
TTGTCAGTTATATCTTATATTCCAGGCAAACACCCCTATAGCAGAAACTATGCCCAAAGCTAAGGATCCGCCACGTCTCCTGGTTCACGGGCGAGAAATAAATTCTTCTATTTCTTGCTATCTGGATACAGAGCCATTATTCTGTGTCGAAGATCCTGTGAAGGCCCTTCTTCTCCTAATAGCAACCTACTTTGTTTTGGGAATAAAATTCCCCCCGCACACCAGACTCCAGCTAATATTTCTTTGCTGCTGTACTGTAGGTGCTACTCCTGCTAAACTTACATGTGATATAGCGCGGAATAACAAATTGATTGACCTGCTCAAAGAATTGTCTATCAGTTATTGTTGAATACTACTTAGCCCTGTATGTATTCAGTTACATAGGTTTTACTTCCTTTATTCAATTTACTAGTTTCCCAAAGAGAAATCGCCTTTCTTTTCAATGTTTGAGCATGTGTTTATGTTTTTGTTCCTAAGTCGTACTTGCTCTTATATGCTCAAATTTATAGGGCAATACCTATAGCGCAAAAATTTTGTTTTATACGGAACTAATCTTGGCCAGAAAAATTTTTCTGGCCAGAAAAAAAAACTTTTTCTGGGGACTATCTAAAAATGCGTTTTTCGACCCCAGGAACAACATATCGAATTATAGTGGAACATAATAAAAAAAATTTCTGGCCAGAAAAAAAAACTTTTCCTGGGGACTATCTAAAAATGCGTTTTTCGACCCCAGGAACAACATATCGAATTATAGTGGAACATGATTTTCACTAAAATTTCGGATTTTGGACTTAGCCAAAAAACCCTTTTACAGTGATCATCCCAAAATGCGTTTTTCGAACTTACAAACTGTGCTGGTATAACTTGCCCTTTCACTCTTATTCCACAGTAGACCAACCCTACTACCATCCCTGAAATTTTCAGCGGTTATACCAGCACCGTTTTTCAGCAATTGTCGATCAAGAAAGGCGTATCAGAGCGCTTCAGCCACTTTTCAATCCTAGCCAACTTACAAACTGCGCTGGTATAACTCGCCCTTTTACTTTTGTTCGATAGTGGACCAACCCTGCTACCATCCCTGAAATTTTCGGCGGTTATACCAGCACCGTTTTTCAGCAATTGTCGATCAAACACGGCGAATCAGCACGCTACAGCTAGTTTTCAAGCCAAGCTTACTTAGGAACTGTGCTGGTAAAACTCGCCCTTTTACATTTGTTGAATAGTGGACCAACCCTGGTACCATCCCTGAAATTTACAGCGGTTATACCAGCACCTTTCAGCAACTGTCGATCAAACACAGCGAATCAGCACGCTGCAGCCAATTTTCAAGCCAAGCTTACTTAGAAACTACGCTGGTATAACTCGCCCTTTTACTTTTGTTCGATAGTGGACCAACCCTGCTACCATCCCTGAAATTTACAGCGGTTATACCAGCACCGTTTTTCAGCAATTGTCGATCAAGAATGGCGTATCAGAGCGCAGCAGCCACTTTTCAATCATAGCCAACTTAAAAACTGCGCTGGTATAACTCGCCCTTTTACTTTTGTTCAATAGTGGACCAACCCTGCTACCATCCCTGAAATTTTCAGCGGTTATACTAGCACCGTTATTCAGCAATTGTCGATCAAGAATGGCGTATCAGAGCGCAGCAGCCACTTTTCAATCCTAGCCAACTTAAAAACTGCGCTGGTATAACTCGCCCTTTTACTTTTTTTCGATAGTGGACCAACCCTGCTACCATCCCTGAAATTTTCAGCGGTTATACTAGCACCGTTATTCAGCAATTGTCGATCAAACACGGCGAATCAGCACGCTGCATCCCTTTTTTAAGCCAAGCTTACTTTGAAACTGCGCTGGTATAACTCGCCCTTTTACTTTCGTTCGACAGTGGACCAACCCTGCTGCCATCCCTGAAATTTACAGCGGTTATACCAGCACCGTTATTCAGCAATGGTCGATCAAACACGGCGAATCAGCACGCTGCAGCTGCATCCATTTTTTAAGCCAAGCTTACTTAAAAACTGCGCTGGTATAACTCGCCCTTTTACTTTTGTTCGATAGTGGACCAACCCTGCTACTATCCCTGAAGTTTTCAGCGGTTATACCAGCACCGTTTTTAAGCAACTTTCGATTAAGAACAGCTTTTGAGAGCACTGCAGCTACTTCTTAATCCTAGCCAACTTACCAACTGTGCTGGTAACACTCGCCTGTTTACCTTTGTTTAATAGTAGACCAACCCAACCACCATTCTTGAAATTTTCAGTAAATATACCAGCACCGTTTTTCGGCAACTGTTCCTTTTTTTTATAAAGTTGCTCTCCCGTTAAAATTAGGTTTTTTCCGTTTGATGTTTTGATTGTTTGGGTTCCCGAGCGGGTACATGTTTCGTTACTGCATTGTTTTATATTCTCCGCGCCCGGTTTCCCATTTTCTTTCCGCAATTTGACGAACTCCGATGGATTCGGTCTGAAGAATGGGTTTGTGCCCCACTTGCTGTCCTCCTGTAGGTGCAAATTATTTCAGAATGTAGTTCCGTTTCCATATTTCTTTTATTCTGTTTTTCCTAGGTGACAGTCTAGGCGATGATGGCAGTGCTAGTTATTGTTTTTGATAAAAAAAAAAACGCTATTTGAGTGTGCAATTAAATTCACAGCATTGCTAAAAAGTTTACATTTGTCTGACTTTCACTCATCAACCCCTTCTCTCGACCCATGGTGATTTGTGGAGTGACCTGCAAAGCATCCAGGACTTCGCGCCTAAGAAGAGCCATTTCTGTTCTGATCGGCATCTTTATGGAGACCCACCACCAAGTGCCTTACAGGGATTAAGGGTGGTAGAAATGTATCATGGCCCAAACTTCGGGGTGCTTCCTTGACCAAATAGGTTAGTCTTCATAGAAAAAAAGTTTGGTCAAGATCGGAGTGTACCACCTAAATATGTTCCCTTGTTAGTATGGCTAGAAGGTGTGACATTGGCAAGACTATTACAACGCTTACTCTTACCACAATGTTTACATGTAACGTGCGGATAGCAACTACAGTACACTAGAGTCCTATAGTGGAGAGACGTCACCGCCAGTGCCTGAGCGCGCTTGGCCAGTTATGCGAGATTTAAAATTACCGTAATTTATTGAATCGTATGGTAATATACATTTTAAACCGTAAAATACGTAATCTATTCCGTAATTTTCGTAATTTTTCCCCCAATGGCCAAAACCCACGAAATTAGCATATTTTGAACTTTCTGGTGCAGAAGCAAATCGCTACTCCGTTCTGCACTATGCTACATTGTCTTAATTAAACTCAACAAAACTACCCCTTACAGCTCTTATGTGGGAATTTTCTCAGAATTCTGATTCCTCCTCTGATTTTTGATTGTCATTCAGAAAATTTCTATAAGACCAGAAAGTTAAGAAAGTTCCTGATAGGTATCTGATCTCTAAATGACAATAAAGTTTTGTTAGATTGGTTTTGTACTGTCAGGTAGGAATCAGAAAAAAGCACCAGGACATGCTGCCGGTGGAAAAATGAAGCGTTCATAGCAATTTCAATTTCATGGACATCGGATCATTTAGAAAAGCATTTCCAGGCCTGATCTCGAGCAACCTACAATCGGTCTTCAGATTTGAACCTGAGTAAGTTTAACCCCAACCACCGAGTTATTGCCTGATCTTAAGTGATCCCAACCCTCGCTAGCTCCACCAAGAAGGATTTAAAGACAGAAAAGTGTCTCCAACTATAGCATTCCTTCACATGAATAAATTTACTGTCAACTTAAAAACACGATTTTCAGAAAAAATACGAATTTTAAGGGGGTCGTTTCTTACTTACGAGTTTTACGAAAAATACGTCTGTATTTTACGTGTAAGTACCGGGACTAAAATCACTCTACGCGTGATTTGCCGTACTGCCAGGTTGCCGCAGGACTCCTGCAGGAAGCAGGTGGGTCCGAGGGTTATTTCTTTTATCTCTTTCAAACTGTTCAAGTAAGGTGGGTATAGTGGGAGAGCAGATTGTAGTTTCCAGTTCAGGCTACAATCAGCTCGCTCACTAGGCACATCTAACTTTACCGGTTTAGAAGTTTTGCAAGTGTAAGGCCTATTGTAGCAGTAGCTCAGCCGTCCCATGTTGCCACATTACACCGCAGAGGCACGAAACGGGCGGGGTCCAATCCCGAAGCTAAACGGACGCTCGGAAGGTAGCCGAAGCTACTTCGGCTCGGCAACGCTGTCAGCCAGCGGGTGCTTCGAACACCCCTCCCATCTCCAGTCGCCTGCAGCGGCCGCCGCTGGCACTACCGGCCAGCCGCTGGCTGTGACTGCCTCGACCGGCGAACGCGTCTGTCTGTCCGTCGTTTCACGCATCGGATCGCCGACCCAGTGTCTACCTACCCCACCTCACCCCACTTTTCTAAAAGGATGCGCAGGTCCGCCCGTTTCGTGCCTCTGTTACACCGCACTACGAAAAATTGTGCAACTGGATGTATGGATCGGGGTGGCGTCTCTACCACTATAGGACCCTAGAGTACCGCCAGGGCACCAAGTGTCTGCAGCGCCCTGATACGCCGTTCTTGATCGACAGTTGCTGAAAAACGGTGCTGGTATAACCGCTGAAGATTTCAGGGATAGTAGCAGGGTTGGTCCACTATCGAACAAAAGAAAAACGGCAAAATACACCAGCGCAGTTTGTAAGTTGGCTAGGATTGAAAAGAGGCTACAGCGCTCCGATACGCCTTCCTTGATCGACAATTGCTAAATAACGGTGCTGGTATATTCGCTAAAAATTTCAGGGATCGCAGCAGGGTTGGTCCACGACTGAACAAAAGTAAAAGGGCGAGTTATACCAGCGCAGTTTGTAAGTTGGGTAGGATTGAAAAGTGGCTGAAGCGCTCTGATACGCCTTTCTTGATCTACAGTTGCTAAATGTTGAGATATTTAGGTTGGTAACTCGCAATTCATTTGTTTTTCTGTATATACACTGAATACTGTGAATAAGCTGAGTGAGGGTAAATAACATGTACTGCCTATAACAAATAAATCTGCACATACTCGTTCGTCCAAAAGAGCCAAAGATAAAAACCATTGTGTGATTTACTGAATCTAAAGACATCTCACAATAATAAGAAGACAGTATACATGAATCTATCAGAATATTGACAGGTTATGGGCCCAGAGCTCGCTGCGACGTTAGCTTTGTGAAGTGTTACCGAAAACTGATAAGAAGACAGTTCAAAAAGTGAAAGTGTGTAGCACGCTGCCGACCACACCCATTCATCATGTCTAACAAGGAAGAAATAGACTCGGTAACTAAACTAGCTGATTCTCAGTCATATTCACTTTGGGAGTTTGAAATTAAGATACTGTTTGAATCAAAGAACCTCATGAAAATAGTAAATGGCGAAGAAAAGTACGAGAGTCTCAAAGACACTAAAGCTAAACACCAATGGAAAATGAATGATGCCCAGGCGAAGCACATCATTTTAAGAACCATTGTTCCATCAGTTAAATCACATGTCCTTACCTGTAATACAGCATGTGAAATGTATGATAAAATTTGCAAAGTGTACAAAAGAGACACCGAGCAAACTAAGAATCAACTTATGGCAGAATTCTTTAATATGAAATATAATAAGAGCATGGATGTTCTGGGAAACATTGCTCAAATACAAACCCTTGTCTTTAAACTCAATAATCTGGGTACAGTTATAGATGAACAAATGACTATAACAAAAATTTTGTCTATACTGCCAGAGCAATTTAAGTATTTCGGTGTGGCATGGGATTCATCGCCATCAGAAGAGAGAAATTTAGATAATCTCCGTGCAAGATTATTAAAAGAAGAAGAAAAAGGCAAAGCAAATAATGAAGAAAATAAGGTTGCCTTCAACGCATCTAAGAATAAGAAGAAAACAATTACATGTTACGGTTGTGGCAAAGAAGGTCACCATAAGAATGACTGTGACAAGAACAAACAAAAACAACAAAAATCTGACTCAAATATGAAGAAATGTGAGAAGTGCAACAAAAATGGTCATGTAAGTGATGAGTGTTATGTGGGAAAAACATTCCCTCCCTGCAAGTTTTGTAAGATGACTAATCATCCTGAAGATAAGTGTCGCTGGAGGTTTCAGCATGAAAACAAAAATGGTGAAAAGAAAAATAACAATAACAAAGCCCATTTTCTGGCTGAAGCTCTGTTCTCTAGCAGAATTGATGAAAAGGACACTGAATTTGTATGTGACAGTGGGGCTACAAACCACTTGGCTCACGATAAAGAAATCATGTCTGATATAAGGATGAGTCAAGAAACTAAGTTTGGGAGTGCAAAGAAACAAGCCACACTATCATCAAACATGATTGGAAATGTGGAATCAGACAATGTTGTTCTGCATGATGTATCATATGTCCCTGATCTATCAAGAAATCTGATGTCAGTAAATGTCGTCACAAACAATGGCGCAAGTGTTCTGTTTGGAAGAGACGGTGTGAAAATAATACAAGGTAAGGTGATTTACAATGAAAATGATGTAGTTTTGACCGGAGTAAAAACAGAAAACGGTCTCTACATAATTGACCTTGTAAAGGAAGAAACCAAAAATGAAATATTACTAACCCAACAGAAAGCCTTGGAATGGCATAATAGACTTGGTCACCTGAACTTTAAGGACTTAAAGAAAATACCAGAACTCTGTGAAGGAGTAGATAATTCCATAATAAAATGCAAAGAAGAATTTTGTGAATCTTGTGTTGTTGGAAAACTTGTAAGAAAGCCGTTTAGTGAAAAAAGGAAACGAGCTGAAAGACCCCTGCAAATTATACACACGGATGTTTGTGGTAAAATTAGTCCGTCTACATATGATGGTGAAGAATATTTCCTAACCTGTTTGGATGATTATACTCATTTTCTGAGAGTATATCTGATGCACACAAGGGATGAAACAGAAGAATACATCAAAGAATTTGTACTTGAATCAGAAGCACATTTCAA
The DNA here is from genome assembly GCA_030522485.1 of Stenchaetothrips biformis. Classification (NCBI taxonomy): domain Eukaryota; kingdom Metazoa; phylum Arthropoda; class Insecta; order Thysanoptera; family Thripidae; genus Stenchaetothrips; species Stenchaetothrips biformis. The sequence goes on along the minus strand of CM060099.1, from coordinate 1,615,734 downwards.
TATAAAAGCCTCTAAAATACGCTGTGATAATGGAGGTGAATATAGAAGCTGTGAATTTAAAGAGTGGTGTAGGCAGAAAGGCATCATCCTTGACTACACAATCCCTCATACTCCGCAGCTGAATGGAACAGCTGAACGCATGAATTTAACTATTATGAACAAGGCAAGACCCATGTTACATCGAGCAAATCAAAACAACAGAATGTGGGGCTATGCATTGTTAACAGCATGCTATCTGATAAATCGGAGTCCAACATCAGCTGTTGAAACCACACCAGCAGAGATGTGGTATGGACACAAACCAAACCTCACTAATTTACATGAATTTGGTTTGATAGTCTACACTAAGAATTTGGGAAGACTTATGAAGCTTGACAATAGAGCCCAAAAGGGAATTTTCGTCGGCTATGCACCAAATGGAATAAGAGTGTCGAATCCAAAAACAAGAAGAATATACTTGGCAAGAGATGTGAACTTTACTGATCAATTTGATATGGAAACAGAAATAGACGGAAGTCCAGCTGATATCATAGTGGAAAATTTCACTAAATTTGTCAATGAAGAAAACCAAAATGAAGAAAATGAAAATGAAGAAAACGAAGAAAATGAAAATGAAGAAAACGAAGGAAATGAAAATGAAGAAAACGAAGAAAATCAAAATGAAGAAAATGAACAAAATCAAGAAAGAAGACCCCAACGTCAAAGAAAATTGCCAGAAAGATACAATGATTTTGTAATGCTGACAGAAGAAGAAGTCCCTGCTGACTATGAAGATATTATGAAGTCTCAAGAGAAAGAAGCCTGGATGAAAGCTACTGATGAAGAAAATTGGCCCACAAGAAAAATGGAACTTGGGAGCTAGTGGATGAAAACCTAGCAAAAGGTAAAGAAATTATCACTTCAAGATGGCTCTATAAAGAAAAGGCCAATAATGTGAAGAAAGCAAGGCTTGTAGCACGTGGCTGTCAACAAAACAAAGATAATCTGGACTTTGAAGATATCTACAGCTCTGTGGTGCAAACAACATCTTTGAGAATATTGTTGGCAATAGCAGCTCAAGAGAACATGATAATGAAAACCTTTGATGTAAAGACTGCTTTCCTACATGGAAAATTGGAAGAAGAAATATACATGAGAGTTCCAGATGGATACAATGCACCTGGAAAAATATGCCTTCTAAAAAAGGCTTTGTATGGTCTGATACAGGCGCCCCATCTGTGGAATAAACGCCTTACAGATTTTCTCAAAGAAGAAAAACTTGTACAACTGAAGTCTGATCAAAGTGTATTTCAGTTATGTGGATCAAAAAAGAGAATGTATTTAGCAATACATGTAGATGATGGTCTACTGATTGGTGATGATATCAAAGAAATGAAACGTTTGTTACTAAGACTGAAAGAAATCTTTCAAATCACCATAGAAGAAAATCCAACAAACTATTTGGGTCTAAAAATAAGAAGAAATGAAAAAGGGATCAATGTGTGTCAATCAAGCTATGCAGACAAGGTAGTCACTAAATTTATGAGTGAAAACTGCAACTCACAAGCAACTCCAATGACAAAGGTAAATTCCAATCAGAATGTAGAAGATGTAGGAAATTACCCTTACAGAGAAGTAGTTGGCAGTTTACTCTACCTCAGTACAAAAACAAGAATTGATATCACATATGCTGTAAATCATGCCAGCAGATCTCTAAATAACCCAACGCATCAAGATATATTGAATGTCAAACGCACCCTGAGATATTTAAAGGGAACGTTAAATACTGGAATTCAATTTTCTGCTGAAAAAGAAGATGATGTCATAAAACTTGAAGCCTACTGTGATGCTGATTTCGCCAATGATGAAGAAAACAGAAAAAGTACATCTGGATTCATCATAATCTATGGAGGCGGACCAATCTCATGGGCATCCAAGAAACAGACCGGAGTGTCTCAATCAACCACAGAAGCAGAATATGTATCAGCAGCTGCTTGCTGTCAAGAAATGAAGTTCATCAAAAACCTGATAGAAGAACTGCTGAAGAAACCCGTCCAAATGACTCTGTACATTGATAACCAGAGTACTATAAAGATGATAAAATCAGGTCAAACAACAAGGAAAAGCAAGTACATTGATGTAAAATATCACTTCATATGTGATGAATTGAGCAAAGGTTGGTTTAAAATCAATTGGTGTGATACCAAAAAGCAACTGGCTGATATTCTGACAAAGCCATTAAATAACCCTGTTTTTTCAGACATTAGAGATAAGCTTATGTCCAAATAATCACTAGTCGTGATGATTTACAATGTCACTCAAGTGCCATGTACTTAAATATTTTTTATATATATACTCTATTTTGCTACATTTTTTGTAATCTCATAGGTTAAGTTTTGTTTCAGGGAGTGTTCCAAAAATACTCATGCCATATACTCATACTATGTACTTATTTGCTGCCAAATACTTGTTGCCAAATATTTGTACTGCATTATGCATTTATTTTGTTTATCTTTTAAATGTTTTACTATGTCAAATGACAATATACCAAATCAATCTACTTTGTATCTCTATTGCATTGTTTTGTATGCAAATTGTTCTATTATATATTGTTCTTTATAAAATGCTCGTTAAGGGAGTGTGTTGAGATATTTAGGTTGGTAACTCGCAATTCATTTGTTTTTCTGTATATACACTGAATACTGTGAATAAGCTGAGTGAGGGTAAATAACATGTACTGCCTATAACAAATAAATCTGCACATACTCGTTCGTCCAAAAGAGCCAAAGATAAAAACCATTGTGTGATTTACTGAATCTAAAGACATCTCACAATAATAAGAAGACAGTATACATGAATCTATCAGAATATTGACACTAAAAAACGGTGCTGGTATAACCGCTGTAAATTTTAGGGATGGTAGCAGGGTTGGTCCACTATCAAACAAAAGTAAAAGGGCGAGTTATACAAGCGTAGTTTCGAAGTAAGCTTGGCTTGAAAATTGGCTGCAGCGTGCTGATTCGCTGTGTTTGATCGACAGTTGCTGAAAAACGGTGCTGGTATAACCGCTGTAAATTTTAGGGATGGTAGCAGGGTTGGTCCACTATTCAACAAATGTTAGAGGGCGAGTTTTACCAGCACAATTCCTAAGTAAGCTTGGCTTAAAAATTAGCTGCAGCGTGCTGATTCGCCGTGTTTGATCGACAATTGCTGAAAAACGGTGCTGGTATATTCGCTGTAAATTTTAGGGATGGTAGCAGGGTTGGTCTACTATTGAACAAAAGTATAAGGGCGAGTTATACCAGCGCAGTTTGTAAGTTGGATAGGATTGAAAAGTGGCTGAAGCGCTCTGATACGCCTTTCTTGATCGACAGTTGCTAAATAACGGTGCTGGTATATTCGCTGAAAATTTCAGGGATGGCAGCAGGGTTGGTTCACTACTGAACAAAAGTAAAAGAGGGAGTTATACCAGCGCAGTTTCTTAGTAAGCTTGGCTTGAAAATTGGCTGCAGCGTGCTGATTCGCCGTGTTTGATCGACAGTTGCTGAAAAACGGTGCTGGTATAACCGCCGAAAATTTCAGGGATGGTAGCAGGGCTGGTCCACTATCGAACAAAAGTAAAAGGGCGAGTTATACCAGCGCAGTTTGTAAGTTGGATAGGATTGAAAAGTGGCTGCAGCGCTCTGATACGCCTTTCTTGATCGACAGTTGCTAAATAACGGTGCTGGTATATTCGCTGAAAATTTCAAGGATGGCAGCAGGGTTGGTCCACTACTGAACAAAAGAAAAAGGGCGAGTTATACCAGCGCAGCTAGTAAGTTGGCTAGGGTTGAAAAGTGGCTGCAGCGCTCTGATACGCTTTTCTTGATTGACAGTTTCTGCTGAATAACGGTGCTGGTATAACTGCTGTAAATTTCAGGGATGGTAGCAGGGTTGGTCCACTATCAAACACTATCGAACAAAAGTAAAAGGGCGAGTTATACTAGCGTAGTTTCGAAGTAAGCTTGGCTTGAAAATTGGCTGCAGCGTGCTGATTCGCTGTGTTTGATCGACAGTCGCTGAAAAACAGTGCTGGTATAACCGCTGTAAATTTTAGGGATGGTAGCAGGGTTGGTCCACTATTCAACAAATGTTAGAGGGCGAGTTTTACCAGCACATCCTAAGTAAGCTTGGCTTAAAAATTAGCTGCAGCGTGCCGATTCGCCGTGTTTGATCGACAATTGCTGAATAACGGTGCTGGTATAACCGCTGTAAATTTCAGGGATGGTAGCAGGGTTGGTCCACTATCGGACAAAAGTAAAAGGGCAAGTTATACCAGCGCAGTTTGTAAGTTGGCTAGGATTGAAAAGTGGCTGCAGCGCTCTGATACGCCTTTCTTGATCGACAATTGCTGAATAATGGTGCTGGTATAACCGCCGAAAATTTCAGAGATGGTAGCAGGGTTGGTTCTCTATTGAACAAAAGTAAAAAGGCGAGTTATACTAGCGCAGTTTGTAAGTTGGCTAGGATTGAAAAGTGGCTGCAGCGCTCTGATACGCCTTTCTTGATCGACAATTGCTGAAAAACGGTGCTGGTATAACCGCTGAAATTTTCAGGGATGGTAGCAGGGTTGGTGTACTATCGAACAAAAGTAAAAGGGCGAGTTATACCAGCGCAGTTTGTAAGTTGGCTAGGATTGAAAAGTGGCAGCAGCGCTCTGATACGCCTTTCTTGATCGACAATTGCTGAATAACGGTGCTGGTATAACCGCTGAAAACTTCAGGGATGGGAGCAGGGTTGGTTCTCTATTGAACAAAAGTAAAAGGGCGAGTTATACCAGCGCAGTTTGTAAGTTGGCTAGGATTGAAAAGTGGCTGCAGCGCTCTGATACGCCTTTCTTGATCGACAATTGCTGAAAAACGGTGCTGGTGTAACCGCTGAAAATTTCAGGGATGGTAGTAGGGTTGGTCTACTGTGGAATAAGAGTGAAAGGGCAAGTTATACCAGCACAGTTTGTAAGTTCGAAAAACGCATTTTGGGATGGTCACTGTAAAAGGGTTTTTTGGCTAAGTCCAAAATCCGAAATTTTAGTGAAAATCATGTTCCACTATAATTCGATATGTTGTTCCTGGGGTCGAAAAACGCATTTTTAGATAGTCCCCAGGAAAAGTTTTTTTTTCTGGCCAGAAATTTTTTTTATTATGTTCCACTATAATTCGATATGTTGTTCCTGGGGTCGAAAAACGCATTTTTAGATAGTCCCCAGAAAAAGTTTTTTTTTCTGGCCAGAAAAATTTTTCTGGCCAAGATTAGTTCCGTAAAAAAATGAAGCATCAAAGAAAGCATTAACATGAACGTGCAGACGCTGACGGAGATCAGGTTAAAGGCAACGCATGCTGCACAAAAGTGCAAAAATGAGAAATAACTCACATGACAATGCCGATTAATACATCTTAGAGCACACGAATCTCTTCCAAACGGGGCGCTGTAACGCAAAACAGGGTGTCCGCCAGCGAAACCATTTCGGGCGGGCCGTTGGTAGGACAGCACACCCAGAAACTGGGGTGGCAGCCCCGGAATCTGTCACGGTACCTCAGAACGCGGTTCCGCGCGCCCCTGGGGCTGGGACGCTTGAAATCAGTTCCATTTTCCCCCGGATTCTGGGGCAAATTGACCCCAAAACTGGATTTTGGATTTACTGTGCATGGCCAAATTATGGCGTGACAAAAAGTCACGCCAAAAATTGGCGTGACAGGAAATTCACGCCGAAAAATGGCATGACATGTGAGTCACGCCGTCATGTGGCGTGAATGGCAGTGCGTTTTACGAGAAAAGTCATGCCGAAAACCGGCATGACAGGAAATTCACGCCAAAAATTGGCGTGAATTTCTGAGACACGCCGATTTAGGGCATGACTTCTTGTCATGCCGTTTTTTGGCGTGACACTTTATTCACGCCCCTAAAACGGCACGAAGTCACGCCGATAGATTTTCAGTGTTCTCACTTCAACGCGCCACCACTTTCACCCAGCCTGAAGCAAACCCTTCATAAACATACAGAATTTGAAGTGTTCGGAAACTGAACTCTGATATCGCCCGCTCACCTGTCATTGTCTGCTGTCATGGCTGTCATAAAAACATTCGACATCAGTGTTGCCAACTTACAACTTTTAAAGTAAACACTAACAGAACTCATAATCAATTTGCTGGATCAGAGATTGTGCTCGATTCCAAAAGACTAGTATAGCCTACCCCTACAAATTTGAACTTATTAAACAATTAATTTACAGATAAAACCGAGGATAAAACTGACTTTGTAAAGTTCCACACAATGTCATTGCTATCACGTTGGCCAGGTGAGCAGTTCGGTACAGATGAACAACAGCCTAAACAAGAACTAAACCAGTGCGTTGAATTCCTACCCAGTTGTCCCCCTCTGGCTGCTAGGCTCCGACCGGAAGTGAGCATGCGTCTTCAAGAACACCGTTCCGTGTATTCCGCGCGCACGCTCAATGCCGTGGGAAGTTACACTGGAGTTCCAAAAGTGTCGAGTCACGTTGTTCCCAGGATAATACTTTTTTCGAAAATAACTTTTTTCTCTCATTCGTCTGAACGTGACACGCACTTGTCACGTTCGTTATCGCGAATCAACAAACGAACGAATGTGACGTATACAGTGCTTTTCTGATCGTGAACGTCAAATTCTGAACAGGAGCACAAAACCGGAAATGGAGTGAATCTGAAGTGGGTAGCAAGCCCGGTTTCAGGGCCAATTGTTGACTATTACCTGTTTCTGCTAGGCCCAGAGAGCTTAAAATCAAGCCACGTGACTGCTGAAAGAAAGACGCCTAGAAAACTATGTTACTAATGCGGCACGTGTATTTGTGGTTAAGTTGGTGGCATTTCTGGTTTTGGGCTTCTTGTTACCCCGCAACGACTTCGCTGGTCTGCACACACGACACAAGTCACATTTCAACGAGTGCGACGACACATTGCACGCACTGAAAAATTGCTTTGCAATATAAACTGCATGTCTGCAAATCCGAAGGTGATACTTTTAGAACCCATTTATGCGATACAATTGAGTATCGCCAACAAACGGCCTTACTGACATATCATGCCATCAAAACGACGATGCAAAAAAGAATCGCCAAAATTTTGCAATAATGAAGTAGTTTGCAAAATCTTGGCATAGTACTCTGAAGTATCGTCAAATTAGGATGATACTTTTGTGTGTCGCCGTTCTAAAAGCGCTGCGGGAACGCCATTTGTTAGCGATACTCAATTGCAACGCCAAAACAAAAGAGACTCAAGTATCGCCCTTGGATTTGCAGTGGACGCGTACCTCAAGTGCACTTATAACGAAACTTCCAGTAAATATGTATTATGACAAAACCCCGGACCGGAAGTCAAAGAAATCAGGTTTGAACCGCTTCGGAACAGACGCTGACAAAGCATCAGGGAGACGCCTTCGCATGCGCAGAAACGGAGCAGTTCTTCCTTTGGCTCTTTGACTTCCAGTTCAAGGATTAGATAATTTACTGAGCGATTAGCGAAGCCAGTTACTCCAGTGAGATTAAAAATCTTTTTTGGTCTGTCTGACGGTCCGTACGTGCGTCCGCATTGCTCCTCCCAAACGGCTCGGCCGATCGGGGCGAAATTTTGGAGGGTTGTTAGGTATGTCCTTGGCTTGCCACACGCAAAATTCAGCATTCTATCTGAAATCATTCAGTTGTACCAACGAAATACACCTAAAAAAATTTAAGTAACTTAGGATATGAGAGACATTTTTACATGGTTTCGCATGTTTTAAAAGATGCTGATGACGAATACGAAATCCATTTCGACCCCTAAAAAAAAGGGTGAACCGCGTAGGGGCTACCTCGGCTAGAATTTTCTTATAATATCAACTTCGATTCTTCATCACGTGGTGCACACACTAAATTACTGTGTAGGATTTTGTGCATACGTAACGTACGAAATTCAACATGCACCAGTTGCGCACAAAATTGTGCGCATTAACGCACGATTTTCTGCATACGCGCGCACTAAATCGTGCATTGTCACGTACAAATTTGTGCGTTACAAAGTGCATGTTTAATTTCGTGCGCGGGCGCGCATAAAAACCTACATAGTAATTTAGTGTGCACTACTTATGGCCTCAATGAACCTTGAAACAGCTTCCTGAAGGCCAAGGTACGTGTAACGCCAGGCGTGGATTGTCGAAACTGGCGCAGCCTGTTACGACAAGACACGGTCTGGCGTACACCTACCTTGTAATAACGTTGCACGAGACAGGGGGGAAGGGGTACCTGGCCTGCGTTACACTGCACACTAAATTACTATGTAGTTTTTTCGTGCATAGCTTTGCACGATATTGAGCATACGCGTGTAATGCACAGATTTGTGCGCAACAACGCACGTGGTGCTGCATAACAATACACATTTTCATGCTTAGCTACGCACGAATTTGTGCATTTCCAAACGTATGCTCAATTTCGTTCAAAGCTATGCACAAAAAACTACAAAGCAATTTAGTGTGTGCAGCAGGCGCTGCAGTCCGTGGGCGGTCCGAGCCAATGTAACGTTGAGAGCACAATATCAATCCGTATCTTCGGGACATTTTCACATTACGATTAGGATAAGCGAGGCGTTACGCTGAGCCAGGGGGCGAGGGCCTGCCCAACGCCCTCCAACAAGGGCGCAGGGGAGGGGTCAAAGCCTCCATAACTGCGTAACGTAATGAGTGGACGAGCCCTTTCCTTCCCCAGATCCACTCGACTTCCGGTTTGGTTCTCATTCTTGTTCATGGGTCTTTGAGGGCTAGAACAGGTCTTTGAGTGCTCGCGCAGGAAATGAAATTTCTTTCCTTTTACTATCGCTTTGCTATTCGTACGGTAACCCGTCTTACCCGAACCCACGGGAAACCCATGCATGACCTAAGCAGTTTCACCACATGAGGACTAAAATTAGTTGCCGCTTTCTATACCTGACTTCATCCGATAATTTTGGAATGATTTTATAATGGGTCTGGCCTGAATATGAAAGTGAATTGAAGTTACTGCCCCATGAACATTGTTAATGATCATTTTGAAGTAGAATTCAATTCCGAACAAGTTTACTTTTTAATGTGTCACTGAACCGAACAATGCACGAAAACGTGGCGTATTTTTGGTGAAATTTTATGCTTTCCGTCCAAATAAAGGGGGATTCGCGAGCTTCGAAACCTCACGTTGCACTTGGGTCAAAACGCCATTTGTAGGAGTATGTTGTAGGTGGGCACCACTTGCGGCTACAAGCAGACGATTGGTTCGCCATGCCCACATTCCTTACCACTTCCAAGGCAAGGGATCTGGTCAGATCTCGCTCCTGGGGATTTCTGCAGTTATGGGAGAAACAGAGTATTAATATTCATTACGCTGGCGTACTCGGCAAAGGTCTTTGTTGGGTCATTCCATGGGGGTTCTACATACATTTGCAAGTGACCCCTCCGATTTCGACCAAATTTTGTGGGCTTGTTGGCTTGAAACCCCTCAAAACAAATTTCCAGCAAAAAATCCAATTTTTGAAAAGTTATGGCTTGCGTTAGAATTAAACATTTTTGTTGCAGACCCTTTTTGAATATGCTGCAGTTTCGTCAAAAATGAAGCTACAGAGCTCATTCTGGGCTCATCCGGTAGGTCTTGAGTTGGTCTTTGAAGTTTAACGAAACACTGTGTGAATAATTTACAAATTTGAACAAAGTCAATATGTTGCACGCAATTTTCTTAAAAGTATTATTTTAATTTATTTTTTTTATGTGTTATAGTACATACTATTGCCTAGCAGCTTTCAAAGTTTGGTTATGCAATCCATCAAATAAGAAAGAAAATAGGTTGTTCGTGTTCTTTTTCGGGAAATTTTCGCAATTTGGAGGAGTAAAGACCAGGGTGATACGACTCTAGAGACCTAGAGGTCTCGCTCCTTCACTTGAAGTTCATGCAATAAGGGTTTCAGAGGACGAAGAACTGGAGAATAAAGCCAATTTTATAATTTCCCAAGGGGGAGCAAAGGGGATGAATTTTTCTAAATAACATATTTTTGTATGTCGTATGTCGATTCCTATGTTTTCATGGTCGTTCATAACGAACCGAACGTGTGACCCTATCAATGGATTGCTCCCCGAACGATGAATCCATTGGTCGGGTAGTACCGAGGGCGTTACCCACTTCTTATTTTAGTGTTCACACGATTCCGGATTCCCACGATTCTTGAACAAACCCCACGAAAAAAGTGAGGATCCTTAAAGAAATTATCGTTTCTTAGTATTTTAGGACACTATTGCAAGATTACGACATTACTATTAAAATTATAAGGATTTTCAATTAACTTTCGAAGAAATTACTAATGAATCCCAGGTTGAGTGTACACATGATTCCCGGGGTGGGTAACCCCTCGGGTGGTACGTTCGGTTCGAGTCCCATGGAGCGAAATATGAAAATCTTAGAATGCACCTTTCGCACCCGCATCAGGGAGAAGCCATTCGAATGTTCGGTATGCAGCAAAGTTTGGTTACGCCGAAAAACTTAGAAAGCACCTTCGTACCAACACTTGAGAGAAGCCATTCGCATGTTCGGAATGCAAGAAGAAGTTTCGTCAGGCTGCACTGCAAATCGAAAGGTGATACTTTTAGTACATTTTTTGGTGAAACAATTGAGTATCGCCACCAAACGGCCTTGCTGAAATACCGTGCCTTCAGAACGGCAATACGCTAAAGTATGGCCAAAATCTGGCAAAAAAACCAAGGAAGTTGTCCCTCTGAGTTGTGCAAAGTTTGTTGCAAAATCTTGGCAATACTCCGAAGTATCACCAAATTTTGGCGATACAGTGGGTTTCGGTTATAACGTTGCGGCCGACTTGCACGGTTAAACGACGTTATAAACGGGAAACGTTACAAGCGGTAAAAGGGGAAACGCGATTTATTCTGGAGGAACCCCCCCCCCCTCTCCCCCCGAGTCAACTCAGAGATAAATTAATCGTCTTGGACCAATTTGGACGGGTACCTTAACCTATTAAGGTGAAATGGGCCGTGAAAGGGTACCGACGGGTAAACGAGAACCACCTGAGAGCCAACACTACTTAAAAATGTGAATATTATGGGCGGTAAAGAGGCATTAAAGAGCAAGGAAGTTACGAGTAAAAAAGTTTCATTTAACTTGTACTCTAGTGACTAGCAATGTCACTACAGGATTTAAAATAAAATAACTAAAAAAGTCATAATTAACAAAATTATCTCGGTCACAAGGGTTTAAAAAAATCTTTAATGCTGGTTTGTTTCTGGATCGACGGGCGTCGCGACGGCAGCGTGAGGGCATGGGGGCCAGCGAGGGGAGGGGGCGCTCACCCCATTCCCTCCCTGCACTGGTGTTGTTTTGACCGGCCGCGCGAGAATGGCACAGGGAGTCGGTCGTCGGAGAGGGGCTCCAATTCGCACATTTTGGGCTTTTCTGACCGTCAAAACAGCGTTATGGGCGGGTTAAAACCTTAAATTTGCAACGTTGCACGCGGGAAAACGGTACATGCGGAAAACGTTATAAGCGGGACCCACTGTACGCACTGTACTTTTGTTTATCGCCGTTTTGAGGGCATGATACTCCCTTAAGGCCGTTTGTTAGTGATACTCAATTGTATCGCCAATAAAGATACTCTAGAATCGCCTTTGGATTTGCAGTGTGAAAATCTTAGAATGCACACTCTTAATACATGGGACACGTATTGTCCCATGAAGGATGCAATTTTAAGCTTATCCGTTGGTGATACACTGTTAAAGGAATCTGAAATTTAATAACCTAAACCCTCTTAGTTTTAAAAACGTTTTGAAAAGAGATTAGAACTAATAAAGGCTTCTGAAAAATAAGACTATTTCTGACAGTTACTAAAATAATACTGACAACACACTAAATTGCTATGTAGTTTTTTGTGCATAGCTTTGAACGAAATTGAGCATACGTTTGGAAATGCACAAATTCGTGCGTAGCTAAGCATGAAAATGTGCATTGTTATGCAGCACCACGTGCGTTGTTGCGCACAAATCTGTGCATTCCACGCGCATGCTCAATATCGTGCAAAGCTACGCACGAAAAAACTACGTAGTAATTTAGTGTGAAGTTATGAACAGATAGGTAAATTTCAAAAACTTTATTAAAACTCTAAAACAGGTTGCTGAAAAGTTAGATTGTTTACCAAATGAAAGAACTTGTCTCTTAAAATTCAAAATAATTTTGACTTTTCATATTTTTTTATGAGCCTGCCTCTTAAAAAAACTATTATCATTGGACGCTGGACCAATATGCACGTAAATCAAAAATTTGTATGATCCTGATCATGCAAAGTCGTGCCTGGAAGCCCCCGACTGAGCGCTTTCGCTGCCTGCCCGAGGCGCCGCAGTGAGGCTCGGAGTCATCCACAGCCTGGAGCCCGCCGCGCAGAGCGTGGCACAGTTGGTGGTGTTGCGGTGCAGTAATCCGGAGACCCGGATTCGACTCCGAGGTACAGTCTCGCGTCTGACCGACGTCGCCAGTCAGACCGATTAGAACAATGTTACGAGCAGCTCAAAATGCCCGGCATGACAAAATGACATTTAGTGTGCACCTTCGTGCCATATTAGAACTGAGAATGAAAGAGTCACGATCAGGACTAAAATTTTGGGTTAGGAATTCTTTATCACCCAAATTTTGGTTAGGAAGGTTTCCTCACCCAAAATTGGGTGATAATACTACACTGCAAACCTGTCTACTTAGCACGCACTTACAAATGCGTGCTTGGCAATTACACACTCACACCTGCATACTTGGCACAGTATAACTCCATGCTAAGCATTGCATTTGTGTGTACTTGGTAAGCATGCGTTTGTTGGTGAGTACGTGCAAACATGCATTTGTAAGTGCATGCTAAGTTGACAGGTTTGCAGTGAATGTAGCTGATACACCTTTCTTCACCCAAATTCGGGTGATAAATTGTTCCTCGCCCAAAATTGGTTATTGATCAAGACTTTTCCATTCTCAGTGAGAGAGAAGCCATTCGGATGTTCGCTATGCAACAAGAAAATTCACTCTCAAAACCTGAAAAACTATTTTCGACTTCAAAAACAAGTAGTTGGGTATATAACAAAGAAGAAAATACTCCGTAATTAACATACTATTTCTCGTTACAACCAAGTAAAAAATTTATACATTACGCTGTTAAAAATAGTTTAGAATTTTCAAAGCAATTTTGATGACAATTTTCCGAACACGGATATGAATGTTACAATCATTGCACATTTCATAACTTTGAAAGGTTATAAGCGTGTTGATTACGCTGAAAGTCTTAAAATGCACCTTCGCACCTACACCAGGAAGAAGCCATTCAAATGTTCGATATGCAACAAGAAGTTTTATAACACTGAAAATCTTAGAATACACCTTCGTACCCTCACCAAGGAGAAGCTATTCGAAGGTGCGGTTTGCAACAAGAAGTTAAGTCGAAAAAAGCACTTCAGCACCAACACAGGAGAACCAGCCTTTTGAGTGTTCGTCATACAACAAGAAGTTTGGGCAAGCTGAAAGCCGAAGGACGCACCTTCGCACCCACACCGGGGACAGTTGTCCAAAGCACGTGTTTCAGGTCACATAAGGCTGCGGCCCTTTCAGCTGGTCTGTGACTAAAAAAAAAAAAATTACAAATTTGCAGCAGTGGGATTCGAACCCACCTACGTACACTGACTATTTATGTAGAATTTTGTGCGTTTCAGTGGCACGATTTAGCGAATGCATGGACTTTGCAAAATATTATACGTAAAAATGCAACAACTTTTGCAAATACTCGGCAAACTCAACAGTGTACTCAGTACACTCTCTTTAGCGTGTGCTCACCAGTACACTTCCATGAGCGTGCACTCATGAGCACACTCCCGCAAGAGTGCGAGGGTACACACCTACATGTACTGCCAGGCCTGCGGCCTGCTTAGGTGTACTCATCTACTCCCCTTGAAGTGCACTCATCTGAGTACACTCTCGAAAGTGTGCTTGTAAGTACACGCTGAACAGAGTGCACTGAGTACACTGTTGAGTTTGCAGAGTATGAGCAAAATTTTATGCAAAACGTTACATTGGTTTAAAATCATGCATCACACACGCACAAAATTGGTACGACAACATTTAGCGTGTGGTGGCTGCGACCCGAACACGGTGCCTCACTGCTCGGCCGCGGGCACACAGTGGGCGAGAAGACCGGTGGGAGCGGTCCAAACCTCGGACGCGTTATCAGCTCCAGAGTCGCTAAATGGGACTCGAAGCGAACGCGTGACCTCAACATTGGATTTCTCTCCGAACGCCAAATATACTGATTTGGTCACACATTCAGTTCGACTCCTGTTTAGCGACTGTAAAGCTCCAAACGTGGCAATATTTTCGGCCACCTGCGTACAGTAGGTCAAAGGACCGGCGCAAGCCGCCAAAACTCTGACGCGGAGTAAAAAGTCTACGAAACATCGCTTTGTAATACGAAGAAAACGAAGGCCTGCGAAGAAGTGCTTCGTATAGTGAAGCAAAATCCTCCGCAATACGAAGCAATTCTACAATGCTTTCATTTTCTTTGCAGTTACGAAGCAGATTCTTCGTAGACTCTTTCGAGTGTGGAACTCAAGACGCGTCTAGAGTTTTGGCCGCTTGCATCGGTCTTCTGGTCCACTGTGCTGCACCGGTTGTCTGGCCCACTGCGGTGCAGTACCTGTGTTCCTTCGGGGCCTTGCTTCTGCTTCACACCGGGGCACCTTCGTCGCCAGTCTCACTGAAAACACAATAAAAAGTGTTAAATAGGCTCCAAAGCGGCGAAAACTATAGGGTACTTGAACGAATCCCTGGGCCGGATGTCAAAGAACAAAAGTAAGAACCAAAACTGCTTCTACGCATGCGCAGACGTCCCCCCTCCACTCTGAGTTGGCGTCGAGGTTGGCGTCTGCTCATGCGCTGAAGCGGTTGTCGTTCTTACTTTTGTTCTTTGACTTCCGGTCCAGGGATTTGTTCAAGTACCCTATTCAAAAACTTTTTATCAAGCATTTCTCGGCATAAATGATTGATTCCCTTCGAAAGGGAGGGAAAAAGCCTCAAAAGACAGGCCTAAAATTGTTGTCTTTGCAAAGGACATTTAAATCAACGCATCGTGTTGCTCGTTTCCTCGTTCCGCTCCCCGCCCCTACCGCCACTCTGATCGTGCAGCTGCTTCTGAGAGTCGCTCTGTCTCTCTCGCACCCGTACGGGACGCCTCATGAGTGCGAGAGAGACGCAGCAACGCAGGCGGCTTTCGGAATCAGTCTGCAGGTGGTGCTCGAGCATCGATCGGTTTGTGCACAACGGCAGGGAAGGCCACTGCGGCGACGGACTTCACTCAGCGGCTCGCCCGCACTACAAACACAACACTTAGTACACACTGACAAAAACACGCTTGGCACCGTATACAGGGTGATTCCCAATACTTGGTACAAAAGCAGGGGGCTGGTCTGCGGCGCCGGCGGGCGAGAGCAGACGACACCTTTTCCGCACAGAGGCTAGCCTAGCGCTGCGGCCGGAAGCCCGAACACACACGCAACCACAGCCGAACTGACTTAAGACCCTCGTGTTGTTGTGTGTGTGTTCCTAGTTCCGGCCGCAGCGCTAGGCTAGCCTCTGTGCGCAAAAGGTGTCGTCTGCTCTCGCCCGCCGGCGCCGCAGACCAGCCGGTAGCGCCTGGCAGACGACGCTACCCGCGCGCCGCGCGGCAGCCCGAGAGGTAGGCAGCCCTTCACACGCCTCCCTGTGGAGGGTGGCCTACGTCGCGCGCGCAATGACTAATTACAAGGTACGCGCACGTGGGGCACGTGTCGGGCTGAGCTAGGAGTGAGCCTACCTTGGCCTGCGGCGCTTCGAAATTAGACAAAAGTTTGAATGTAAACCAGATTCCAACAAACTTTGAATGCAATTTAGAGTATTAGAGATAAACTTATATTGAAACTAACTAAATTCCATACATCTAGATTCTATATACCACTATCCAACAATCATGTAAGGTTTAAAAAAAACAACGCCTAAAAAATTAATCCTATTCTTGGCTCCAGCCCGACGCCTAGCGGAGGACTAAGCACCACGCGCGTGGCCCAGGAGCGCCTGCTGGGTAGGCCGCCAGGCCGTCTGCATCGCACTACTGTTGATAGGGTGGCCTGTCTTGCTCCTGTGAGACGGGGACCCAGCAGATCTTACGCTACTCGCGACAGAACTGACGCTTAACCTAACCTAACGGGCTCGCAGCAAACTTTAAACCAACGAACCCTCTGTAAAACGGCCCAAGGGGTCGAGTTTCCACCTCAAGTGCGTTCGTCCTTTGAAGCCAGTTTTGCGATCAGTCAACGAATCAGTCGGATCAGCACCTCCCGTCCTGACGCCGAAGGAGTGGGATGGGGTTTCAAAAAGTGTTTCTAAATGTGAAGGTATCATCAGTGGTTAAAGGCCCATTATTAACCAGCGAGGAATAGTCTTCTCTGCCAGAGCCAAGAACGCGAAACTGACCATTCACTTAATTTTACTGATTAGTGTTTTCTGTAAACAGTCTGGTCGCATGTTACCAATAAAGAAAGTGAAAATGAAATGTAGTCTTCTGACTCAGTTCTTTGTCACAGATTTGAAACAATCTCAACACAACAGCTCAACCGAAAATTATTTCTACCTAACCTAACCAAAACGAACTGAACTAACCGCTCCAGAGACACAGAGCAAACAACAGCCAATCTAACGAAAAGAAATTCGTCGTATTTTGCGGAAGTTTTAAAATATTTGAGATAATGTCAAGATTATCCTGTGACCACAAGATTCGACACAAAATCCACAACAACGAAGATCAATTATTTATTTATATCATTTCATGTTTTATTATTACATTATACTGGATTTTATTACAAGTTTTTTTTTTTTTTTTTTTAAGTTGGCAAGCTAGCCGGGTCGAATTCCCATCCCATCCCATCACGCTGGTCTCAGCCCGGAGGTCCGCACCGCTGTGGAATGCAGGCTGAGCTGTTTAGATTTTTATTTTTAAAAAGATTTAGATCTACAGCTCAGCCACTAACGCCCAATTATCTCGGAACCGGTGCATTTGCGCCCACTACTTAAAGGGTGAAAAATGATCCCCGTGGCCTACGTAATCAGCCCCCTGCTTTTGTACCAAGTATAGGGAATCACCCTGCACTGAGAAAACCTTACAAACTATTTCAGTCCTAACAAAGAAAAGTAGCTTGAGCATACATAGTATTTTGAGCATACATAAGCTTACAAAGAAAACACTTCGTAATTTACAAATTATTTCTTCGTTTAAAAAACTAAATATTATGTACCTTACATATGCTCAAAATACTTCGTAAGGTTTTAAGCGTGTGTATCTATCCTACTCATGTGAACTCGTAAATGTGCACAAGTCAAGCACACTGTAAACCTAACTGTCTGTCTACTTAGCACGCACTTACTAATGCGTGCTTGGCAAGTACACACTTACAATGCAAATGTGTAGCATGGAGTTATACGGCGCCAAACATGCAGTTGTGTGAACTTGCCAAGAATGCATTTGTGAGTGCGTGCTTAGCCAAGCATGCGTAAGTGTGTACTTGCAAGCATGAATTTGTAAGTGCGTGCTAAGTAGACAGTTAGGTTTGCAGTGCATGCATTTGTTAGCGTGTACTTGCAAGCATGCGTGCAAGTGTGTACTTGGTAGACAATTGCGTTTGAAGTGCTTATCATTCTGTACACTGGTAGAAATGTAATTGTCACTTTAAGAGAATGTCAAGGCCAGTTCACTCCAAATCCAAAGGTGATACATTTAGTATCTTTATTGGCGATACAATTAAGTATCGCGGAAAAAAAGGCCTTATCAAAAATTCTTTCCTTTAAAACGGCGATACACAAAAGTACCGCCCAAATTTGGCGATACTTCAGAGACTTGCCAAGATTTGGAAATAAACTTGAAAAAACTCAAGGGGACTATTTCATTGTTTATTGCCAGATTTGGGCGATACTCCAAAGTACATGTCGCCAAATTTTGAAGGCATGATATTTCGGTACAGCCGTTGGTTGGTGATACTGAATTGTATAGCCAAAAAAGATACTCATGTATCGCCTTTGTATTTGCAGTGTTTCATTTCATAAAATGTGACCAAACCATTTGATGGCCTTCTCACGTCTATGCAATAAGTAATGCGCTTTTGATACAATTATCTTCGATCACTTAAAGCGTTGTCATCTGTTTTTAAGTGATAAAAATGAAATTACGGATTTTTTCCGGCAACTGACGACAGATTTTCAGTGGCACTCCTCCGGGCACCACCGGCACACAGTGGGCCAAAGGACCGTCGGTGGGGGCGGCCAAATGCCGGACGGGCTTTGAGCTCCAAAGTGGCTAATGAATGTGACCGGAACCGAACAAGAGACCCCTCACCACTGCATTGCTCTCCGACCGAGGAATCCATTGGTGGGGTCACACGTTCGGTTCGAGTCCTGTTTAGCGACCCTGAGGCTCAAAGCGCGTTGAGAGTTTTCACCGCCTGCGCCGGTCTTCTGGCCCACTGTGCGGCAGCGGTGCCCGTAGCAGTGCCACTGTAAAACTCTGTCGTCATTTTCCACAAAGGCAAAAAAAAAAAAAAAAAAAACCAAACGTTTATTTCATTTCAAAAATAAACGGCAATGTTTTTACCAATTGAAAACAATTGTATCAAAGGCCCTATACTTGTGTGGGCGTGACAGGGCCATCAACTGCCTAGTAACATTTTATTACAGAAAACTGGCCTAGACATTCTCATTAAGTGACAACTTAAGTTTTGTCAGTGTACAGTAATGCGGCTCTTGGCGTGGTCCACGCGCACCGAGTAGCCGCGGCCCGCCAAGTACACAACACTCGCCGCGCGATGGCGCAAAAAAGCTTCCGGCCATTCACACCCTGGGATCGCAGTGGGCCAGAAGACCGGCGCAGGCGGCCAAAATCCTGGATGTGGTTTGAGCTCCAGAGTCGCTAAATGACACTAGAACCACACGTGTGACCCCACCAAGAGATTTCTCCTGTGGAGAGCAATCCATTTGTGGGGTCACACGTACGGCTCGATTACTCGGTAGCGACTCTTAAGCTCAATAAATGCGTCCCGATTTTTGACCACCCGCACTGTTCTTTTGGGCCACCGTGGACTAAAAGGCAGTGGCGTATCTAGACTCGAGAAGGGGGGGTCCTGTCGCGCTTTTTGCCCACTTACAGGCGGATTGTGCGGCAAATTGCCTACCTTTAGGCGTTTCATTAAGGGCAAAAGGGGGGGGGGGGATCATGACCCCTCTATGCCCCCCCCCCGGTACATACGCGCCTGCTTAAAGGGCACATTAAAGATAGGTCAGCGCAACCAACATGTGATGTAGATGTGCGCTACAAAACCGGACCGCGGGTCCACAGGGCCAGGCGGCCAGGCGGCCTTGTGCTTGCTATTCGCGTGTGGACCCGCGGTCCAGACCCCCAGCACGCTTCGGCTGCGCTGACCCATCCTCCACCTGCCAGTGGGCCCCGGCGAGACCCCAGGACACCCGAGCGCATCCGGAGGGCTTTCCGCAGGGAGCGCATTGCACGCCAGCTTGCCTGAGCCCGGCCGCCGAGGCAACCCTTTCCGGGAAACCCCGGAAACATTGTCCCGGGAAGCAGATAAACAAGGGCAGCGGAAGGCGCCCGGTTCAACGCCACACTTGGGAAAACATTTCTTGACTTAAGAAAATTGATTTGGAAAACGGTATATTCCCTTTTCTGAAGAAATGTTTTTCCTGCGTGCATAACGCCCTCGGAGCTGCCAGGCCGCCGAGCTGCCAGGCGGTGCACAGCGTCGCCGCGTCTCCTCGCACCCAGCGACAAACACACACTAAATGCCACCTGCAAACGAGACATAACTGGTTTTGGTGCAGATGAACTTCTCGTACAAGTATAGTACGCAAAACTGCACAAATCTCCCCATTTTGGAACGAACTTGCGTACAAATTAGTAAGTCTCGTACAAAATTTGTACAAAAACATTTAATGTGGACTCGAGGGGCAAGCACTCGCCAAATCCTGTGTACACCCGAGTGGCTGAAATATTGCTCGAAATGTGGTGAAATCCCTTGGAAATATGGTGGAATTCCTTCGAAGTCTGGTGGGTTCTCGCGAAATCCCAACAAAACCTAATGAAATCTCGCGAAGTCCCATCAAAATCCCGCCAAATCTTGCATAGTTTTGACGTGAAGTCCTGCGAAATCTCTTCCTTTGAAAAGCCCTGTGTGCAGAATACTTGTAAGTATTCTAAGTATTGCAAGCCCCCTCGGAACGACTCTCCTGCACTGTAAATGTCTTACGGTGAGAGGCTGCACCCATAAATTATGATGCAGATTTGCTCCATAATACAAGGAAAATTCCACCAAATATTTATCAGTTACAAAGAATTTTAAAAGGTACGTTACGAAGGCAGCTGCACTACCATATTATAGAGAATTTACAGGATGATATGAGAATCTGCACCATGAGACATTGAGGGTGCGAGTCGCCCCGCTGCAGGCCGATCACGGAGCAATACTTTGCAGAATGTTGCGAACGTTTGGTCCGAGGGCCGATGCCGAGGCTGCGGCAAGCCGAGCACACGGCACAGCAATGCACAGCAGGTCAGAAGGTCGTTGAGGTGGCCAACACCCTGGACGCGTATAGAGCTCCGGCATCGTTGCGTACCTAGACTGTTATTCCAAGTGTGATAATGAACAAAACTTTCGAGGCAATACAATTTTTATTGCATCAGTAGCGCCATGTTAACGTTATCGCATTAAAAGTGCAATAAACTTTGTAGTACAGTAACGCATGTTATCACTTTATCAGACCAAAATGTGGTAATTTGGGACGAAACCGACCGAAACGTAAGGAACTTATTGCATTTTAAACGCGATAATTTTTACACTAAATTCCTTTGAACAATTCTTGTAAGTGGCCTCACACAATTTTGCACATACGTGCTTTTCGTACAAAATTGTACGAAATTTCGCACAAATTTGTGCGATTTTGCGTGCAAATTTCTACGAAAAAGTTCGCATGTTGAAAATTGGGCGAGACCACGTACAAAATTGTACAAATACATTTGGTGTGTTGTATTGCTGCCGCAGAGGTAATAATTTCAAGCACATTCGTCTTTTTATCGCAGCTCATTGTATCAAACTTATCAAATTAGAGATATCAGTGTATATTGGACTCGAATCGGACGTGTGACCAATCACCCCAACTGGATTCCTCGTTCGGAGAGCAATCTATTAGTGAGGTCAAACGTTCGATTGAGTCACATTTAACGACTCAAGAGCTTAAAATGTGTCCGAGATTTTGGCCGCCTCAACGGTCTTCTGACCCACTGTGCGATGGCGCCTAACACACCGTGCCTCTCGACACCGCGGCTCCACAGAGGGACAGAAGATCGTCGCAGGAGGCCAAACTTCTGGATGCGTTCTGAGCTCCTCAGTCGCTAAATGATACAACAAGCGAACGAGTGAACCCGACCCAACAAATAGATTCCTCGTTCGCAGAGCAATCGATTGGTGGAGTCACACGTTCGGTTCGAATCCATGTAAGAAGCGACTCTGGAGCTCAAAACGCTTCCACAACTTGGGCCGCCTGCGCCGGTCTTGGCCCACTGTGGGCCCCTGGCGACGCCCCAACACAACCGAGCCCAACCGCACACAGGGGCCTTCCCGCAGGGCAGCGCATTGCACGCCACGAGGGGTCCACCACTCTAGTAATCCTGTGTACACTTCGTCCAGTTATCATTGGTAATCCCATGCCAAAACTGAATATTTCCGCTGTTTTTATCGGCTTTTGCGGGGTGTCTTATGAATCTAGGCTAAATATGCTCTCATCTGGCAAAAAATTAGAGTTTTTGTTGAGATTTTAAGTAGGTAATCACTGGTAATCGGTATTCCTGTGTACACTCCTGAGCTGAGAGGGACCCCTCTGCACGCCACCTGCCGGCCGGCGAGGGAGCCCTTCCACACACTAAATGTTCTACGGTGAAATCTATTCGTAATACGAATAAACATTATGGTATCTTACAGTACTTGCTGCGCAAACATAATACGAATGAAGGGTCTCATATGTTACGGTGAACCTTCTCCGTAAAGAAATGCTAACTGTACTTTACAAATCCCAATTATGAATCTGCTTGCTCCCCGTTGAAATGGAAGCCATTCGTGAACCATGATAATTTTTCATTTATAAAAATTTGCTTACCCTTTTTAGATTTATTCATCAAAATATAATACATGACACAAATCATTTTCTCTTTACTCTTTCATTCATGCAAACCATGTTCAATAAGTACCCGGATCACATCTTGGCATACATTTCTACGGAGGTGACATTCTGCACAGATTTACGTTATTTTTGAAGACCTTTGCTCCCACTGAAGCTTGGTTAACAATAAGACAAAAAACTCTATTTACTTACATGGAATGGGGCCAACAGTGATAAGGTAATTTGTAATTCGTATGTTGTTTATCTTCTTCTTCCAATCATCCATCAATCCAACCATTGTGTTTAGGTTAGGAGGGGCCCAATGGCATTCACATTTGATGGCCAAAATAAACACTTTGTGATAAGTTCCAGCATCTTGCATGCATGGAAGATTGTTGTTTCCGCCACTTTAATTCGAGTCCTGCCGCTTGTTGACCATGGAGATAAAAATTCAAAGATCTTTTCTAGTAAAAACTATCTCGATTCAAGTCGTACACGACACAAGTCATAAATACAACAACAAGCAGCACTAGTAGTTACACTAACGCCCACCAGGAGCGCTACAGGCGTCGGGCATCAAGGGGCACGGGGGAGAGAAGGCAGGGGACAAGGCGCAGACAGGAACCAAACAAAACAAAGTTGGAAAAAAGAATTCGGTAGTCGCGACTTAAAAAAAATACACTTTGGTAACAATGTCGCCATTAAAATGGCAAGATTAGAATCAAAGTGGCTGTACCGATGATTTTGAGCGAATGCGAGGTAGTTAAACAAATGACAAAGTGTTCGTTTCGGCCACCAAAGAAGTTTGCATCGGCCCCTAACCTTTGACACTTGACTTAGGAACCAAGCTGCCAGAAGATGGACACATCAGAATTTTCATGTAGCCCATCGTTTTGAGTCTCATTCTACATCGTTCCGTGTAAGTCATTAAAATGGGGCTTTGTCCAAGTTATGCTAAAACTTGTTACTTGCTTATGTTAGCATCTGCCGTTGACTAAGTATCTAACACTAGAAACTGGCGCTTTCTTTTGGTTAACATGAATAACAAGATAAACTTATACCTTTTTTTTTTGGTTTAAGTCCAAGACTAGAAGTGATGATTCATAACATACGTATGAACTCTGCATTGTGTTTGTAAGCTACCAATATTTTCAGACACTCATGTCAGATTCGTACTGTACTGAAGCTGTAGTCGCCTCCTTACGATTAGATCTCATCGTAAGCAAAAGAAGAGGAACAGACCTGATACGTATTACAATACAAATCAAGAAACTTGATTCGTATTACAATACAAACCAGAAATGTTGTTTGTAGCATACAAAGAACAAAATTTCTTCGTAGCATACCAACAAGATTTCACCGTAGAACATTTAGTGTGCAGGAACACTGTCGCAGGAAGCAGATTAAGGCGATCAGCCGAAGGTGCCCGTTCCGACGCCACACTCAGGAAAACATCTCGTGTTCAGAAAATTAACTTGAAAAACGGTAAAATTACTTGGGTTTTTTTTTTTGTAGAAATGTGTTTCCTGAGTTCATTTGGCCTGTCGAGCGGTCAGGCCCCCGAGGCAACACCTCCGCTTCGCCGGCGTTTATTCGCAGTCGCCTTGCCTTTCTGCCACCTTCCCCCTTGCCCCTATTTCTCCTCTCTCCCCACACTGCAAGAAAAAGTGTGAATAGAACAACAAAAGTACAACAAAAACTGTACAATAAAAGTACATCAGGGATTGAAGAAAGCACAACGAGAATTGTACGAACCACAACGAGGCATGGTCTGCACGGCGTTCGTCATGCCGATTCCATTGTACCCTACTTTGTACAGCAATTGTTGTACTTTGAAAGTACAATAAATTCCTGATAAAACACAGGACAACCCAATGCAACAGCCGAAAACGAACCGGAATCCCTCAGCCATCCTGTGCAAAGCGCGGACTTCAATCAATTTTCGCCAAGTAAAGGTTAATCCCGTCCATTCCCCTAGTGGTGAAGAACGGGAACAGAAAATATATCTTCTATAGCACTATGACTGACTTATTCATTGGTTTGGTCAAAGGTTCGGTTCGGGGCCTATTTAGTGGCTCTAGAGCTCCAAACGGGTTCACCTTGACGAGGGCGACGAGGTGCCTGACGATCTGTTTCAGCCGTCGCACCTGTCTTGCACCCCCTTCACTTCGCCCCTCAAGGTGAAGTCAACACTGTACAAAATCCTTTCCTTCCTGGTTCTGTCCCCGGAGGGGGTCTTGCGACGGGAAAGGCCTCCTCAGGTAGTGTTCCCAAGGTTCCCTTTCGGGAGACCATTCGAGTTGCCTCAGTATGCCTAGTCCGCGTGACCTGCTGTCTGGTGGCCTGGGCGCCTGGGGCGACGTGCCTGGGAGATGGCTGTGGGCCTGACCTGCAGGTGTGCCACTGGACTGAGGATGCGCCGGAATCGGCCGCTGCAGGAGTGCCCTCAGGAGCCCGACCTCCCGGCGCTGCAACAAAACGAACACCTTTGCAAGTCAACTGGAATGTGTTGCAATAAGACGTAAAGTCTCATCCGACTGCATTGCACCTATACATATATGCATGAAATTTGCTGAATTTTGAGAAGAAATAGGACTGTTTTACTCCCCATGGATCAGCGTTGGCTGAGGAATGCGTTTCCACGCTCGCCCCAAGTTTATTTTGGTGTTGTCATAAAGAATTTGATGAAAATTTCCGAAGCTTGTCAGTGGCCTATCTTTCCCCTAACCATCAAGACGCCTTCATCGAGTGCAGTGCATTTGGTTGATTTTTGGACGTGACACAATACCAACGTGCAAGAAAAGGTTATAGTTTTAATTCTTATACTTGGCGAAGCCACAGTGTGCATTTTATCAACATTATTATTATTATTATTATTATTATTATTATTATTATTATTATTATTATTAATGCAGAAGTCTTACATTAGAGTGCATAGTGAGAGAATCATCTTGATACAGCATGCAGAAAGCTAAACAGAAACATTAAGCTAAGCAAAAGCAAGATGCTGCAGAAGGTATTCTTTCAAAGCGTACCAGCAAACTCTTCAAAGCCAACATAGCAGATCAGCTGGAACGGAGAGGTGCACTGCTGGTAGTAAGTAGCCAAACATCTTGACTTGGGCCAAAGCAACGGGGTACAGACTCTGGGGCATTACTATACCTGGAACAGAGTTCAGCAAACATCAGATTCTTTTTCCAAAAGATTTTTTTTGTGAGTATCATAGTCACTGCAGGAGGAGCCAGATTTTGAATGATTTGTCATGCTTCTTGTTTTACAATTAGATCATTCTGAAACAACTTTATTGCTGTTTGTTTCTTTAACGGCAAAAGTTGTTTTGCAACGATGTTTTAGTTGTTTTGATTTGGAATGAGTTTGTTGTTTAGGTTCGACTGAGTTGTTTGAACTTGTGTCGTAATTCTACAATCTTTTCTAACAGTGCAGATGGTGAGATTTATCACTATTTGATTTACAGTGCATGTTTAGATACTTTCAGTGGGTGGAAACGAAGCACAATTCAATGAGAAATCTGGCAGTACAAATCGATTTTCAAAATAAACTTTAATTTCAGAGCCTCGGAGCGCTCTGCTCGACCAATCAGGACGCGGGGTTCGCTGACCAATAGGGAGTGGCGTCAGACATCGCTGCCCGTCTGGGCATGAAGCAGTTAGTCTATGTATGTATATGTTACAGTCAATACCCGAAGTCAGGGAATTCGCGAATTCCCTAGGGAATATGCGAAATTCGCAAATTCCCTGGTGGCAACCAGGGAATTTGCGAAGTCGTCGTATCAGTAGCATTATTTCGCATATTCCCTAGGGAAATCGCAAATTTCCCAATCTCAAAATGCCACTTTGCATATTCACCGGGCAGGAAAGGGAACACGCGAAAAACGTATTTTCGGCAGTCACTGTGGCCAGTGAATGTGCGAAATAACCGCGAAAGTCAGTAATTGTGCGAAGTGCCTTGCTACTGTGCACCGGCACTGGCCACGTGCGCGGCCGAGTTGCATTGTCAGGGGGAAGGCTGGGAACCAGGAACAGGGCAGGGCTTCTTGCGGTGCAACTGCAAGTTGGGCTGCAAGGCGTCCTCGAAGTGCAAGTGCAGGGCCGGCGGGGTGCTGTGCAACTCGAGAACGCCAGCGCCAGCCTGTCCTGTTCCAACAAGGGCACGTTGGCAGACGCGGGACGCGGGGAGCAGGAAAGAGCAGGAAAAAAAAAAACAGCAAAATAAACAAAATCCACTACCTGCATTATTTCGCATATTCCCTAGTAAATTCACAAATTTCCCGGTTCGTTTTTTTAATTCGCATATTTTTCAGCTGATCTAGCCAATTCGCGAACTCCCTGGTTGCCGCCAGTGAATTTGCGAATTCCGCATATTCCCGAGGGAATTCGCGAATTCCCTGACTTCGGGTATTGACTGTAACATATATAGTTGGTTGCAGCGAGAGAAAACGTTTGGGAGGCAAAACAAACGACGAGCGGAGACAACAAACGGCAGCAGGGCAGCGTTACTGAGAAAATCACACAAATAGCCCAATTTTCACGGAAAGAGCCCAAAACCGCAGCCTTTTGAAGACTATGTAGCCCAGATGCGATTTACCGCAGCAGGAAGTTTTTCCCCGCGCGAAGACCTTTAAAACTAGCCCAATATGCGGTTTACAACCCAATCTGGCAACTGCGCTTCGCATCGGCTTGACACGACCTTGTAGGAGAGCAGGTTCACAATCGCGGCGGTGCGGTCACTGTGGGAGCTCCAGCTAGCCACGTCGCAGTTCAGCCAGCAGCAAGGCGTCCACAGCATGCGTCTTCTTACTTACACGGTGCAGCTCAAGTTAGGACTCCCCAACATCCCTGACGCACGCCGCCATGAACACCATGGCTGGCCGGTGTGACGTCGAAGTCGACTGACTCAGTGTTTCCCTGTAGCGGCTGTGCATCTCACGGGGTGCCTCGGCCTTCTTCATCTAGCTCAGCCCACAGGTGGCGGCATCAGTTTGGTATCGCCCCTCGCGGAACGGCGGAGGGCTGGTAAATATTTCCTGGCCAAGCTTGCCATTTTGGCAAGCTGTTGAGTATTTTGTCAGGAAGGAGTGGGCACCATGGCCCCCAAATCTCCCTGACGCCTAGCTAGCTAAAGGCACCCACAATGACACGCGTGCCATATGGGATGCCTATCGCCACGGGGCTAGCCAGGCCCGACACAGAAGGCGGCCCGATACCTAGACATTCGGACTTCGGCCAGGCGGCCTACTTTGGACAAGGCCCGCCCGCCCGTCGGTGACGCCCAAAGCGAGGTGAACTCCGGGCGCTGGACCCGGGTGCACCCACGCCGCCGCGAGGGGGTATATAAGCTAGCTTTCCATGAAGTAACATCAGTTCCGCCCGATCCTGCTGATGCCACACGTGTGCGCCCCTCCGCGACGGGTCTCGCGAGGTGTTACTCCGCCCAAAACAGTGCCGCGTCTACGTCATTCTCCCGGACTTGTCCTCGCGGACCGATCAGTGTAGCTTGCGGTCATCCCGAGCCCGACAGCCAGTGCGAGAAGGCTGTCAGGCCCAACGACCCGCGTAGTGCCCCCGGTGACGTCATCCAGTGAACCCCGATGGCAACTACTGTACCACCACCGGCGGAGCCACGCGCCGGTCACAAGACGCCAGCAGCAGCGGCAGGCGCCCATTTACGGCGCCACAGTGCTGACTCCGCTACTCCAAAGCACGCCCCCGGCAGCTCGTGGGAGACAACTGGTGCGGCAACGACCTCGGGACACCACAACAACTACCTGACAAATTCCAGGCCAAGCTTGCCAATTTTTGGCATTCAAAACAGCTTGCCAATTCTGTGGCAAGCAAATTTGCCACTAGCTTTGCAGTGCAGCGTGGAACAAAGCGCATGTGGTAAGCATGGCGGTGTGGTGCCGTGTGGCTTCATGGACCCGACCTTTTAGAGAAGTGTGTCCGGACCCCGCCTCCAAGCGCACAGTCCGCGGAGTGCATCCTGCCCACCAGGCTATCTGCCCACCAGCGCGAGCAGCGCGTGGGGCCAGACGGCTTGCGAGCGCGAGGCGGGGAGGCCGAGGCCCGCACTTGGGGCATGCTCACCAAGTTCCTGCGCGCGGCCAGCAAGTGCAGGAAGGCGGAGTACCTCTCCGCAGTGCTGCACATTTTGGTAATTAAAGCCTTTCGGGTGTGCGTGCTGCGAAGAAGTTGATGACCCAGCTCCGCGGGGCTCTGGGAGGCCACCGCCAGGTAGTGCATGACGTCCTGGCGGGTGTGACACATGCAGCGGAGGTCGCAACCCAAGCAGGGCGAGAGCGAGAAAAAAACTCGGAAGAGTGGGTTTAAAGCTGGTTAAAACGATCTTGAAACTTGCAGACATTTGCTGTTTCCAGACATTTGTCTAGAAAACCTAATGGTGCAAGTTTAGGACTTGCAAAAGACAATTGCTTGGACAAATATCTGAAAAAACGCCACATGTCTGGAACCGCCGTGTACTACCAGTTGCAAAAGAATTCGCCACCTCCGGCCGGGCTTTTCGGTCCCAGCGTCTAAACCGTTCAATTAAGAGACAATCGGCTCTCTTACTATATTCCTCTAAATTGAACGGTTTAGACGCTAGGACCGGAAAACCGGGCCGGAGGTGGCGAATTCTTGTGCAGCCCGTGCTGGCCAAGCTCTATGATGACGTGGAGGGGCCTCGTGGTTGTTTACACTGGTGAAACAAAGGCATTAAAATTATGCCCTTAAAGGGCGTTAACGATTTACGCCCTTAAGGGGCATTAAAATTTTGCTTTAAATTCCTATATCATTTACGCCCTTTCCTACGGGCATAAAATGAATTATGCCCTTGCAAGGGCGTAAAAGAGTATTTATGCCCTAAGGGGCGTAATTTTTATGCCTTTGTTTTGCCAGTGTACTCATGCACTCGAAGACCTTCATACTGGGGAGAAGCCATTCGAGTGCTGGTTCGTACCGGAGAAGAGCCTTTCGATTGCTTCCGAGCTCTAAGACTCCGGGTGCACTCGGAGCCACCCGCGGACCATGAGGGCGTGCGAGAGAGGCAGCCCTAAGCGGCTGGACCAAAGTATGACGAGCGCCGCGTTTGGGATAACACACATTCACATGCTGATACACACCGGAGAGAAGCCTTTCGAACTTACTGCTCTTTGCACTCAAGGACTCAGCGTCCTCCTTGAGTGGGACGTGGGAGTCTGCACTCTCGAAACCTGTGGACCCGACTATTTACGTCTACACTGCACTCCGTCACACCTCCAAATCCCTTGTAAAAAGGAAAATATACGGCCACTATATTGACAAAATATATTTCTCAATATGTATTGGTGAAATATGTGGAAAAGATAATTAAGCAAGATACACACTAAATTGCTATGTAGTTTTTTGTGCATAGCTTTGAACGAAATTTGAGCATACGTTTGGAAATGCACGAATTCGTTCGTAGCTAAGCATGAAAATGTGCATTGTTATGCAGCACCACGTGCGTTGTTGCGCACAAATCTGTGCATTCCACGCGTATGCTCAATATCGTGCGAAGCTATGCACGAAAAAACTACATAGTAATTTAGTGTGTACTTTTCCAAAGAAATATTGTGGAAAAATAGTATAAATTTCATACATATGCCTCTAATATATAAGCATTGTAGTGTGAATAGCACTATGAAGTGTAGTAACGACTTCACATTTCTATTTTAAAAGAATGCATTTGTCGACTGTGCCAGGAACCGATCCGGTGGGGCGCCCCCACAATGTCTACTGCAGCACTGATGAACTTTTTGCGCTACACCAAAATAAGACGGTTAAAATGTCCCAACTGCTCCAGTTAACTTGTGTTAAAAAACAGGATTTCTCAAAATTTCCCGGAGACTTTACACGCATAGGAAAGGACCTTTTTCCTGGATGTATATATGGCGTCGATTATATTATTACAAAGATATAAATGATCTCTTCCCCCTCTCTCTCTCGCTCTCTCTAGTCTTCTCACTCTCTCTATCCCTCTCCTCGAATAAATTGCCACCCTTGAACGAGACTTTCCTACCCCTACCCGGGGCGAGCAAGATGGCGATTAGGGGGTGCCAACCCCTATAACGGTGGGAATGAAAATTTCCGGGCACCGGATTTTTTGACTGGGGATGGGGTTTGTGCCCACCCAAGGTGAGTCCCAAAGAAAATCAGCGCCAAAATTCAACCTCTGTGCGACTCAAACGGACACAAATTCAAAAAGGGGTGGGTCCTCCGAGGGGTT
>CM060099.1:1496984-1584220 GCA_030522485.1 Stenchaetothrips biformis | reverse complement strand
AAGGTATAGGAATTTTGGGCCTAAATTAGAACACAATTTATTTTTTTTGCAAACACGCCAGATTAACGGAAAAACCAGACGCTGGGAGGGCATAGGCGGAGACGCGACACAGCGAGGCATCGCTCCCCTCCATCCATTTGGGGCATTCTACAGAAATGTTACAATTTCAAGTTTTGAACTGTAAAAAATATAAAGTTGTCCGATTTTGTTCGTATTGGGCTCGTTTATCTTGTTTTGGAATGCAGAATGCAAAACGACATTAAAAGCCACGCTTTTCGTAAAAAAAAAATCCCCCGAAAATCAATAGGGAAAATGACTACAGAGTTTACATTTTGAAGCAATACCTGGATTGCAGCTTTATGGGTTGAAACAGTAGAACGCGCATACACAGATGACTAAAGAACCACCGAAGCATTGTTTTTATCCACATTTCGAAAGTTTTGTCACTCAGGGGATCTGTGGCAAATCGGGTACGGACTTTACATACACAAAAATTTCGCGACCCCCTTTTTGAAATTAGGGTACCAATCTGATGCTATCCATTGGACACACATCTCCCAAACTTAGTGTCTAAAGTGTTTTTCCATCCGGAATCCATTGCAGCTCTCAGATAGAGGCTGCGACTTGTGGAGAGCCTAACTCGTTACAGTGTACACGTGAATTATTGGGAAGTAAAAACGTCGGGACAAAAGCTCTTTCTGTGCTGGCACGAAGCTTCGCAACTTTTACGAAAGTCAGTAAGATCAAGTTGAAGTATGGGAGTGCCCTAATAAATAAAACCCTCGGGAACGTCACACCAGAGCACACGAGTGACTCGCCCCTCGCGAGGGCCACAAATACTTCAACCGTCCCGCAACACTGCAAAGTCCAAGGCAATACTTGAGTTTCTCTAAAGCGATGCAATTTAGTATCGCCAACAGACGGCCTTATCAAAATATCATGCCTTCAAACAGGCAATACACAAAAGTATCGCCAAAATTTGGTGATTGGTTGCCACAAGATTTGGAATTTCCGTTTCCATGACATTTCCATGACTTCTCCCTGACAAAAATTGAGCTTTTCCGTGACTTTCTAGGGAAACGAAAGGAACATTACACCAGGTTAAAAAAAACAAACTAACAAAGGTTCAGCGGCACAGGTAGGAACTACCCCGACGACGGGCGCCCGAGTGCGCCCGGAAGCAGACGACGCGGCGCGGCTGGTAATTTTTATACTTTCCCTCCAAATTCTTTGTGATTTTCCCTCACACCATGACACTTTTCCATGACTTTTCCATGATTTCCATGACAATTTTTTTTTTCCATGACTATTCCATGATTTCCAGGTTTTCCATGACGCGTGGCAACCCTGCAACAACGCAGCCCTAACCAGAGCTGTGCCATTGCGTTCCGAGGCCCGCCAGAGAGCAGCACCGTCGACCCACAAAAGTTGTGCAAACCTGGGCTATGAGTTTGAACTTGTGGTGAGCTTTGTTTGACGCTTTGATACTTTGCGGACTTGGTTCAAAATAAAAAGGAAGCCCAATGCCCAGACTTGTAAAAAAACACAGAATTTGGCTCCACATTGGAAACTCCACCCTCGACAAGCGCAAAGTAAGCGCCGAGTGCTACCCAGTTCAAACTCTCCGGTCGGAAGACTTAACTCATTTATACAAATGTTTATGAGTAGTTGCGATGGTGGCAACCACGCCTTGGCAGGCAGTGCTGAGCTTTGCCTAGGAACCCCAACTCTGTCCGTCTGAACCCTCACGGTCCGGAGGGGGCGTGTTGGCCCTGGGGCCGCCAGCCAGCGACGCGTGTGCAATCAGGACGCCAAACTGTGGAAGCGATAATGGCCAGTGGACACACTGTACAGTTGGTAAATGAAATGCAAGCTTGGCGCAAGGCGCAGCGGAAGTAATGCCTGAGACGGCACATCCGGACAAGAAAGGGGCTATTCTACAGCGCACGCCGAAAACTAAATACGAAATAAGCAGTGGAGGGGAACCCCGTGGTTGATCCACGTGGGTGCAGGATGGGCACTTATCCGAGGGGCGAACATCTTCGAAAACTTTTGAGCACTGTGATTTCAAATTATAAGTTATTTAAGAGCGAAACGTACACCAAGATTTAAGCTGTTTCCACCTCGCAAGAATTGACAACAAACCAACAATCTTGGCTCCTGCACACTTAATGCAATTTCAAGTACATCCGTCGGTACCATTCACCAGGTACAAATTGTCCAATAAAATACACTCTCAGACTCGTATTGACTTTTTATCTCTTGCCAAAAAGTTTTTTGTGCAAACGTAATATGTACTATTTTCTCTTTAGCTTTGCATGTTTTTGTCCATTATATAGGGTATTTAGTCCATTAAACCTTACTTTTTGTCAATTGCAATGTACTTATTGATTTCTACATAATCTATTGACTATTTCATCTTAAAAACGATCAAAATTGTGCATAGCTAAAGAGAAAATAGTAAAATTTACGTTTGCTCAAAAAGCTCCATAAGCCAGAGACATAAAAGTCCATATGCGACTGAGAGTGTAGCAAGTTGCGCTAGGCTTGGGATAATTTGTATCACCTGGAACAAAATTCTACCACCGACGGCTGTGCTTAAAATTGCACCATTCATAAGACAAAATAAGCCCCGTGACATTTAGTGCATGTCCTTTGACGATGACACAGCGACGAGTGACCTCCTTTAATTATTGCACGGAAATAAACAAATCATTGTCGTTTCCTGCAGCAGGGTCTTCCATTCGAAAAGCATACGAAAAATCTGCTTCGTAACTACGAAGGATATGAAGGCACGGTAAGACTGCTTCCTGTAATGGAGGGATTTTTTTTGTAATACAAAAGGGCTTCCTCTAATAATAGAAAGCATTTTTTTGTAGATTTTACTATGCTTTTGTTTCCATTGAATAACGAAGCAATACTCGTACACACGTTTTTTCTGTGCTGAGCAAACTTGGCTAAGCGAGAGCGAATCGGTTTGAATTCCAGAGTGAGGCTACCTTCCCTTTGCCTCCTTGAAGTAGATGCCCGAGCGGCAAACACAACGCCACCTTTCGGGCAGCAAAGGCAGATCTCCCGGAAAACAGCGCGAACTGGCGCCTTCCCGAGGGCCAGAGAGAAGGGGTAAAAGGAATGTATTTAACATTGCAAGCCGGCAGCAATTCCGTGAAGCGGAACGCCCTGGCTTATTTAGGATCATAACACGTGAGACAACATGAGTTTACTATAAATTGGCCAAAACTGCCAGGCTCAGTGCGCCACTAGCATCAAACAGAACAGTGCGGAAAGCTCAGGAAACAAGGATGGTGGACGGGGTCATTTCACTTCAAACAGTAGTCCGGGGACTCTCACGTAACAAGAAAACCAGCCCATTTATCAAAAAAATTACAATTATACTGTAAGAATGGAAACAGCTTAAAATATAAAAGGAGGAATCACGCGAGTGCTTCAAGGCGAGAACATCTTGGCAAAATGTGAAGTGATTCAGACACAGTCGATCATTCAAGTGCAAGTGTCCGTGCCCTGCCAAGTCCGTTCGCAACGCAACTCAGAAAGAACACTCCAAACCACTAACTGTAAGGCCCTCATATAGTGCCGTCAAACCGAGACGCCCTTTCGTGGCATAAATTATGAATGCTGGTCGGAAAGGCACTGATTGGCTGACCGGCAGAGAAGCGAAGCCGGAGAGTCGAAATGCTATTCCTGTTTTGTGCACTCTAAATGTATGCAAAGAAATTTCCCGGAACTGGCGCATACAAAATACGAACCTACTTTCTTAGCATGACAAAGGTTTTCCTTTGAATCTAATTAAGAAAAACAAAAACGAAGATTCGTAATTTTCAGATGTTTTGATTCGTCACATGCTTGCAACGAACTCACTGCTACATGGGTAAAATTTGATTGCAAGACATTTAGAGTGTAGAAGCCGTGCAGTTTGCTCACACCACAAGTAGATGACTGGCAGCCTTGGCGACGCTGTGCTGGCGGGGGACCCGCTCCTCTTCGGCCAACTACGCTGGGCGTGTGCACCAGCAGCACAGCCGCCACTGGGACGCACCGAACAGGACACGAACGGTTCAGTCACAGTTCACACTCTTAAAACCTTGCACACCGATGTGTTTGTAAGCTTGCGGAGAATGTGACTTGTTCGTAATGCAAAGAAAGCATCTGTATTGCAAACCACTATTTCGCAACTTGCAAACACGTGCTTTGCAATTCGCAAACAATCTGTTTGTATTATAAACCCTTGCAAACACATAGTTCGCATAGTTGCGAACTACCAGTTCCTAATACAATCAAGCCAAATTCTTTACAAGCAGCAAACCATATAGTTTGTAATGCGAGCACATTCTTTGCAAGGTTTTGAGGGTGCACAATCCGCTGTCAAAAGATCATTTACATTAGACTTATTGGGCGGAAGTTAAGATGGGAAGTTGCCAAAACTGTGGGACTTTTAAGCCCACCACGAAATAGTAAGCTTGGGCGAGAAAATATTCTTAAGAATCACAGATTCAATTATATGAACTTATGACGGTTAGAAAAGACAAATATTAGAAAACATAAAGGTGTGCGGTTGTCTCGAATCTCCAAAATCCGAAACCTGCAGATTTGAAACTAATCCAAATAGACGGTACATCGATTCGATTTGATTCGGATTCGAAACGTCCGCACACCACCACCCATAAACAGTTAAGTTTTTCCTTAGCGCGTCAAGCAGCGAAGATTCAAGGCCTCTAATTAACTGGCTTTATGGGCACTGGGCATCCAGACTATAACAAATGGCCGTGAGGTTGAATGCCCCGACGGCTGTCATTGTCATGCATGTGTTCACAGAGAAGCACAGGAGAAAAAAAATATCAAAAAGCCAAAAAATCTTTCTAAAAAAAGGGCGGGGGAGGTGTGCAGTAAAGGGGGCAAGACAATGCATCCGACTTTCATACATCACCGAACTAAAGCTCAACAAGGATGCGAAGTTGCAGCCGCGGCGATCCGCCGGGAGTCGCCCCTCCAGCCAACGAAGCAGGCCGTGTCTTGAGCAGGCCAATGCTCCAGCAGCACAGCCCCTGCCACCCTGCAACAAGAAAGACGGGTTGAAACAGCAGCTCACGGAGCCACAGTACGGAGGGGGGAAGAATGCCAGGAATCCACTTCATTTTCCGACGTAAAATTGAGGAATGAAGAAAGAGGGAACGTTGCGTCGTTGCGTAGACGCCCAGAGTAGAGATGTGCGAACAGGCTTCGTCCGAATCCGAACGAACACGAACAAGAAATTTTAAAATTATTTCGAACCGAACTCAGCACTATTTTTCTTGAACGAAAACTCTAGGCGCGCTTTGACCTCCAGTGTCAGTTAATAGGACTTGAATTGAACGTGTGACCCCACTGTGAATCCCAAGGCTATAACTATAGCGTCAATTGATGGAATGCGTTTCATGCCGTTG
The DNA here is from genome assembly GCA_030522485.1 of Stenchaetothrips biformis. Classification (NCBI taxonomy): domain Eukaryota; kingdom Metazoa; phylum Arthropoda; class Insecta; order Thysanoptera; family Thripidae; genus Stenchaetothrips; species Stenchaetothrips biformis. Next base: position 1,578,779 of record CM060099.1, on the reverse strand, counting down.
TCATCGCGTCAACTGGTGCAATGCTTTTGCATCGCACGTGGAGTGCAATGCATTCCCATGCATTTGCATCAGACATTTTCGGGACGCATCGCACGTGAGGTGCGATGTGGCCGCGGCATTGCACACTGTAAAAAATCCGATGTATTTTTGTATTTTTACAACACAATATCCTACAGGAATGTCGTTAAATTACAACACGTTGCCTGAACAGGATACCTATCGCATAGGCAACTCTTCTGCTTTATCACAACATTCTGGTCTGAAGACAATATCATGATTAAAGTCAATTATGTTGTCATTCAACACATTTTCTGTTTATAAACAACGATAGTGCAATCATAAAACAAACCTTGTTGCCATATTACGAGGATCTTGTTAACTCACAACACGATAAGACCAACACAAATGAGGCAAAGTCATAATCGAAGACTCGATGAAAGTGTTGATTTACAACAATCGATTCATCAGACAACAGCACATAGTGCCACAACATGTTTGTGATATGACTACATGTGCTAGTATTTTTTTTTTTAGCAAAAATGTTGTAAATTTACAACATCTTTTTAAACAGTGCACGTATGTGCGATGTCTCAAGGCATTGCACTATGTGCGCTATGTTCACAGTGCCCACCGATGGATTCCTCGTTCGGAGAGCAATCCAAAGGCGAGGGTCACACGTTGGATTCGAGTCCCTGGACTGGAGCTCAACACGCGTCCGGGACTAGGACCGCCTCCACCGGTCTTCTGGCCCACCGTGCTGCTGCACCGCCGTGCAAGCAGAGGGGCTGCACTGACGTGTCGAGAAGGCGCTGTGTCATGCGGGTTGCCTGAATACCCCTCTGCATGTGCCGTCAGTACTCAACCGCTCACCCAGCCAACATACCAATATATGCATCAGCCACAATCAGACACCAAGAGAGGTCCTAAAGTCTCTTTATGTTTTAGCGTAACTTCGGAAATATTTTTGAGCGTTCAACTTCGTTCAACCCCAGTGACGCTATTCCTCGAGTAACATCATGCCGTTCTCGGGTCACAGTTCGCTATTTCTGATAGTCATGTTGGAATGGAACACGTGGAAAGGTGCCAGGTGCTGGGCCTCTTTTCCTAACCTTGCAAATATGTATTGGGTATGGTACTTATATTAATCTTTATTCAACTTGCCACTTCACGACTGCTCTTCTCACTTCAACGCGCCACCACTTTCACCCAGCCTGAAGCAAACCCTTTATAAACATACAGAATTTGAAGTGTTCGGAAACTGAACTCTGATATCGCCCGCTCACCAGTCATTGTCTGCTAACTGTCATGGCCGTCATGAAAACATTCGACACCAGTGTTGCCAACGTTCAACTTTAAAAGTAAACACTAACAGAACTCATAATCAATTTGCTGTATCAGAGATTGTGCTCGATTCCAAAAGACTAGTATAGCATACCCCTACAAATTTGAACTTATTAAACAATTAACTTACAGATAAAACCGAGGATAAAACTGACTTTATAAAGTTTCACACAATGTCATAGCTATCACGTTGGCCAGGTGAGCAGTTCGATACAAATGAACAGCTTAAACAAGAACTAAACCAGTGCGTTGAATTCCTACCCAGTTCCCCCCTCTGCTGCTAGGCTCCGACCGGAAGTGAGCATGCGTCTTCAAGAACACCGTTCCGTGTATTCCGTGCGCACGCTCAATGCCGTGGGAAGTTACACTGGAGTTCCAAAAGTGTCTAGTCACGTCGTTCCCAGGATAATACTTTTATCGAAAATTACTTTTTTCTCTCATTCGTCTGAACGTGACACTCACTTGTCACGTTCGTTATCGCGAATCAACAAACGAACGAATGTGACGTATGCAGTGCTTTTCTGATCGTGAACGTCAAATTCTGAACAGGAGCACAAAACCGGAAATGGAGTGAATCTGAAGTGGGTAGCAAGCCCGGTTTCAGGGCCAATTGTTGACTATTACCTGTTTCTGCTAGGCCCAGAGAGTTTAAAATCAAGCCACATGACTGCTGAAAGAAAGACGCTTCAGAAAACTCTTTAACTAATGCGGCACGTGTATTTGTGGTTAAGTTGGTGGCATTTCTGCACGGTAAAAGTGCCGCCTTGAAATCCAAGGGGATGCCTTGTTTTAATTTCCAAGGGGTTTGAGTGAATTTTCAAAATAGTCCAAATTGACATCACGTTACAGAAATGGATTCGTCTCGACAAGACAAACAAAAAATGTCAACACATGTCATAGGTTTGGATGGGAAATAAAAAAGTTATTGAACCTCAAAGTTTGTAACATAGCCAAAAAGGCTAACTTTGTACTTTTGCAGTTAAATAACTTTTTAATTTGCCATCCAAACTTATGACATGTGTTGACATTTTTTGTTTGTCTTGTCGAGACGAATCCATTTCTGTAACGTGATGTCAATTTGGACTATTTTAAAAATTCACTCAAACCCCTTGGAAATTAAAACAAGGCATCCCCTTGGATTTCAAGGCGGCACTTTTACCGTGTGGTTTTGGGCTTCTTGTTACCCCGCGACGACTTCGCTGGTCTGCACACAAGACACAAGTCACATTTCAACGAGTGCGACGACACATTGCACGCACTGAAAAACTGCTTTGCAACATAAACTGCATGTCTGCAAATCCGAAGGTGATACTTTTAGAACCCATTTTGGCGATACAATTGAGTATCGCCAAAAAACGGCCTTACTGAAATATCATGCCATCAAAACGACGATGCACAAAAGAATCGCCAAAATTTGGCAATATACAGTGAAGTAGTTTGCGAAATCTTGGCATAGTACTCTGAAGTATCGTCAAATTTAAATGATACTTTTGTGTATCGCCGTTCTAAAGGCGCTGCGGTAACGCCATTTGTTAGCGATACTCAATTGCAACGCCAAAACAAAAGAGACTCAAGTATCTCCCTTGGATTTGTAGTGGACGCGTATCTCAAGTGCACTTGACAAAACCCCGGACCGGAAGTCAAAGAAATCAGGTTTGAACCGCTTCGGAACAGACGCTGACAAAGCGCCAGGGTGACGCCTTCGCATGCTCAGAAACGGAGCAGTTCTTCCTTTGGCTCTTTGACTTCCAGTTCAAGGATTAGTTAATTTGCTGAGCGATTAGCGAAGCCAGTTACTCCAGTGAGGTTAAAAAACTTTTTATGTCTGTCTGTCGGTCTGTACATGTGTCCGCACTGCTCCTCCCTAACGGCTCGGCCGATCGGGGCGAGATTTTGGAGGGTTGTTAAGTATGTCCTTGGCTCGCCACACGCAAAATTCATCTTTCTATCTTAAATCATTCAGTTGTACCAACAAAAACCACTAAAAAAGGCAGAAAAAGTGCAATTTTTAAGTGACTTTACATATTAGAGACATTTTTACATGGTTTTGCATGTTTTGAAAGTTGCTGATGACGAATACGAAATCCATTTCGACCCCTGAACAAAGTGTCAACCGCGTAGGGGCTACCTCAGGTAGAATTTTCTTAAAATATCAACTTCGATTCTTCCTCACGTCGTGCACTACTCATTACCTCAATGAACCTTGAAACAGCTTCCTGAAGGCCAAGGTAGGTGTAACGCCAGGCGTGGATTGTCGAAACTGGCGCAGCCTGTTACGACAAGACACGGTCTGGCGTACACCTACCTTGTAATAACGTTGCACGAGCCAAGGGGGAAGGGGTACCTGGCCTGCGTTACACTGCAGCTTGCAGCAGGCGCAGCAGTACGTGGGCGGTCCGACCAAGCGTAACGTTGAGAGCACATTCCTGAAGATCAATCCGTATCTTCGGGACATTTTCACATTACGATTAGGATAAGCGAGGCGTTACGCTGAGCCAGGGGGCGAGGGCCTGCCCAACGCCCTCTAACAAGGGCGCAGGGGAGGGGTCAAAGCCTCCATAACTGCGCAACGTTATGAGTGGACGACCCCTTTCCTTCCCCAGATCCACTCGACTTCCGGTTTGGTTCTCATTCTTGTTCATGGGTCTTTGAGGGCTAGAACAGGTCTTTGAGTGCTCGCGCTGGAAATGAAATTTCTTTCCTTTTACTATCGCTTTGCTATTCGTACGGTAACCCGTCTTACCCGAACCCACGGGAAACCCATGCATGACCCAAGGGGGTATTCACTCTCGGAAATGGTCAACCAACTATTACCTTTCCGAAAGTATTACACCAATTACGCCAATTACACATTTCATTACGGACCTGGATTTTAAGCGTAAAACGAGCATTTTTGGCAATTTTGGACGGTTTTAATTTTTTTGCGAATTAGTAAATGCGTCCTTTTCATTGGGTGCAGTTTTTGTATGCGTGATGTTGATCTATCTGAACCGAAAAACCTCTCAAAAAGTAACAACGGCAACAATGGTCTAAAAAGACCCAAACTTGCCACTTATTTTGCCTACTTGCTGCCCTCATTACCAATTACATTACAAAACTATTACAGATCAATTACACAGCAGACAACCGACTATTACCTGAGTGAATACCCCCTTGGCATGACCTAAACAGTTTCACCACATGAGGACTAAAATTAGTTGCCGCTTTCTATACCTGACTTCAACCAATAATTTTGGAATGATTTTATGATGGGTCTGGCCTGAATATGAAAGTGAATTGAAGTTGCTGCCCCATGAACATTGTTAATGATCATTTTGAAGTAGAATTCAATTCTGAATAAGATTACGTTTTTGTGTGTCACTGAACCGAACAATACACGAAAACGTGGCGTATTTTTGATGAAATTTTGTGCTTTCCGTCCTAATAAAGGGGGATTCGCCAGCTTCGAAACCTCACGTTGCACTTGGGTCAAAACGCCATTTGTAGGAGTATGTTGTAGGTGGGCACCACTTGCGGCTACAAGCAGACGATTGGTTCGCCATGCCCACAAAGCCCCAAACCCTCTAATAGCAATTTTAGGACATTCCCTACCACTTCCAAGGCAAGGGATTTAGTCAGATCTCGCTCCTGGGGATTTCTGCAGCTAAGGGAGAAACAGAGTATTAATTTTCATTGAGCTGGCGTACTCGGCAAAGGTCTTTGAGTCATTACATGGGGGTTCTACATACATTTGCAAGTGACTTCTCCGATTTCGACCAAATTTGGTAAGCTTGTTGGCCTGAAACCCCTGAAAACAAATTTTCAGCAAAAAAATCTTATTTTTGAAAAGTTATGGCTTGCGTTAGATTTAAACATTTTTGTTGCAGACCCTTTTTGAATATGCTGCAGTTTCGTCCAAAATGAAGGTACAGAGCTCATTCTGAGCTCATCCGGTAGGTCTTGAGTTGGTCTTTGAGTTTAACGAAACACTGTGTGAATAATTTACAAATTTGAACAAAATTGAACAAAGTCAAAATGTTGAACGCAATTTTCTCAAAAGTATTATTTTTTATTTGTTTGATGTGTTATAGTACATACTATTGCCTAGCAGCTTTCAAAGTTTGGATATGCAATCCATCAAATAAGAAAGAAAATAGGTTGTTAGTGTTCTTTTTCGGGAAATTTTCGCAATTTGGAGGAGTAAAGACCAGGGTGATACGACTCTAGAGACCTAGAGGTCTCGCTCCTTCACTTGAAGTTCATGCAATAAGGGTTTCAGAGGACGAAGAACTGGAGAATAAAGCCAATTTTATAATTTCCCAAGGGGGAGCAAAGGGGATGAATTTTTCTAAATAACATATTTTTGTATGTCGTATGTCGATTCCTATGTTTTCATGGTCGTTCATAACGAACCGAACGTGTGACGCTATCAATGGATTGCTCCCCGAACGATGAATCCATTGGTCGGGTAGTACCGAGGGCGTTACCCACTTCTTATTTTAGTGTTTACACGATTCCGGATTCCCACGATTCCTGAACAAACCCCACGAAAAAAAAGTGAGGATATTTAAAGAAATTATTGTTTTTTAGTATTTTAGGACATTACTGCAAGATTACGACATACTATTGAAATTATAAGGATTTTCAATTAACTTTCGAAGAAATTACTAATGATTCCCAGGTTGAGTGTACACATGATTCCCGGAGTATGAACCCCTCGGGTTGTACGTTCGGTTCGAGTCCCATGGAGCGAAAATATGATAATCTTAGTATGCACCTTTCGCACCCGCATCAGGGAGAAGCCATTCGAATGTTCGGTATGCAGCAAAGTTTGGTTACGCCGAAAAACTTAGAAAGCACCTTCGTACCAACACTTGAGAGAAGCCATTCGCATGTTCGGAATGCAAGAAGAAGTTTCGTCAGGCTGCACTGCAAATCGAAAGGTGATACTTTTAGTACCTTTTTTGGTGAAACAATTGAGTATCGCCACCAAACGGCCTTGCCGAAATACCATGCCTTCAGAACGGCAATACGCTTAAGTATGGCCAAAATCTGGCAAAAAAAACCAAGGAAGTTGTCCCTCTGAGTTGTGCAAAGTTTGTTGCAAAATCTTGGCAATACTCCGAAGTATCACCAAATTTTGGCGATACAGTGGGTTTCGCTTATAACGTTGCGGCCGACTTGCACGGTTTAACTACGTTATAAACGGGAAACGTTACAAGCGGTAAAAGGGGAAACGCGATTTATTCTGGAGGACCCCCCCCCCCTCTCCCCCCGAGTCAACTCAGAGATAAATTACCGTCTTGGACCAATTTGGACGGGTACCATAACCCATTAAGGTGAAATGGGCCGTGAAAGGGTACCGACGGGTACACGAGAACCACCTGAGAGCCAACACTACTTAAAAATGTGAATATTATGGGCGGTAAAGAGGCATTAAAGAGCAAGGAAGTTTCGAGTAAAAAAGTTTTATTTAACTTGTACTCTAGTGACTAGCAATGTCACTACAGGATTTAAAATAAAATAACTAAAAAAGTCATAATTAACAAAATTATCTCGGTCACAAGGGTTTAAAAAAATCTTTAATGCTGGTTTGTTTCTGGGTCGACGGGCGTCGCGACGGCAGCGTGAGAGCATGGGGACCAGCGAGGGGAGGGGGCGCTCACCCCATTCCCTCCCTGCACTGGTGTTGTTTTGACCGGCCGCGCGAGAATGGCACAGGGAGTCGGTCATCGGAGAGGGGCTCCAATTCGCACATTTTGGGCTTTTCTGACCGTCAAAACAGCGTTATGGGCGGGTTAAAACCTAAAATTTGCCACGTTGCACGCGGGAAAACGGTACATGCGGAAAACGTTATAAGCGGGACCCACTGTACTTTTGTTTATCGCCGTTTTGAGGGCATGATACTCCCTTAAGGCCGTTTGTTGGTGATACTCAATTGTATCGCCAATAAAGATACTCTAGAATCGCCTTTGGATTTGCAGCGTGAAAATCTTAGAATGCTCACTCTTAATACATGGGACACGTATTGTCCCATGAAGGATGCAATTTTAAGCTTATCCGTTCCCGAGTAAAAATAGAAGGCTGCAGAAAGGCTGACGAATGGCTGACGCATGGCTGTATGGACCGTTTTTTGGCTGTATGCATGGCTGCCGTGGCTGCGTTGCAGCCATGTCGCAGCCATAGCGACCTCTTGGACTTGCAGCCATGCACGCTGCAGTGGCTGGTCTGGCTGTTTCACGGAGCGCTTTGGCTGTGAAACGCTTCAGAAACTGCGCACAGAAGCCTTTTGGCTGCCCTAAGCAGCCTTTAAGGGGGGCGTTCACAAATGATGTCACGCGTTTTAGGCTCATTTTTGGACCCCTTCCCCCCCATGGTCACAACTTGTCACACTTTTCCGTGACCCCTCCCCCCCCTGTCACGTCACATTTGTCCAATGTTGATCAAAATCGTTCAAAATTGAAGGGGATCTTATTTTTTTGGCTAAAAATAGTGAAAATGAGAAAATTAATAACATTTTTAATAAAAAAATAGGTGCTGGCAAATTTTTATTGCAAAGTATTAAGTGTTTAACAAACATAAAACGATAAAAATTAACATAAATCAGTCCAATAAAGACTAGGCGTCTTTTCCCAAGTGGGAAATGATCCATTCATCAATGGAAAACAATTGAGTCAAATGATCAAAATGTTTGCTATGTGCAAACTTTTTAAAATCAAACAAATCAAACGTTAAAAATAAAGAAATCAGTCTTTTCCCCAGGGGGAAACGATCCATTCACCAATCGATGGTACAATAGGGCAGGTGCTGTCGACCTCCGCGATGTGCTCTTCGACGCCGACCACGTCGATTTCTTCCTCGTCCATCCACTCTACGCCCACGCACTCGTGGTCGTAAAGGACTTTGCAGAGTACTTTACTAGCCCGGCGACCGACGATCATGGAAGGACGGAGGCGACGGGCACTGGTCTTGTCCACGCCCGTCCCGTGCAAAGCCCTGCAGTGGAGTTTCTTGTTCTCCTCGTTGGTGAAGTACACGCCGCAAGCGCGGCAGATGCGGTTTGCAAGCCGCGATCGCACGGTGGGGCAGTAGAGGTCGTACGGGACTCTCTTGTAACTTTGAGACAGGTCTAGTTTTGCAGCCAGGCGCTGGAATAGGGGCAAAAATTTGCCGCCCTCCTCGTCAGGGTCCACGGCGACTACTCCTCGGGCTGATTGTTGCACTCGTACGGGAGGTGGGATGAAGCCGTTGAGGACGCTGCGCAAGCTGCTGCGTTGAGGCCCGCAGCAGTCCATGGAGTCGCAGCGCACAACTTGCAGAAGGTACTGGCTCTCGCGCACGTGCGTGGCGTACCAGTGCTGGTCCAGGGGCTCAGGCAGGTCACTCTCACCCGGCTCAATGTACTGGGCGATCACGGGGTGGCCATCAATTTTCATTTCACTCCACAGAGCAGCCAGCGTGTCGCCAGCTTTCTTGAAATTCTTTTCTTCCAGCTCCGTGTCCGTCGTGTTTCCCTGGCTGTCGAGATGCTTCCCGTAAAAGTCATGCGGAAGAATAAGTCCTGCCATCTTGTTGCTCAGAGGCGCCATGCGGCGCTCCACCCTATTGAAGGCGGATCGACCTGGTGCATTTGTTGCAACAAAAATTGCATCCAAGTCATAGTCTTTGAAGTGCTGCACGGCGAAGGCGATATTCTTCTTGTAGCGCGGGCACTCGTCCGGCCCGCCGTCGACGGTGATGATGACGACGGGCTTCATGCGGCCGTCGGTTGACTTGAAGAAGGGCTTGTATTCTTGCATTTCAGCCATTCGTCGTAAGTCGTCGGCATGGGTGTTTGCAGTGGACGATGAATGCTTCCCGCTGCGGATGCAGATGTACGTCGGCCCCGAGTACGTCACAGCTTCCGGCGACCCCAGCATGTCCTGCTTGATCTCCATCACGGCGGAGACGCTCGGGATCAAGTTGTGCCGCGGGCCCACTGGAAAGTCATGGTCAGGCAAGGTCACTTTGTATTCCAGACTCATCAGCATGGGCGCTTGTACCTTGGCCGCAGTTTTCCCAATCGGTACACGAGCTTTGTCGTCCATGGACAAGAAAACCACCTCGCTTGGACCAAGATATGCAGCGACTGACTCGAGATTGCGGATAGAGGCTGTGGCGAATTTGCTGTCCGGATGCGTCTTGTGAGCACTGTTTTGTGCCCTTGCAAGGCGCACAGGTGCACTTGTCACATGGCGCTTCCCTTCACGAGTCGTCGGGTCACGCGGGATCAGATGCAGATACACCCCGCTTCTACTGATTTCGAAGCCGCGTCTGTTCAGCTCCGATGCCAGCTCATCCAAAGTTTGACACGTGTTGAGTCGCTCGTCTCGGCGCTTCTCCTCCGCCCCGCTGGAAAACATAGCGATTTCCACTATGGCCTTCAGGAGCTCAGGCTGCTCAGTTACAATGGAGGGCCGGCCGGGTGCTGTTTTCTGGGTTAATTTTGCAGCAATTTCAGGGTGTTCCTGAAACAGTGCATCGACCTTCCTCTTCCTTCTCTCCCTGCTTATCTGAGACCTTTTGGCGTTCCCCTGCGCCGTCTGCAGCCGTTTCTTCAGATCGCCGAGCTCTTTGGAGACCTGCAAATTAAATGGAAATTAAATTTAAATGTCTGACTAGCATTTAAAAGAAATAGCAGCAACATTTAAAGTTTAAAAATTTACCTGATTAATTTGCTTCTCGTTGTCTTGCGGGGCAAGCCCGGACCGCCGCGCCAGCAGCAAAGTGTTGAGGTGGCTCTCCTGGACAGCGATTTTCTGCTTCAGCTCGTCCTGGGCTGGTGTGCGTTGGGTCGACCGGCCTGATCCTGAAAAGTTAAAAAATAAAATCATTTGTCCGTAGCGCCATGGTCGTCAAATAGTTGCGCCGGGCCGTGCGCACTCCCCACACACGCTGGGGCGCGTTCCGGAGGACTTAAAGCCCCGGCGTGAGAAGGGCGCGCCGCTCTAAAAACACTGTGATTTTTAAGAATTTATAGGTTTTGACCGCGTGCCGGAGGGCTGGATCGCCGCAGCCACGCCAGGCCACCGCTGCGCCGCGGTGTAATAGTGAAAATCCACGTACCTGACGCTGTTGGTGATACGGCGTCGTCCATGTCAGATCCGTCTGACTCCACTGAGAATGAATTGGTCACCACCATCACCCTTTAAATAGGTGATGCAACTTCGTTGCGCAAATTTTGGTGACGAAAAATTCATCACCCGAAATTGGGTAACAGGCGTTTTGTCGCCCAAATTTGGGTAACGCCGTCGGCGACGCCGTAAGGTTCACGATGACGTCCTTCCGGGGCCACCACGCGCGGTAAAAGTGCCGCCTTGAAATCCAAGGGGATGCCTTGTTTTAATTTCCAAGGGGTTTGAGTGAATTTTCGAAATAGTCCAAATTGACATCACATTACAGAAATGGATTTGTCTCGACAAGACAAACAAAAAATGTCAACACATGTCATAGGTTTAGATGGGAAATAAAAAAGTTATTGAACCTCAAAGTTTGTAACATAGCCAAAAAGGCCAACTTTGGACTTTTGAAGTTAAATAACTTTTTAATTTTCCATCCAAACTTATGACATGTGTTGACATTTTTTGTTTGTCTTGTCGAGACGAATCCATTTCTGTAACGTGATGTCAATTTGGACTATTTTGAAAATTCACTCAAACCCCTTGGAAATTGAAACAAGGCATCCCCTTGGATTTCAAGGCGGCACTTTTACCGTGCGATGACCGGAGGCCTCAACGCCACATCAAGTCATCGTGGCGTCATCGGGGACCTTACCTCGTCGCCGACAACGTAACCCAAATTTAGGCGACGATTTTATGACTGCCCATAATTTGGTCACCGCGGGCTCGTCACCCAAATTTGGGCAACGGTGCGTGCGTTACCCAATGAAAGGGCGATGGTGGTGACTCTTTCATTCTCAGTGTCCGGCTCCAAAATCACAGGGACAGGTTCGCGGTTTGCAGCGGCGCTGGCAGTCGGCGCGGACGATGCAGCCACAGTGGGAGCTGGCGCCGGACCCTTGAGAAATAAATTTTAAGTGAAGCACGTCGCAAACGATTCAGAAAGAGCACGAGATTACGCGAGACAGTGTACAAAACAAAGGACAACATAACCTCAAACCGGTGCGCAAAATCTCTATCATAGCGTTGTATTTTTAATTACCCGAGATAAAACGTACCTTGGAAAAGAATTTCATGATGTTGCCCGCCCTCACTTTCTGCTGCTGAGCTGACACTGCCTCCTTCACGGCATTCTCAAAGAAATTGTCGTCCTCGCCGGCCGCCTTTTCCTTCAGTGCTTTCCATTCAGCTACACACAAACTTTGCACCTTGCCTGCTGCCAAACCACAATGGCTCTTTTTCATTGCATTAAAGAGGGATTGATACAGTTTGTTTTTATCCACTGGCATTGTGTAGTTTTGTTGATGCGCCCCTCGAACACCACGTGAATTCAATTTGACTCTACTGCCTAGTGGGCGGTCGCCGTCGCCTTACGTCTCGTCGCGACGTAGTACCGCATTTCGCCGAGAGATAGCGCTGCGCGCGCGTCCCCAAACCCGTCGATTGGAGCGCGCGGTTTGAATTTTACGTGGCATTTCCGCTTGATAAAAAGTGTTGCGTCACAATGCCCAAACCCCCCCCGTCCCCCATGTCACATTTGGTCACGCTTTGGCCTTACCCCTCCCCCCCAAAATGTGTGACGTCATTTGTGAACGCCCCCTAAACGCTGCCACGCACAGCCAACTTAGCTGCAGTGGCTGTAGGCTGCGCATCGCAGTGTGTTGGCTGCTGGCGCCAGCCAGGCCGCGGCTGGACTTTACAGCTATCTAGGCTGCCATGGCTGTAGGCTGCGCGTCGCAGCGTGTTGGCTGCTGGCGCCAGCCGTGCCGCTGCTAGCCGTTACAGCCATGTAGGCTGCCATGGCTGTAGGCTGCGCGTCGCAGTGTGTTGGCTGCTGGCGCCAGCCAGGCCGCGGCTGGACTTTACAGCTATCTAGGCTGCCATGGCTGTAGGCTGCGCGTCGCAGCGTGTTGGCTGCTGGCGCCAGTTGGGCCGTGGCTGGACTTTGCAGCCACGTAGGCTGCTATGGCTGTGGGCTGCGCGTCGCAGCGTGTCGGCTGCTGGATGCAGCCTGGCCATGGAAAGGCCGCTGAAGCCATGAAGGTTGCCACGGCTGTAGGCTGCGCGTCCCAGCGTGTTGGCTGCTGGCGGCAGCCGGGCCGCGGCTAGACTTTGAAGCCACGGTGGCTGCAAAGGCTGTACGCTGCGCGCTACGCGTCGCAGCGTGCTGGCTGCCAGCGCCAGCCTGGCCGCGGCTGCACTTTACAGCCACGCAGGCTGCAATGGCTGTAGGCTGCGCATCGCAGCGTGTTGGCTGCCGGATGCAGCCGGGCTACGGCAGGACTATACAGCCATGTAGGCTGCAATGGCTGTAGGCTACGGATTGCAGCATGGTGGATGCTAGCGGTAACGGTCGTACCCCTTGATTAAAGGGCGATAAAAAATAGAAAAACATAGAATGGGTGCGTGGTATGCTGATATTTGAGTTGAATACGTTAACATACATAAGCCATGCAAGTTTTGTAAAAATCGGGAAACTTTTTTGTTATCTTTGATATCTTGGGAACGGTAAGTCCTAGATGAAATTACTTAGCAGATTTGGATCTGGAACGGTGTTGGGACCCTAGAAAATCTACTAAGGGCTCCATAGAACTTCAAAGGGCGTAACAGGCACCCTCAAAGGTCGTCATAGGGACCTTCATGTACTAAAGAGTGAAGCCTAGTAGCGATATGGATGCTGCCGATGGCATCCACGAAGCTGCAGGATGCGGCCGAGATGTAGCTGTGACCCGCAGCTTCATAGCTGCCGGGGGCAGCGTGGCCCGGGCGAAAGAAGGCTGCCTGCAACATCCTGAAGGCTGCGGGGTGCAGCCTAGAGCAGTGCCTCGCAGCCTCCAGGCTTCCGGGGGCAGCGTGGCCCGGGCGAAGGAAGGCTGTCTGGGGCATCCTGAAGGCTGCGGGGTGCAGCCTAGAGCAGCGGGGGCAGCGCTTACTGGGCTCCAAAGGGACACTTCAGTGGCTGGCAGGTGCAGCCAGAGAGGCTGCACCGGCTGCGGATGGCTGTATTTTGGCTGACGTATGTCCGAATACAGCCAATGTCTGCAGCCATCCGAGTTCCATCCGCGCGTCGTCAGCCACCTGGAGGGAGCCAGCCTGCAGCCAATCTGCAGCCTATAATTTTCTCTCGGGTTGGTGATACACTGTTAAAGGAATCTGAAATTTAATAACCTTAACCCTCTTAGTTTTAAACACGTTTTGAAAAGAGATGAGAACTAATAAAGGCTTCTGAAAAATAAGACTATTTCTGACAGTTACTAAAATAATACTGACAACAAACTAAATTGCTATGTAGTTTTTTGTGCATAGCTTTGAACGAAATTGAGCATACGTTTGGAAATGCACAAATTCGTGCGTAGCTAAGCATGAAAATGTGCATTGTTATGCAGCACCACGTACGTTGTTGCGCACAAATCTGTGCATTCCACGCGTATGCTCATTATCGTGCAAAGCTATGCACGAAAAAACTACGTAGTAATTTAGTGTGAAGTTATGAACAGATAGGTAAATTTCAAAAACTTTATTAAAACTCTAAAACAGGTTGCTGAAAAGTTAGATTGTTTACCAAATGAAAGAACTTGTCTCTTAAAATTCAAAATAATTTTGACTTTTCATATTTTTTAATGAGCCTGCCTCTTAGAAAAATTATTGTCATTGGACGCTGGACCAATATGCACGCGAATGAAAAATTTGTATGATCCTGATCATGCAAAGTCGTGCCTGGAAGCCCCCGACTGAGCGCTTTCGCTGCCTGCCCGAGGCCCCGCAGTGAGGCTCGGAGTCATCCACAGCCTGGAGCCCGCCGCGCAGAGCGTGGCACAGTTGGTGGTGTTGCGGTGCAGTAATCCGGAGACCAGGATTCGACTCCGAGGTACAGCCTCGCGTCTGTCCGACGTCGCCAGTCAGACCGATTAGTACGATGAGCAGCTCAAAATGCCCGGCGTGACAAAATTACATTTAGTGTGCACCTTCGCGCCATATTAGAACTGAGAATGAAAGAGTCACGATCAGGACTAAAATTTTGGGTAAGGAATTCTTTATCACCCAAATTTTGGTTAGGAAGGTTTCCTCTCCCAAAATTGGGTGATAATACTACACAGCAAACCTGTCTTCTTAGCACGCACTTACAAATGCGTGCTTGGCAAGTACACTCTAACACCTGCATACTTGGCACAGTATAACTCCATGCTAAGCATTGCATTTGTGTGTACTTGGTAAGCATGCGTTTGTGGGTGAGTACGTGCAAACATGCATTTGTAAGTGCATGCTAAGTTGACAGTTAGGTTTGCAGTGAATGTAGCTGATACACCTTTCTTCACCCAAATTCGGGTGATAAATTGTTCCTCGCCCAAAATTGGTTATTGATTAAGACTCTTCCATTCTCAGTGAGAGAGAAACCATCCGGATGTTCGCTATGCAACAAGAAAATTCACTCTCAAAACCTGACAAACTATTTTCGACTTCAAAAACAAGTAGTTGGGTATATAGCAAAGAAGAAAATACTCCGTAATTAACATACTATTTCTCGTTACAACCAAGTAAAAAATTTATACATTACGCTGTTAAAAATAGTTTAGAATTTTCAAAGCAATTTTGATGACAATTTTCCGAACACGGATATGAATGTTACAATCATTGCACATTTCATAACTTTGAAAGGTTATAAGCGTGTTGATTACGCTGAAAGTCTTAAAATGCACCTTCGCACCTACACCAGGAAGAAGCCATTCAAATGTTCGATATGCAACAAGAAGTTTTATAACACTGAAAATCTTAGAATACACCTTCGTACCCTCACCAAGGAGAAGCTATTCGAAGGTGCGGTTTGCAACAAGAAGTTAAGTCGAAAAAAGGCACTTCAGCACCAACACTGGAGAACCAGCCTTTTGAGTGTTCGTCATTCAACAAGAAGTTTGGGCTAGCTGAAAGCCGTAAGACGCACCTTCGCACCCACACCGGGGACTGTTGTTCACGTGTTCAGGTCACATAAGGCTGCGGCCCTTTCAGCTGGTCTGCGACTAAAAAAAAATTACAAATTTGCAGCAGTGGGATTCGAACCCACCTACGTACACTGACTATTTATGTAGAATTTTGTGCGTTTCAGTGGCACGATTTAGCAAATGCATGGACTTTGCAAAATATTATACGTAAAAATGCAACAACTTTTGCAAATACTCGGCAAACTCAACAGTGTACTCAGTACACTCTCTTTAGCGTATGTTCACCAGTACACTTCCATGAGCGTGCACTCATGAGCACACTCCCGCAAGAGTGCGAGGGTACACACCTACATGTACTGCCAGGCCTGCTTAGGTGTACTCATCTACTCCCCTTGAAGTGCACTCATCTGAGTACACTCTCGAGAGTGTGCTTGTGAGTACACGCTGAACAGAGTGCACTGAGTACACTGTTGCGTTTGCAGAGTATGAGCAAAATTTTATGCAAAACGTTACATTGGTTTAAAATCATGCATCACACACGCACAAAATTGGTACGACAACATTTAGCGTGTGATGGCTGCGACCCGAACACGGTGCCTCACTGCTCGGCCGCGGGCACACAGTGGGCGAGAAGACCGGTGGGAGCGGTCCAAACCTCGGACGCGTTATCAGCTCCAGAGTCGCTAAATGGGACTCGAAGCGAACGCGTGACCTCAACATTGGATTTCTCTCCGAACGCCAAATATACTGATGCGGTCACACATTCAGTTCGACTCCTGTTTAGCGACTGTAAAGCTCCAAACGTGGCAAGATTTTCGGCCGCCTGCGTACAGTGGGTCAAAGGACCGGCGCAAGCCGCCAAAACTCTGACGCGGAGTAAAAAGTCTACGAAGCATCGCTTCGTAATACGAAGAAAACGAAGGCCTGCGAAGAAGTGCTTCGTATAATGCAGCAAAATCCTCCGCAATACGAAGCAATTCTACAATGCTTTCATTTTCTTTGCAGTTACGAAGCAGATTCTTCGTAGACTCTGTTGAGTGTGGAACTCAAAACGCGTCTAGAGCTTTGGCCTCTTGCATCGGTCTTCTGGTCCACTGTGCTGCACCGGTCGTCTGGCCCACTGCGGTGCAGTACCTGTGTTCCTTCGGGGCCTTGCTTCTGCTTCACGCCGGGGCACCTCCGTCGCCAGTCACACTGCAACCACCAAAAAAAAAAAAAAAAAAGTGTTAAATAGGCTCCAAAGCGGCGAAAACTATTCAAAAACATTTTATCAAGCATTTCTCGGCATGAATGATTGATTCCCTTCGAAACGGAGGGAAAAAGCCTCAAAAGACAGGCCTAAAATTGTTGTCTTTCCAAAGGACATTTAAATCAACGCATCGGGTTGCTCGTTTCCTCGTTCCGCTCCCCGCCCCCACCGCCACTCTGATCGTGCAGCGGACTGCTTCTGAGAGTCGCTCTGTCTCTCTCGCACCCGTAGGGACGCCTCATGAGTGCGAGAGAGACGAAGCAACGCAGGCGGCTTTCGGAATCAGTCTGCAGGTGGTGCACGAGCATCGATCGGTTTGTGCACAACGGCAGTACTGCGGCGACGGACTTCACTCAGCGGCTCGCCCGCACCACAAACACAACACTTAGTACACACTGACAAATACATGCCTGGCACCGTATACAGGGTGATTCCCAATACTTGGTACAAAAGCAGGGGGCTGGTCTGCGGCGCGGCCGGAACTAGGAACACACACGCAACCAAAGCCGAACTGACTTAAGACCCTCGTGTTGTTGTGTGTGTGTTCCGGCTTCCGGCCGCAGCGCTAGGCTAGCCTCTGTGCGGAAAAGGTGTCGTCTGCTCTCGCCCGCCGGCGCCACAGACCAGCCGGCCGGTGGCGGCGCCTAGCAAACGACGCTGCCCGCGCGCCGCGCGGCAGACCACCCGAGAGGTAGGCAGCCCTCCACACGCCTCCCTGTGGAGAGTGGCCTACGTCGCGCGCGCAATGACTAATTACTAACGCCCTATTATCTCGGAACCGGTGCATTTGCGCCCACTACTTAAAGGGTGAAAAATGATCCCCTTGGCCTACAGAAGCAGCCCCCTGCTTTTGTACTGGGAATCACCCTGTATCTATCCTTCTCATGTGAACTCGTAAATGTGCACAAGTCAAGCACACTGCAAACATAACTGTCTGTCTACTTAGCACGCACTTACTAATGCATGCTTGGCAAGTACACACTTACAATGCAAATGTGTAGCATGGAGCTATACGGTGCCAAACATGCAGTTGTGTGAACTTGCCAAGCATGCATTTGTGAGTGCGTGCTTAGCCAAGCATGCGCAAGTGTGTACTTGCAAGCATGAATTTGTAAGTGCGTGCTAAGTAGACAGTTAGGTTTGCAGTGCATGCATTTGTTAGCGTGTACTTGCAAGCATGCGTGCAAGTGTGTACTTGGTAGACAATTGCGTTTGAAGTGTACACTGGTAGAAATGTAATTGTCACTTTAAGATAATGTCAAGGCCAGTTCACTCCAAATCCAAAGGTGATACATTTAGTATCTTTGTTGGCGATACAATTACACTGCAAATCCAAGTGTGAGACAATCTCACTCTTACAAGTGCATACCAACATGTCTCACGCTTGCAAGTGTGAGCCACGATTGCCTCACGCTTGCAAGTGTGAGACACGGTTTGTCTCACACATGCAAGCTTGGGTTCCGTGGCATTAAAGCACACGGAACCATATGCAGCAAGTGGGAGACAAACCGTGTCTCACACTTGCAAGCGTGAGATTAAACCCTGTCTCACTTGCAAACGTGAGACAAATGTGGCTCACACTTGTAATCGTGAGACATGTTGGTATGCACTTGTAAGTGTGAGACTGTCTCACACTTGGATTAGCAGTGTAAGTATCGCGGAAAAAAAAGGCCCTATCAAAAATTCTTTCCTTTAATACGGCCGGTCTTCTGGCCCACTGTGCGGCAGCGGTGCCCGGAGGAGTGCCACTGTAAAACTCTGTCGTCATTTTCCACAAAAGCAAGCCCCCCCCCCCAAAAAAAAAACAAACAAACGTTAATTTCATTTCAAAAATAAACGGCAATGTTTTTACCAATTGAAAACAATTGTATCAAAGGCCCTATACTTGTGTGGGCGTGACAGGGCCATCAACTGCCTAGTAACATTTTATTACAAAAAACTGGCCTTGATATTCTCATCAAGTGACAACTTAAGTTTTGTCAGTGTACAGTAATGCGGCTCTTGGCGTGGTCCACGCGCACCGAGTAGCCGCGGCCCGCCAAGTACACAACACTCGCCGCGCGATGGCGCAAAAAAGCTTCCGGCCATTCACACCCTGGGATCGCAGTGGACCAGAAGACCGCCGCAGGCGGCCAAAACCCTGGATGTGGTTTGAGCTCCAGAGTCGCTAAATGACACAAGAACCACACGTGTGACCCCACCAAGAGATTTCTCCTGTGGAGAGCAATCCATTTGTGGGGTCACACGTTCGGCTCGATTCCTCGGTAGCGACTCTTAAGCTCAATAAATGCGTCCAGATTTTTGACCACCCGCACTGTTCTTTTGGCCCACCGTGGACTAAAAGGCAGTGGCGTATCTAGACTCGAGAAGGGGGGGGTCCTGTCGCGCTTTTTGCCCACTTACAGGCGGATTGTGCGGCAAATTGCCTACCTTTAGGCGTTTCATTAAGGGCAAAAGGGGGGGGGGATCATGACCCGTCTATGCCCCCCCCCGGTACATACGCGCCTGCTAAAAGGGCACATTAAAGATAGGTCAGCGCAACCGAGACGTGATGTAGATGTACGCTTGAAGACCGGACCGCGGGTCCACAGGGCCAGGCGGCCAGACGGCCTTGTGCTTGCTATTTGCGTGTGGACCCGCGGTCCGGACATCCAGCATGCGTCTCGGTTGCGCTGACCCATCCTCCACCTCCCAGTGGGCCCCGGCGAGACCCCAGGACACCCGAGCGCATCCGGAGGGCTTTCCGCAGGGAGCGCATTGCACGCCAGCTTGCCTGAGCCCGGCCGCCGAGGCAACCCTTTCCGGGAAACCCCGGAAACATTGTCCCGGGAAGCAGATAAACAAGGGCAGCGGAAGGCGCCCGGTTCAACGCCACACTTGGGAAAACATTTCTTGACTTAAGAAAATTGATTTGGAAAACGGTATATTCCCTTTTCTGAAGAAATGTTTTTCCTGCGTGCTTAACGCCCTTGGAGCTGCCAGGCCGCCGAGCTGCCAGGCGGTGCACAGCGTCGCCGCGTCTCCTCGCACCCAGCGACAAACACACACTAAATGCCACTTGCAAACTGGTTTTGGTGCAGATGAACTTTTCGTACAAGTATCGTACGAAAAACTGCACAAATTTCCCCATTTTGGAACGAACTTGCGTACAAATTTGTAAGTCTCGTACCAAATTTGTACAAAAACATTTAATGTGGACTCGAGGGGCAAGCACTCGCCAAATCCTGTGTACACCCGAGTGGCTGAAATATTGCGCGAAATGTGGTGAAATCCCTTGGAAATATGGTGGAATTCCTTCGAAGTCTGGTGGGTTCTCGCGAAATCCCAACAAAACCTAATGAAATCTCGCGAAGTCCCATCAAAATCCCGCCAAATCTTGCATAGTTTTGACGTGAAGTCCTGCGAAATCTCTTCCTTTGAAAAGTCCTGTGTGCGGAATACTTGTAAGTGTTCTTAGTATTGTAAGCCCCCTCGGAACGACTCTCCTGCACTGTAAATGTCTTACGGTGAGAGGCTGCACCCAAAAATTATGATGCAGATTTGCTCCATAATACAAGGAAAATTCCACCAAATATTTATCAGTTACAAAGAATTTTAAAAGGTACGTTACGAAGGCAGCTGCACCACCATATTATAGAGAATTTACAGCATGATATGGAGAATCTGCACCATGAGACATTGAGGGTGCGAGTCGCCCCGCTGCAGGCCGATCACGGAGCAACACTTTGCAGAATGTTGCGAACGTTTGGTCCGAGGGCCGATGCCGAGGCTGTGGCAAGCCGAGCACACGGCGCAGCAATGCACAGCGGGTCAGAAGGTCGTTGAGGTGGCCAACACCCTGGACGCGTATAGAGCTCCGGCATCGTTGCGTACCTAGACTGTTATTCCAAGTGTGATAATGAACAAACTTTCGAGGCAATACAATTTATATTGCATCAGTAGCGCCATGTTAAAGTTATCGCATTAAAAGTGCAATAAACTTTGTAGTACAGTGACGCATGTTATCACTTTATCATACCAAAATGTGGTACTTTGGGACGAAACCGACCGAAACGTAAGAAACTTATTGCATTTTAAACGCGATAATTTTTACACTAAATTCCTTTGAACAATTCTTGTAAGTGCCCACACACAATTTTGCACATACGTGCTTTTCGTACAGAATTGTACGAAATTTCGCACAAATTTGTGCGATTTTGCGTGCAAATTTCTACGAAAAAGTTCGCATGTTGAAAATTGGGCGAGACCACGTACAAAATTGTACAAATACATTTGGTGTGTTCTATTGCTGCCGCAGAGGTAATAATTTCAAGCACATTCGTCTTTTTATCGCAGCTCATTGTATCAAACTTATCAAATTAAAGATATCAGTGTATATTGGACTCGAATCGGACGTGTGACCAATCACCCCAACTGGATTCCTCGTTCGGAGAGCAATCTATTAGTGAGGTCAAACGTTCGATTGAGTCACATTTGACGACTCAAGAGCTTAAAAGGTGTCCGAGATTTTGGCCGCCTCAATGGTCTTCTGACCCACTGTGCGATGGCGCCTAACACACCGTGCCTCTCGACACCGCGGCTCCACAGAGGGACAGAAGATCGTCGCAGGAGGCCAAACTTCTGGATGCGTTCTGAGCTCCTCAGTCGCTAAATGATACAACAAGCAAACGTGTGACCCCGACCCAACAAATAGATTCCTCGTTCGCAGAGCAATCGATTGGTGGAGTCACACGTTCGGTTCGAAGTTCGAATCCATGTAAGAAGCGACTCTGGAGCTCAAAACGCTTCGACAACTTGGGCCGCCTGCGCCGGTCTTGGCCCACTGTGGGCCCCTGGCGACGCCCCAACACAACCGACCCCGACCGCACACAGGGGCCTTCCCGCAGGGCAGCGCATTGCACGCCACGAGGGGTCCACCACTCTAGTAATCCTGTGTACACTTCGTCTAGTTATCACTGGTAATCCCATGCCAAAACTGGATATTTCCGCTGTTTTTATCGGCTTTTGCGGGGTGTCTTATGAATCTAGGCTAAATATGCTCTCATCTGGCAAACAATTAGAGTTTTTGTTGAAATTTTAATCGATGGGTCCTATGAACAAAGACCGATCTCCTTCGGGTGATTCGAACAAAGACCGATCTCCATTTCGGACGATTCTGCACTCGCCATTTCTTTATCTCGTAGTTCTGGTAAATGACATCTCACACAAATAATACTGTGCGGGTTTGGTTTTAAATATATTAGACAATGATTATGTTAAACTCGTTGGTCTAGAGTCGAATGGTGTAAATAGTTCTGGGACTTCAAAGTGCACTCGTGGAGAGGTTAGGAAATAGAGATCGGTCTTTGTTCGAGCGACCCAAATGAGATCGGTCTTTGTTTGAGCGACCCAAAGGACATCGGTCTTTGTTCATAGGACCCATCGTTAAGTAGGTAATCACTGGTAATCGGTATTCCTGTGTACACTCCTGAGCTGAGAGGGACCCCTCTGCACGCCACCTGCCGGCCGGCGAGGGAGCCCTTCCAGGAACACTGTCGCAGGAAGCAGATTAAAGCGGTCAGCCGAAGGTGCCCGTTCCGACGCCACACTCAGGAAAACATCTCGTGTTCAGAAAATTAACTTGAAAAACGGTTAAATTACTTGGTTTTTTTTTTTGGTTTTTTTTTTTTTGGAGAAATGTGTTCCCTGAGTTCATTTGGCCTGTCGAGCGGTCAGGTCCCCGAGGCAACACCTCCGCTTCGCCGGCGTTTATTCGCAGTCGCCTTGCCTTTCTGCCACCTTCCCCCTTGCCCCTATTTCTCCTCTCTCCCCACACTGCAAGAAAAAGTGTGAATAGTACAACAAAAGTACAACAAAAACTGTACAATAAAAGTACATCAGGGATTGAAGAAAGCACAACGAGAATTGTACGAACCACAACGAGGCATGGTCTGCACGGCGTTCGTCATGCCGATTCCATTGTACCCTACTTTGTACAGCAATTGTTGTACTTTGAAAGTACAATAAATTCCTGATAAAACACAGGACAACCCAATGCAACAGCCGAAAACGAACCGGAATCCCTCAGCCATCCTGTGCAAAGCGCGGACTTCAATCAATTTTCGCCAAGTAAAGGTTAATCCCGTCCATTCCTCTAGTGGTGAATAACGGGAACAGAAAATATATCTTCTATAGCACTATGACTGACTTATTCATTGGTTTGGTCAAAGGTTCGGTTCGGGGCCTATTTAGTGGCTCTAGAGCTCCAAACGGGTTCACCTTGACGAGGGCGACGAGGTGCCTGACGATCTGTTTCAGCCGTCGCACCTGTCTTGCACCCCCTTCACTTCGCCCCTCAAGGTGAAGTCAACACTGTACAAAATCCTTTCCTTCCTGGTTCTGTCCCCGGAGGGGGGTCTTGCGACGGGAAGGGCCTCCTCAGGTAGTGTTCCCAAGGTTCCCTTTCGGGAGACCATTCGAGTTGCCTCAGTATGCCTAGTCCGCGTGACCTGCTGGCTGCTGACCTGGGCACCTGGGGCGACGTGCCTGGGAGATGGCTGTGGGCCTGACCTGCAGGTGTGCCATTGGACTGAGGATGCGCCGGAATCGGCCGCTGCAGGAGTGCCCTCAGGAGCCCGACCTCCCGACGCTGCAACAAAACGAACACCTTTGCAAGTCAACTGGAATATGTTGCAATAAGACGTAAAAGTCTCATCCGACTGCATTGCACCTTTACATATATGCATGAAATTTGCTGACTTTTCAGAAGAGATAGGACTGTTTTACTCCCCATGGATCAGCGTTGGCTGAGGAATGCGTTTCCACGCTCGCCCCAAGTTCATTTTGGTGTTGTCATAAAGAATTTGATGAAAATTTCCGAAGCTTCTCAGTGGCCTATCGTTCCCCTAACGATCAAGACGCCTTCATCGAGTGCAGTGCATTTGGTTGAATTTTGGACGTGACACAATACCAACGTGCAAGAAAAGGTTATAGTTTTCATTCTTATACTTGGCGAAGCCACAGTGTGCATTTTATCAACATTATTGTAATTATTATTATTATTATTATTATTATTATTATTATTATTATTATTATTATTATTATTATTATTATTATTATTATTATTATTATTAATGCAGAAGTCTTACATTAGAGTGCATAGTGATAGAATCATCTTGATACAGCATGCAGAAAGCTAAACAGAAACATTATGCTAAGCAAAAGCAAGATGCTGCAGAAGGTATTCTTTCAAAGCGTACCAGCAAACTCTTCAAAGCCAACATAGCAGATCAGCTGGAATGGAGAGGTGCACTGCTGGTAGTAAGTAGCCAAACATCTTTACTTGGGCCAAAGCAACGGGGTACAGACTCTGGGGCATTACTATACCTGGAACAGAGTTCAGCAAACATCAGATTTTCAAAAGATTTTTTTTCTGAGTATCATAGTCACTGCAGGAGGAGCCAGATTTTGAATGATGTGTCATGCTTCTTGTTTTACAATTAGATCATTCTGAAACAACTTTATTGCTGTTTGTTTCTTAAACGGCAAAAGTTGTTTTGCAACGATGTTTTAGTTGTTTTGATTTAGAATGAGTTTGTTGTTTAGGTTCGACTGAGTTGTTTGAACTTGTGTCGTAATTCTACAATCTTTTCTAACAGTGCAGATGGTGAGATTTATCACTATTTGATTTACAGTGCATGTTTACATACTTTCAGTGGGTGGAAACGAAGCACAATTCAATGAGGAATCTGCCAGTACAAATCGATTTTCAAAATAAACTTTAATTTCAGAGCCTCGGAGCGCTCTGCTCGACCAATCAGGACGCGGCGTTCGCTGACTAATAGGGAGTGGCGTAAGACATCGCTGGCCGTCTGGGCATGAAGCAGTTAGTCTATGTATGTATATAGTTGGTTGCAGCGAGAGAAAACGTTTGGGAGGCAAAACAAACGACGAGCGGAGACAACAAACGGCAGCAGGGCAGCGTTACTGAGAAAATCACACAAATAGCCCAATTTTCACGGAAAGAGCCCAAAACCGCAGCCTTTTGAAGACTATGTAGCCCAGATGCGATTAACCGCAGCAGGAAGTTTTTCCCCGCGCGAAGACCTTTAAAACTAGCCCAATATGCGGTTTATAGCCCAATCTGGCAACTGCGCTTCGCATCGGCTTGACACGACCTTGTAGGAGAGCAGGTTCACAATCGCGGCGGTGCGGTCACTGTGGGAGCTCCAGCTAGCCACGTCGCAGTTCAGCCAGCAGCAAGGCGTCCACAGCACGCGTCTTCTCACTAACACAGTGCAGCTCAAGTTAGGACTGCCCAACATCCCTGACGCACGCCGCCATGAGCACCATGGCTGGCCGGTGTGACGCCGAAGTCGACTGACTCAGTGTTTCCCTCTATAGCGGCTGTGCATCTCACGGGGCGCCTCGGCCTTCTTCATCTGGCTCAGCCCACAGGTGGCGGCATCAGTTTGGTATCGCCCCTCGCACTCTCAAAACCTTGCGAAGAATGTGTTCGCATTACAAACTATTTAGTTTGCAGCTTGCAAAGAATTTGGCTTGATTGTATTACGGACTGGTTGTTCGTAATTTTGCGAACAATGTGTTTGCAATACAAACAGGTTGTTTGCAAATTGCAAAGCACTTGTTCGCAATTTGCGAACTAGTGATTTGCAATACGGATGCGTTCTTTGCATTACAAACAAGTCAGATTCTTTGCAAGCTTACAAACACAACGGTTTGCAAGGTTTTAAGAGTGCGCGGAACGGCTGAGAGCGCCTGCGTATGGTCAGGTAGGCCAACCCCCCGGCACGTGCGTCGCTGCCTACCCGCCCAGGCTAGAGAGCGCCCGCGCGTTGCGTTGGCAGACGGCGAGCTGGGCGGGCGTTGTCCCGCGGTCGGCACCCCGCGAAGTGCGCTCTGCGTCCTGTTTCCAATCCGAAGGTCGCGGGTTCGATCTCCGCCAGGGACTCTCCCACAATAGCAATATCAGTAGGAGGCGGGCAGGACGCGGTGCGGCGCGCTGACGGCGGTCCGCGGCCAAACGTGTCGACGGCGGCCCCGAAGCCCCGAAGCACAGTAGGACGGTTTAGAGCTCCAGAGTCGCCAAATGGGACTCGAACCGAACGTGTGACCCACCAATGGATTGGTCTCTGAACGAGGAAACTAGAGAAAGGCATCTTGGTTTTCCAGCGTTGTTGCCGACGTAGCCCCCACCCAGACCGCCTCCGTGCTCGCGTCCTCGCGGCTCCCCGTCCTAGTGGCAAGACATGCGCAGCACGGCGTCCACGCTCCACAGCAGCAGGGACACGATCACCGCAGCGCGACCGCCGTCCACCCGCGCGGCGACGCAGTGCCTGACGCAGCACGCGCTGCCGCCGTGGTTTCGCGCGCTGGCCGGGAACGCCGACGAGGCGTTGGTGGCCAGAGGGCCTGCGACTCGAGACCCTCACCTCGCGACGTGCTCGGCCAGCCTATCGCGGCCCTGCCACCTCAGTCCCGAGAGCGGCTCGCTGGGCCACTACGTCCAGCGGCAGCGTAGGCAGCCACGGCAGCGCCGCCCGGGTTCCAGTCGGCATTGGTGAGGACGGCCTCCTTCCAGGCGAGCGCCGCCACGGCCTCCACGGCCTCGCCACGCCGACGCCGTGCGCGCTGCAACGCCGGTTGGAAGCGCGCCGCGTCGCGGCCGTCGCCGACC
This sequence comes from Stenchaetothrips biformis, assembly GCA_030522485.1. Lineage (NCBI taxonomy): Eukaryota > Metazoa > Arthropoda > Insecta > Thysanoptera > Thripidae > Stenchaetothrips > Stenchaetothrips biformis. Next base: position 1,552,439 of record CM060099.1, on the reverse strand, counting down.
CCGCCCCGCTGTGGAGAGGCGCTCTGCCACGCCGCGGTCCTGCTCCTAGTCCGACCGCTCTACCCTCGCACAAGTTCAAGGGCGCAATGGTAATTGTGCCAACTTTGGTTTCAGAAACTTGGGGTGCCGCCCAAAAAGTATTTGGAAAGGCTGGAGGAGATGGAGGAGAACAGCAACCGCCGATTTAATGAAATTAAGGCGTTGCTTATCTCCCTCATAGAGAAACAACAGGTGTGTAATATCGTGAACTACTGTGCCACGTACCACGCACACACTGCAAAGCCAGTGGTAAGTTTGCTTGCCACAAATATGGCAAGGTGTTTTGAATGCCAGAATTTGGCCTGGAAGCTTCATAAGCTTGCCAAATTTTGGCACACTGTAAAAAAAATTCTGAAATTTCAGTACAATTTGTTTAGACTTCTCAGTCTGAATCGGTAATTCAGAAAGATGCTCTGAATTTTTTAGACAAAGAAGTCTGTATTTTGAGATCATACTATAAGTCTGAAAATTTAGCAGAGAGTCTAAAAATTCTGATAAAAGTTTTCAGACTTTCAGGCAAATTAAGTTTAGCCGTAAGGCATCAAATAAATTTATCGGCAACAAAAATGGCTACCCGCGGTGCACTCATATTCATGTTTGTTGGCTGAGCGATTAGCGAAGCCAGTTACTCCACTGGGGTTGAAAAGTTTTGTCTGTCTGTCTGTCTGTTTGTCTGTTTGTCTGTGTGTCCGCACTACTCCTCCCAAACGTCTCGGCCGATCGAGACGAGATTTTGCAGGGTTGTTAGGTATATCCTTGGCTCGCCACACGCCGAAATTCAGCTCTCTATCTCAAATAATTTAGTCGTACCAACGAAAAAACACTAAAAAAACGGCAGAAAAAGTGCAACTTTTTAGTGACTTTATATTTTAGAGACATTTTTACATGGTTTCTTATGTTTTTGAAGTTCCTGATGACGAAAATGAAATCAATTTCGACCCCTGACCTAACTTTTAAATGCGAATTGGTTACCTCGGCCCGAATTTACTAACATAATCAAATTCGACCCTTCATCTTGAAAAAAGGGGGTCGACCGACTAAAAATTTTTATTGCAGATTTCGATAGGTCTCGGCAAGACCTTTTCAAAGAGGGGTCGGAAGGGGGGTCTAGGAGCCCGACTTCATTAGTTAGCCGAATCAGGATCTTGAAAAAAGGGGATCGACCGACTAAAAAATGTTATTGCAGATTTCGATAGGTCTCGGCAAGATCGTTTCAAAGAGGTGTCGGAAGGGGGGTCTCGGAGCCCGACTTCATTAGTTAGCCGAATCAGGATCTTGAAAAAAGGGGATCGACCGACTAAAAAATTTTATTGCAGATTTCACTAGGCCTCGGCAAGACCTTTTCAAAGAGGGGTCGGAAGGGGGGTCTAGGAGCCCGACTTCATTAGTTAGCCGAATCAGGATCTTGAAAAAAGGGGATCGACCGACTAAAAAATTTTATTGCAGATTTCACGTGGTGCATTACTCAATGCCTCAAAAATCCTTGAGACAGCTTGCCGAAGGCAAGCAGGGAAGCGCCGCAGGCCAAGGTAGGTGTGACGCCAGGCGTGGATTGACGTAACTTGCGCAGCATCGCGAAGCCTGTTACGACAAGACACGGTCTGGCGTAAACCTACCTTGTACATGGGATTTACCCTAAGAGTTGCCTCAACTTGCCTTCTGGTCTTGCCAGAAGGAGTTTCCATCCTCCGAAGAGAGTCTTGCGGCATAGATTCCCCAGCTGCCAGGCAGCGCAGTAGCGCAGTGGTACCGAGCTTGGCTCGTAATCGAAAGGTCCTGGTTCGAATCCGAGCCGGAGCAGACAAGTGACAAGTGAGAAATGAGCACCGTCACACGACCGGAGTTCATTCTCTTATTGTCTTCTTTCTCTTTTATTTGTCGGTGGCATTTTTATTCAATATTTAAGACCAGCAGTCTTAAAATTCAGACTATAGTCTGAATTTGAATTCAGACATAGTGGTCTGAATAATCACTCTGAATATTCAGACCGCTGGTCTGTTTAAAAATTTCAGACTAAAATTATGAAAATTCAGTAAAACTTTTTTTACAGTGCAAGCTGGTAAATATTTCCTGGCCAAGCTTGCCATTTTGGCAAGCTGTTGACTATTTTGTCAGGAAGGAGTGGGCACCGTGGCCCCCAACTCTCCCTGACGCCTAGCTAGCTAAAGGCACCCACAATGACACGCGTGCCATATGGGATGCCTATCGCCACGGGGCTAGCCAGGCCCGACACAGAAGGCGGCCCGATACCTAGACAGTCGGACTGCGGCCAGGCGGCCTACTTTGGACAAGGCCCGCCCGCCCGTCGGTGACGCCCTAAGCGAGGTGAACTCCGGGCGCTGGACCCGGGTACACCCACGCCGCCGCGAGGGGGTATATAAGCTAGCTCTCCATGAAGTAACCTCAGTTCTGCCCGATCCTGCTGATGCCACACGTGTGCGCCCCTCCGCGACGGGTCTCGCGAGGTGTTACTCTGCACTGTAGAAAAAATCCACAGGAAATAGTACGGTACAAAGCTGGTAGACAATTTGCCTGGTTGCACCGTTCCTCAGTCAGCACAGTTTTGGGGGTACGGAGTACGGTTTTAGTAACATGGGCTCTTACGGGAAGCACGGTTTTTTGGTACGGTTTTACTGTACGCCGAGGTAACGGAATGACCGTACCTTTTCCCTGTGAAAAGTACGGCTTTTTTAACAGTGTGCCTAAAACAGTGCCGTGTCTACGTCATTCTCCCGGACTTGTCCTCGCGGACCGATCAGTGTAGCTTGCGGTCATCCCGAGCCCGACAGCTAGTGCGAGAAGGCTGTCAGGCCCAACGACCCGCGTAGTGCCCCCGGTGACGTCATCCAGTGAACCCCGATTGCAACTGCAGTACCACCACCGGCGGAGCCACGCGCCGGTCACAAGACGCCAGCAGCGGCAGGCGCCCATTTACGGCGCCAAAGTGCTGTCTCCGCTACTCCAAAGCACGCCCCCGGCAGCTCGTGGGAGACAACTGGTGCGGCAACGACCTCGGGACACCGCAACAACTACCTGACAAATTCCAGGCCAAGCTTGCCAATTTTTGGCATTCAAAACAGCTTGCCAGTTCTGTGGCAAGCAAATTTGCTACTAGCTTTGCAGTGCAGCGTGGAACAAAGCGCATGTGGTAAGCATGGCAGTGTGGTGCCGTGTGGCCTTATGGACCTGACCTTTTAGAGAAGTGTGTCCGGACCCCGCCTCCAAGCGCACAGTCCGCGGAGTGCATCCTGCCCACCAGCGCGAGCAGCGCGTCGGGCTGGATGGCTTGCGAGCGCGAGGCGGGGAGGCCGAGGCCCGCACTTGGGGCATGCTCACCAAGTTCCTGCGCGCGGCCAGCAACTGCAGGAAGGCGGAGTGCCTCTCCGCAGTGCTGCACTTTTTGGCAATTAAAGCCTTTCGGGTGTGCGTGCTGCGAAGAAGTTGATGACCCAGCGCCGCGGGGCTCTGCGAGGCCACCGCCAGGTAGTGCATGACGTCCTGGCGGGTGTGACACATGCAGCGGAGGTCGCAACCCAAGCAGGGCGAGTGCGAGAAAAAACTCGGAAGAGTGGGTTTAAAGCTGGTTAAACGATCTTGAAACTTGCAGACATTTGCTGTTTCCAGACATTTGTCTAGAAAACCTAATGGTGCAAGTTTAGGACTTGCAAAAGACAATTGCTTGGACAAATATCTGAAAAACGCCAAATGTCTGGAACCGCCGTGTACTACCAGTTGCAAAAGAATTCGCCACCTCCGGCCGGGCTTTTCGGTCCCAGCGTCTAAACCGTTCAATTAAGAGACAATCGGCTCTCTTACTATATTCCTCTAAATTGAACGGTTTAGACGCTAGGACCGGAAAACCTGGCCAGGGGTGGCGAATTCTTGTGCAGCCCGTGCTGGCCAAGCTCTATGATGACGTGGAGGGGCCTCGTGGTTGTATACACTGGTGAAACAAAGGCATGAAAATTATGCCCTCAAAGGGCGTTAACGATTTACGCCCTTAAAGGGCATTAAAATTTTGCTTTAAATTCCTATACCATTTACGCCCTTTCCAAGGGCATAAAATGAATTATGCCCTTGCAAGGGCGTAAAAGAGTATTTATGCCCTAAATGGCGTAATTTTTATGCCTTTGTTTTGCCAGTGTACTCATGCACTCGAAGACCTTCATACTGGGGAGAAGCCATTCGAGTGCTGGTTCGCACCGGAGAGAGCCTTTCGATTGCTTCCGAGCTCTAAGACTCCGGGTGCACTCGGAGCCACCCGCGGACCATGAGGGCGTGCGAGAGAGGCAGCCCTAAGCGGCTCGTCGTGCTGGACCAGAAGTATGGCGAGCGCTGCGTTCCGGATAACACACATTCACTTTGCTGGTTCACACCGGAGAGAAGCCTTTCGAACTTACTGTTCTTTGCACTCAAGGACTCAGCGTCCTCCTTGAGTGGGACGCGGGAGTCTGCACTCTCGAAACCTGTGACCCGACTATTACGTCTACACTGCACTCCGTCACACCTCTAAATTATAGAAACTCGGCTATAAATGTCTGAAAACACCCCCCAAAAAGGTAAAATTCGAAGATTTTTGGGTGTGTCGCTGCCATGACGAACAGTGACCACTTCACACTTAGGAGAAGTCTTTCAAGTGCTTGTTCAAACCGGGGAGAGCCTTTCGTGTGTTGGTTCACACGGGACAAGTCTACTTTCAGGCATGATTTCCTACCATTTGGGCTGAGTGCCCGTCAGAGGTGTTAAAGGAAAGATGCTAAGGTCAGTTTAAAAGTACTCAAAACAAAGCAGGATTTATTTGAACAGGGAAAACTTCATTCAAACGTGGAACAAGGCAAGTATTGCATAGATTTTTGGAAGGCAACCTAGTCAGGAGCAGACAACCTCAGCAGCGCGGCCCAGGCAACCTGAAAAAAGAAAAGGCACGGCAGAATGATTTTGAAATTATTTTTTGAAACTTTTGCACCAAAGGTGAGCCCTACCTCCCTCCCTCCCTCCTCCCCCCTCTCCCTTCCCCTCTCTCTTTCTTGCTCTCTCTATCCCTCTCCTATATTAAAAGGAAAAAATAACGATAAACATCGGCAACTTTGGCCCGTCCCGCTCATGTAATCATTCCCATTTTCTAAAACTATTTTTGCATGGGTTAAATTGTTTGCTTCTTTGTTTATTATCACCTCTACTTGGGCATCTGATTTTGCGTGAGCGTTTGAGGGGTTTTCCTTGATCTTACCTGCGAAATTCCAGGGGCTTACCCCACAAACTGAACACTGCAATGAGCAGTGTGCTTAGTTGCGGTGTGCCTGGATGCACACTGTTACAAGGCGTCTGCCTTGCCTCATGCAGTCCCGGTCAGCCACACTGCTTGCAACAGTGTGCCTGCCTGCTCGTTGGAGTGGGCATGCAGGCATGCTGCTGGTGGAGTGTGCCATGCACACTTTTCATTTTGTGGAGTATACTCTAAAAAGGTTATGGGCAAACATCGCTAGACGCCACAGGCATGTCGTTTCAAGCATTCAACAAACCTCAGAAGACAATCCACTTTTCTGCAAACTTTGCAGCTTTTTCCTGTGAATAGACATGTTCACATTTTGCTGTGTAGTTTCCGGTTTTTTTTTTGCGTTTTGTTTTACATATAAGTGGTGGGTTGGATGCTACATGCCTGGAGTTGCCCGGATGTTGCTCGGAGTTGCCCGGTAGTTGGCCGCTAGGTGCCGAGGTATGCTTGGTCTGTGCCCGATCCCTACTCACCTCTGCTCAGAGTTGCCCCCAAAAAATTTATCTAGGGGAGTGAACAATGGGAATGTGAAGAAAGGAGCATATGCGCGCCGCACAGTGCACCGAAAAAATTTCTGTACTTTTGTACGGAAAATGTACAGAAGAATATTATAGTACGGAAATACGGAACGTCCGTACCTGCTCCATATAAGCTCATGTAAACGGGTACGGAAAAAAGTACAGAAAGTTCCGTTCTTGGCAAGTACGGTCGGTCCAGGCGAATTGTTGGCCGGACATGGTCCGTACTTTTTCCGTAGTTTTTTTCTACCAGTGTGGCCCAAAAGACCGGCGCAGGCGGCCAAAACTCTCGACGCGTTTGAGCTCATGAGCTGCTTAACAAAGGTCGAACCTAACATATGAGCCCACCAATGGACTCCTTCTTCGGAGAGCAAGCTAATTGTGGGGGTCACACGTTCGATTCGAGTCCCATTAGCTCAAAACGCGTGAACAGTTTTGGCCGCCTGCGCCGTCTTCTGACCCACTGTAGCTGCAGCAATAGGGGTGTGGGGTGAAGAGGGGGGGGGGAGGACGATGGGAGAGGGAAGAAAGGTAGGGGAGTGAAGGGCAAGAGAGGTTGGGGCAGGGCATTGCAAGGCGTCCTGGACGGCGCCAGTGGGAGCGGCCGCCAATCCTACGTGCGTGTGTGGCGGGTTTGCCTACCCCCTGCGCCACAGGGGTACCAAGTGGCGCACAGTGGGCCAGACGACGGTGCTGGCGGCCAGAACTACACGCGTTTTGAGCGCCTTAGTCGCTTAGTGGGACTCGAATGGAACGTGTAACCCCCACAATTGGTTTGCTCTCCGAAGGAAGAATCCATTGGTGGGCTCGCATGATACTCTGCCAGCTCAACTGTATACATTGTATGCAGCAAATACTACATACATGCTATGTATACAATAAATACCGTATACATGACATGTATACAACTTATACTGCGTACATTAGGGTGTCTCGTTTAACCACTGTTTTCGATTCAAGAACGTGAACCCCACAAGAAAGTTTTTTTTTTTTTTGTTTTTTTTTTTTGTTTTTTTAATGCTGATTTCAGATCTGATCTTGTTTTTGCCGAAATCCTACTCGAAAGTACCCCTACCTCCCGTTTTATGTCAAAAAGTGGCAGTTTTTGAGATTTCGTAAATATTGACGAGTTTTGGGCCATTTTTTCCTGTTTTAAAGGCCTGGGGTTACGGCACTCGGTTGGTTTGCTTCATGTGGCACAAAAGGAAGGGATTCTGACCGGCGCAGACGTTACTGCAGCCCCCATGAGCGTTCTATAGGCCAAATTTGGCCTCAAAATGGGCCAATAAATCGCATTTTTTTGAAAGTTCTTTCTGGTGGTGCCCGAATGACTTTGGGCCAAGCCAGGTGCATCACATCCAACCCACTGGGCCCGGGGAAGGCCATGAACAGCCACGGAGCGGTACCCGAGCCCTGACGAGGACAGGGACACCAGGTGACTTTGAACAAAATTACTTATTTTTTAAATAACTTCAAATTTTTCGTGGAATGGACTTCGGCGACTTTGGCGACATATTAAAAAACATGAGATACGACTAAAATAACACTGAAGTATGTGTAGACTTACTCAATAGTTAATCCAAGGAGCAAATTTTCATATTAATTTTAGAAAAATTAAAATATCACCTTCCGGACATCCTGCTGGGGTTACCTTACCAGGTATACAGTCCCACTAGGTATAATCCCACCGGGTATAATTCCAACCAAGTGTAATTCCCATCAGATATACACAATTTTTTTTAAAATCATTTACGCGGATCCCCAACAAGTATAAATCCCACCAGATATACACATATTTTACATATTTATTGTACATTTTATTTGTGCGGTACGCGGTCTATCAGTTCGCGCTGCTCCTCTCCCACCAATGCCCCCTCTGCGAAACAGGAACTGCGCATTGATAGTGATTCGAATGTGCTGCGTTCTCCCTCTTCTTTCTTCTGATAAAATGACCTACGGTCTGAACGCTATTGAGAATACCCGGGTGGAAGGATCTGTAGTTCAAACTACATTGGAAAAGTATAATTGTTTTGTAATATTAAACTTAGTTTTTATCCTGCTAAATTATTGTAGTATTTCAGTTTAGGTAAAGTTGAACTGTAGAAAAAACTACAGTTAAACTGCTACAAAAGTACCAGTTATTTCGGACAACTATAGTTTTTGACGACTATAGTTTTTGACGACTGTAGTTCAAACTACAGTTTTACTTCAGTTTTTTAATACTGTAAGAGTAAGATCTAAAGAGAAATGAAACTGCAGTTTAAAAATTTTGTTCAAAATTCAAAATTTTGGTTTTGGAACCCTTTTGTAGTGAATTCTTACCCCCTCCCACCCCCTTTAACTCAGATGGTTTGTAGAATTGGTGATGAAGATGTTTGATGGTTGGCGGTTGTTGGGAGTCGAACCTCGGAGCTTTCGATTCCGAAGCAGACGCCTGGACCACTGATTCACTGTGCTGACGTGTGAGGATGGGCATGGCTACACGACCATTATGGAAAGGCCTACTATCCCCAGGAAGTAGAGTGCAACTGCTTTGAAACTGCAGTTAAACTGTAAAGTGCTCTGCACTCTGTGTACTTTGTGAATCCAAAGGAGTATTTTGTTAGGCATTTGCATAAAAAATCAAGTAACCAGAAACCATTTTATTCAAAGCGCTACACCTAGTCTTATTTTTCAACGACTGAATGCATTACCTTTAACTTTCTCAAATGCTCCAACCAGTTCACCCCCTCATTCTGAGTAAGGCTACTTCTACAAGTTAGACCACAAGTTGTCATCTTTGAGACTCCGTTAAAATTTTTTGTTTGGTTGATTTCTACGATACTTTGTCACATGTTACCTGATCAATATGGAACGTTATCAACATCTTTAAGAATTGTTTACAAAATTTTAAATAGAAATATCTTTTCCGTCTTTTCTAAAAGTATCGTTTAAATTTAAATAACTGACATGTTTGGATAAAATGGGAGGTTCTATAAAATTATTTCATTCTCAGCTTTGGATCCTACAGTTATTAGGAAATTTTTAAAAAATGTCAAAGAAAATTCAAGGCAAAGTTCTAAATTCTAAAATATTTAATCACTCAAAATCTGTGTTAGTGTCTTCATATCACATTTCAGTGCTCGACTTATTCAAAACCACACCTAAAATACTAAATAGGTGCAAAATGTAGCAACATTTAATTTGATTGTCATTGTACATAAAATTATAAGCAGAAACTTCATTTCCTTTGTAGATTGTGCTGTAGATTTGTGTATGGTCAGATCTTCAGTGGTAGAGTACAGTCTTAAGGAACTTTAAACTTCCCTTTCAACTAAACAAACAACTCAATATCGAATCAACATTTTGCAGTTCAGTTAAAGTGCAGTTAGCAAACACAGAAAACCACAGTTCCGAAAGCAAATAGCTACTGTACTACTTCTGTAGTTTCCAGTTACAAGAAACTGAAGATCAGGAACTGCAGTTTTGGTACTATAGTTCAAACTGCAGTGTAAATATAGATCCTTCCACCCGGGTAAAGCTCACATGAACGGAATCCTGGGAGAGCTGAAACCATTCCGAGACTACGTGCGTGACACATGGATGGTAAAATTCGGCACTGACCTTGAGTGTTCATCGTTCCAAGCACAGAACAAACAACTTTTCTGATTCTAGCAAAAAGGCTCTTCACTGTCCTACACTTTGATTTGCAGAGCATCTTTTATAACAGTTCACAAAGAAACTTTTCCAAGTTACACCAAAGTTTAGGAATGATTTTTAACATCTTTCTTTCACAAAATTTAATACAACTTTCACCAAGCAAAACGTTGTCTTAAAAAAAAAAAAATTATACCTGGTGGGAATTATACCTGTTGGGAAGTATACTTGCTGACACGTAAATTTAATTTATAAATAGGTGTATATCTGGTGGGATTTAAATTTAGTGGAAATCTGCGTAAACAAAATTAAAATAAAATAGTGTATATCTAATTGGAATGGGTAGGGCCTGGAGGGTCCCCCGTCTGGAGGGTCCCCCCCGAGTTTTTAATTATTTTTTCGAATATTTTTTATAAAAAGGTTTTTTTATTGTATTTTATTACAAAAATTGTAAAAATACTCAAAATAATATTAATAATAAGAAAATATAATTTAACTCGCTCGAGTGGCCCGTGATAATTTTCATACCGCTGTCGACGGTGGGTTCGGGCGTATCTTCGTCGATACGAATGTGAATGTGGAATATCTGAACTACGCACAAGAAGCAGAAGGCATCCGAGGAGCTGTTTACGCGCGTTAATAAATAAAATATCATCGTCTTTTACTGTCGTGCTGCGTCTCCCGTGTCTTCATCGAAATGGTAATTCCATTCTGAGTTCAGTCACTTTTGCATTTGCCATAGTATTCCCATGCCATGTCTGGTGGATCGGATCAGGTTGCAGGTTGTACTAACTCAACCTCACCTCCTCACTGAGAATGAAAGAGTCATGATCATGACTAAAAATTAGGGTGAGGAATTCTTCATCACCCAAATTTGGGTGAGGAGGGTCTTCTGCTTCTTGTGCGTAGTTCAGATATTCCACATTCACATTCGTATCGACGAAGATACGCCCGAACCCACCGTCGACAGCGGTATGAAAATTATCACGGGCCACTCGAGCGAGTTAAATTATATTTTCTTATTATTAATATTATTTTTAGTATTTTTACTATTTTTGCAATAAAATACAATAAAAAAACATTTTCATAAAAAATATTCGAAAAAATAATTTAAAACTCGGGGGGGACCCTCCAGACGGGGGACCCTCCAGACGTTTCCCATTGGAATTATACCTGGTGGGACTGTATACCTGGTGACATCACCTCACCCTGCCATTTAATTGTTGAATGACGGCATTGTACATAGTTTTTGTGTTATTTTTCTCCGGAGTGTTTTCTTACTGTGACGTAATTGTGTTATTTTTCTCCAGAGCCTTTTATTACCGTTACAACAAATTGGAGCATTTAAAAAGGTTTTGTACATTGTTTATGCGTTCAGATTCTATCTACCAACTTTTGTCATTGATTTGTGCATTAAAAATTGTTTTCTCACTTAGTTAATCAATGTACTAGAAAATCATTCCTTACAACCAGTCTAAGACAAGTTCCCAGGTAATGCTAAAAATATCGCTAATTTTGTGGATATAATTTAATTCTTCTAAAATTAATATGAAAATTTGCACCTTGGATTAACTATTGAGTAAGTCTACACATACTTCAGTGTTATTTTAGTCGTATCTCATGTTTTTTAATATGTCGCCAAAGTCGCCGAAGTCCATTCCACGAAAAATTTGAAGTTATTTAAAAAATAAGAAATTTTGTTCAAAGTCACCTGGTGTCACTGTCCTCGTCAGGGCTCGGGTACCGCTCCGTGGCTGTTCATGGCCTTCCCCGGGCCCAGTGGGTTGGATTTGATGCACCTGGCTTGGCCCAAAGTCATTCGGGCACCACCAGAAAGAACTTTCAAAAAAATGCGATTTATTGGCCCATTTTGAGGCCAAATTTGGCCTATAGAACGCTCATGGGGGCTGCAGTAACGTCTGCGCCGGTCAGAATCCCTTCTTTTTGTGCCACATGATGCAAACAAACCGAGTGCCGTCGCCCCAGGCCTCTAAAACAGGAAAAAATGGCCCAAAACTCGTCAATATTTATGAAATCTCAAAAACTGCCGCTTTTTGACATAAAACGGGAGGTAGGGGTACTTTCCAGTAGGATTTCGGCAAAAACGAGATCAGATCTGGAATCAGCATTAAATAACAGGAAAAGTAGCGATACAAATCGGCAACTTTGGCCCGTCCCGTACATTTATACATTCGTGAATTTCGCGAATGATGCACCTGCAGCGTCACCCTCGCGGCGTCTTAGGTCAAAATGGATATCATTTTCGTCATCAGCACCCTCAAAAACATAAGAAACAACGTTAAACTCAAAAAAAATAAATTTGGTCCCCCCGGGATTTGAACCTGGGTCCAAACTTCTCAGATTTGCTCGAAACCAGCACCGTTGGCTTTGTCTCGTCGCCCCGATTCCAAAAATACCCCTACATGCCCTTCTAGCTGTACCCGTTGCACAGTGCGGCGAAATCGAAAAAAGGTGGCCAAAATTCATTATTTGAAAGTTTTTTTTTAGCATTTATGACTTATGGTGGTCAAAGTACAGTGTCTGGGCTACATATTACTGTGCAACTCAGCCCCGGACTGCGTGCGGATTCCGAGATACAAAGCCTCAAACTACCGGTTCCGGCGCGACTCGTCATGGCGCTGTAACAGCGCGTATGCGATGGCTGTCTTTAAACGCGCCCCAATCCGTTGTGCGAGTGATATTAATTTAACCCCGACCATGAAACGATAGCTCTAGCCTTCCTCTTTCGAATGGTACCCGTGGATTTATCCTGAACGTGAAAATTTGTGAATATTACCGATTGTTCCTCAGGTCATAACCTCGTGAGACGATTTAACATTTTAGCAGTTTTAAAATTGACCTACAAAACGATTCATAAACATTCAGGTGCCGTGCTGCATTGGGAATGAAAGTTTGGACTTTACTCTATGCAATTGCGAAGGGTTTTCTTTCCCGTTTTGTCCCGTTTATCGGCAAAACGCAATAATGTATACCTTTGCAAACGCAATTGACATCTTTGTGGACGGATTGGAGAGGCTGGTACCGACACAACAATCATAGCGGGGACAGTCAAATTGACCCTCCGTACGTAAGGAAAGTCAATGTATCCAATCGTGACTGTAATTTTGACAAAACAGGGGCGGAACCAGAAACAAAAACGGGGGTAAATTTTGAAAATTGGTCAAAATTATTGAAATTTTGTATTTTTAGGTTTAAGGGGTACCTGAATCTGTTTCTGGCATTTATTTTTACATATCATGTAAAATTGAACTTCCCCCCTTTGAACTCCCTGACCCGCCCCTGTTATTTCAAAATTAAGGTCAGAAATGGATTAAGGAACCCCGTAAAACCCCCTATGCAAAATTGCAATCGGTTTGAAATATTTGTAAAATTTACCCCCTTTTATATTCCTGGTTCCGACCCTGCTGTATCAAAATTAAGTAAATAAATTGACTCAGAGACCCCGAAAACATAATACAACGTCAGCTCGTCGTCCTGGGTTTGATAGTTACAGTTTTTTGAATTATGTCCACCTTTTCTTGATTTGGCCGCACTGTGCGTTGCCGAGATCCTCCTCCAGCCCATGTAGACCATGATGCACCTGCAGCAGCGCCCCCGGGGCTCGGATCGGATTTGCTGCCACCGAGCGGTTCTTAGGGTCACCCAAGGAGGCTGCATACCAAATTTGGTGAAGATCGGACAACGGGAAGTCCTCGGACGGACGGACGGACGAACGAACGAACGGACGCACAGCAAGCATCAGACTATATGCCCGTCCTCCGTATTTATTTTATAAATAATACGGGACGGGCCAAAAACAAAACTTTCTCCTGGGGTTCACGTCCTTGAATCGAAAACAGTGGTTAAACGAGACACCCTAGCGTACATGCCCATGTATACAGCTAGATCTGCCTATAAACCCTTTGCATATTTTTAGATGTATACATCCCATGTAAGCAGCATTAGCTGTATAAATGGTATGTATGCAGAATTTTCTTTATACATAGCATGTATGCAGTATTTAAAGCATACAATGTATACAGTTGAGCTGACAGAGTAGGTTCGATTCTTGTTTGGCGACTCTGGAGCCAAACGCGTCAAGAGTTTTGGCCACCTGCGCCGGTCCTCTGGTCCACTGTGCGGCGCGCAGACGCTCCTTTCTCCACCTTAATTTTGTTCACGCCCCAAACTTCAAAACTTCATGAAACGTAAACGAATGGCAATGTAGGAAGCGGATTCAGAAAAAGGACCCAAGCCACAATTTTGGCTAAAATACCAAAAAAGCGACAACTTTGAAGTCCTGTAGCTTCAAAACGGCTACTCAGAAAAATCTTAGGGAATGCTCATTCGACTCGTAGGGACCCATTCTACAAGGAAAAGATATTAGACAGGCAAAAAAAAAAACAAGGGAAAAAAAAAGTACGAAGACAATTGCCAATTTAATGGACACTGTAACAAAAATGTACGGTATTCGCCGTTCATATAATTACAGGATTTGCCGTACTTAGAAGTACGGTGTTTCTCGTACCTAGAAGTACAGCGTTTTCCGTACCCATAGAAGAACGGTGTTTTCCGTACCTGGAAGTACGGCGATTCCCGTAGTTTGTACATTGTACAAAATATCTCGCCTTAAATTTAATTCCAAAGAGTTGGAGTAAATTTTCAAAATCGTCAAAATTGACTTTGATGTCCAGCAATGAGTGCCTTTCGACAAGTCCATTGTACTAAGTAAGGTGATCGCCGAACTTCCAGGCACGGTAAACGCCGTACTTACGAGTACGTTAAACGCCGTACTTTCAAGTACGGCAAACGCTGTACTTCTAGGTACGGAAAACACCGTACTTTTAAGGGCACGGTAAACGCTGTAGTTCTAGGTACGGTAAACACCGTAATTCTAAGTACCCGAGAGAAAATTATAGGCTGCAGATTGGCTGCAGGCTGGCTCCCTCCAGGTGGCTGACAACGCGCGGATGGAACTCGGATGGCTGCAGACATTGGCTGTATTCGGACATACGTCAGCCAAAATACAGCCATCCGCAGCCGGTGCAGCCTCTCTGGCTGCACCTGCCAGCCACTGAAGTGTCCCTTTGGAGCCCAGTAAGCGCTGCCCCCGCTGCTCTAGGCTGCACCCCGTAGCCTTCAGGATGCGCCAGACAGCCTTCCCTCGCGAGCCACGCTGCCCCCAGCAGCCACGAGGCTGCGAGGCACTGCTCTAGGCTGCACCCCGCAGCCTTCAGGATGCCCCAGACAGCCTTCCTTCGCCCGGGCCACGCTGCCCCCGGAAGCCTGGAGGCTGTGAGGCGCTGCTGTAGGCTGCACCCCGCAGCCTTCAGGATGTTGCAGGCAGCCTTCTTTCGCCCGGGCCACGCTGCCCCCGGCAGCTATGAAGCTGCGGGTCACAGCTACATCTCGGCCGCATCCTGCAGCTTCGTGGATGCCATCGGCAGCATCCATATCGCAACTAGGCTTCACTCTTTAGTACATGAAGGTCCCCATGACGACCTTTGAGGGTGCCTGTTACGCCCTTTGGAGTTCTATGGAGCCCTTAGTAGATTTTCTAGGGTCCCAACACCGTTCCAGATCCAAATCTGCTAAGTAATTTCATCTAGGACTTACCGTTCCCAAGATATCAAAGATAACAAAAAAGTTTCCCGATTTTTACGAAACTTGCATGGCTTATGTATGTTAACGTATTCAACTCAAATATCAGCATACCACGCACCCATTGTATGTTTTTCTATTTTTTATCGCCCTTTAATCAAGGGGTACGACCGTTGCCTGAATACCGCTAGCATCCACCATGCTGCAATCCGTAGCCTACAGCCATTGCAGCCTACATGACTGTATAGTCCTGCCGTACCCCGGCTGCATCCGGCAGCCAACACGCTGCGATGCGCAGCCTACAGCCATTGCAGCCTGCGTGGCTGTAAAGTGCAGCCGCGGCCAGGCTGGCGCTGGCAGCCAGCACGCTGCGACGCGCGGCGCGCAGCGTACAGCCTTTGCAGCCAACGTGGCTTCAAAGTCTAGCCGCGGCCCGGCTGCCGCCAGCAGCCAACACGCTGGGACGCGCAGCCTACAGCCGTGGCAACCTTCATGGCTTCAGCGGCCTTTCCATGGCCAGGCTGCATCCAGCAGCCGACACGCTGCGACGCGCAGCCCACAGCCATAGCAGCCTACGTTTCCTACGTGGCTGCAAAGTCCAGCCACGGCCCAACTGGCGCCAGCAGCCAACACGCTGCGACGCGCAGCCTACAGCCATGGCAGCCTACATGGCTGTAACGGCTAGCAGCGGCACGGCTGGCGCAAGCAGCCAACACGCTGCGATGCGCAGCCTACAGCCACTGCAGCTAAGTTGGCTGTGCGTGGCAGCGTTTATAGGCTGCTTAGGGCAGCCAAAAGGCTTCTGTGCGCAGTTTCTGAAGCGTTTCACAGCCAAAGCGCTCCGTGAAACAGCCAGACCAGCCACTGCAGCGTGCATGGCTGCAAGTCCAGGACGTCGCTATGGCTGCGACATGGCTGCAACGCAGCCACGGCAGCCATGCATACAGCCAAAAAACGGTCCATACAGCCATGCGTCAGCCATTCGTCAGCCTTTCTGCAGCCTTCTATTTTTACTCGGGTACGGCAAATCCCGTTAATGAATTAACGGCGAAAACCGTACATTTTTCTTACAGTGGAGTTTTTTCAGGCTAGTGACGCAGGTATACGTCCCACGTCAATTAAGACGTCATATTCTTGTTCCTTGGTCAATTTTCCGTAAGAGATCCAAATATTAGCCCCCGGGGATGAAAGGTGTCAATGTACGGCGAAATACCCAAATCCATATTTTTACTCCTACAATAAAACTAAAGTTCGGTACAGCTCAGCCAAAAAAAACTTCAGGCCATGTCTTTGTGGCAATGGACTACCTTTTAGTTGCCTAAAGAGCCCCCAAAATATCAGGAAAATCGGAGGGGGTCATGGCGAGGTCTGCCTTTTCTTATTTGATATTGCTCCTACAAATGAAGTCCAGGCGTTTGGCATTGCATGACTTGAAATGCGAAGTTCACTCATATTCATGTATGCACATTGCATATTTGATTAGCCGTAAAAGTTGCCCGAGCCAGCCCTCTGGACTTGCCCGAAGTAGTGGCTATTCTTCGACGAGAGTCTCGCGGTATGCATTCCCAGCCTGCTGTAGCGCAGTGGTGTCATGCTGGCTCGACACCGGAAAGCCTCGTTCCGATTCCGGCCCTAGGAGAGACAAGTGGAAAGGGGCACGGTAATATCGAGACTTGCGGTTTTTCCAGGCAACCTCAGTGACAAGATCCCGAGGCGTCGCTTGACTTCCATTGTCAAGCGAGGTCTGGAGAAATGATTTTGTCAACTGAAGACTTGGCGATTGTCGAGCATGGACATACTGCGGGTTCCGCCGGGCTCTGGAGAAATGTCAAGTGTCCGAGCGCACCCTCGGCCCGCGGCCGGCGCGCGCGCTCGGGTTTTTCCCGTGGCCCCCCTCCCTTTCCGCCAGCGCACTCTGGCAAATCGGCAAGTCTCGACTGGCCCTTCGTCAGACGCTCGGACTCCTTTCTCCTAGTCCGTGCTCGTTGTTCGGCGATCGGTCGCTTCCGATTTTGCATTCCCACTGTCGCCTTTTCTCATTATTTGCCTGTTTCATCTGCAATTGCTCTCTAGCTTTTCAGCGGGCGGCTGCTGTCGTTTATGCATTCGTACTGTTGCCGTTCTAGCAGCCGTGGCGGGGGTTTTACCAAATAAATTGGTCGAGGTTATAACATGCGCATTTGAGTGGTTTATTAACGTAGATGACACAGTTATAAATTTCATGAGCTCAAAAGACAACTTGGCAAAAAGTCGAGTATGCCATAACTTAACTTAACACAAAGATATGTTGCATTGCTTTTTGAAAACTCGTCATAGAAAATGAAGTCAAACTCTGTTGAACATATCACTCGTCTGAAATGCGGGAAAGAAAAGAAAAAATAAATAAATTCATACGTTACAAAAATTTCAATCAAATGAGAGAAAAGTTCACTTACATATTCTTTTAATAGTCCACAAAACAGTTGTTGTGATGAGCCAGTCTCAGTGGACTGAGTCCAGATCAAAACTACAAAAATAGTGTTTAGTGACTGCTGCGGGCAACTTCAAACTATCATGCTGTGTCCAAAGTCTTTATCAAAGACCACGTATTGCTTTATCTCTCCGACTGTCTGAAATGAGGTAAAGAAAAGAAAAACAATCATTGATTTCACTTTTTAAATAAATATATGATAAAATGAGAGAAACAACTTACATTTAATTAAAATAGACCAGAAAAGGAGATGCTATGATGAGTTGTATTCAGTGAACAAAGTCGAGATCAAAACAAAACAAAACGAGTTGTCAGTGACTTCTGCGGGCAACTTCAAACCAAAATATTGAGTCCAGAGTCTTCATCGTATGGCCACATATTGCTTTCTCTCTAAAAATTGTCTAAAATGTGAAAAAAATAAGAAAAACAATCAATAAATACTTAAAATACATAAGGTATAATAAAACAAGCAATAAGTCAAAGTTACTTACATTTTGCTAAAATAGTGAACAAAACGTGTGATAAATCTGTCGGTTGTGAATAATTTTGAGTCCACATGTTATTATGTTCTACAGCTGGTGCGGCCCACTTGAAACAACAACTGGGGTTCTCAATCTTGATGCCGTCTCTTCATTGTGACCCTAGAAGGAGTAAACTAAAATAAATTCAACAAGTACGTCGTGAGAAATAATTTGTGAGTGAGATTGTTCTTAAACAAGAAATTGGAATGGATGCAGCGATAAACAAGTATGTAAGGTGAAGAAAATCCTTTAAAAAATACACTTTTAAACATATTGCCAGACAGGTTATGTTTCCTTCAAAGGAAAGAGCAATCATTCCTTCACTTTAAACCAATCAGAAACTATACCAATAGCTTTAAATTACAAAGCTAATTTTCTACTTAATTGAAATGACTAACACTTTACAGTGAAATGTAAATGGCATAGTTGTCTATGAAACTACATAACAAGAAGGACCTGGTTCGAGCCGGCGATGTGACAGCCAATGCGAATAACGACCGACATTGTTTCCTATTTGAAAAATCCATTCTACCAAAAGTAAATGTTAATATTACTTACCTACTTTCTTCCTCGTAAATTAAAGCAAGGATGTTGTAAATTGGTATGTACTGAACAACTGTGCGAGTCCGGCATGGCAGTCAGGCACAGCCTAGGAAGCCATCGAAAGAGAGGGGGAGGGGAGGAGGAGACAGGGGAGACAAGTGACTGTCTGTGGGCAGGGGGGGGGGGTGACGTAGTCGGCGGGCGGGCGGCTTAGCGCTAGCAGCACCTGGACGAAAGTCAAGCGGAGACTTGCCATTTCGCATGACTCCAAAGTCCCAGGGCTTACTTGACTTTTCAACTTGCGATTTTGCAATGCCGCGGTCGACGCTACCAAATGGCAAGCCTCGTTTGACAAAATCCAATGGCTCGGAGGATTCGCGAGTCATTGCTGGAAAAAATTTGTCAAGTGTACACTTGCCCTCCAGAGGATCGCATGTCACGATGTTACCGTGGGCCCCTGATTTTCCATTGGCGGGTATTGAAGAAATGAAAGTCATGAGATTGCTTGTTTATTCGGAACTAAAAGCAAGAAGGAAACACAGCGTTCTGACCCGCTCTGACAGAATCAAAGAAGAATCTTTTGAGAAACAGAGTAACAAGGTGGATTGGCTGTGCTGCCGGGTGACGTCCTTGGTCCAGAGGTGACACTTAGACGTCCTAGGTCTACAAGATGGTTGGGGTCCACGGCCCGCAGCAGGGTGGCCCTCGCAGCACCTGCAGGCAGCACAAGGGGAGAGTCAGACACCAAACCTATTCAATACGTGCAACGCCTCCCATCACTCCTTCCGATTGTGACCAATTGTTTTAAGATTGCCTTATGGGTAAAAAGAACATTCTTAGCTACTATGTCACTAACATAACTATTTACTCAAACGAAAAACATATTTAAGATTTGTCACTTTTTAACTTTTTGTATTTTGTGTCCCAAATTATAATTTGGGAGTTAATTAACTACGCCGAGGTTTTTGGTGCAAAGTGGTTGAAAAATGGCACTCGTGTGTAAAATTGACCGATTCAAAACAAATCTCAGCGTCTTCCAGCTCAGCTAGTAAGTGTGCAGATAAAATCTTTTTGCAGGAAACAGTGATATTGATTTTTTTCCCATTTAGACCTCTTTGCCGTTTTGACGGCCCTGGGTAACCTAGCAACTTGGGACGTTTGTTGCGGGTGTCGCCCTCTACTGAATTAAAGTTTAGTGTACGTATCAACAATTTCAAAAATCTACATGTGCAGCCCTTGCCTTACGTCTCCTACCCTGGCTTGACCTCTCTCGGCCGGGAAACATCAATGCTTTCAGGTGCTGATTCGTCATGGTTCGTCCCCATCGCGGTTCGTTTACGACGCACGTCCCATTCAGTGCAAAACATTAGATAAGCAAGTCGGTGTGCGCCCAGACCCGCAGCCGCCGTGCCCTCAGCCTCACCGTGGCGGCGCTAGGCCGGGGCGGCGTCCAGCACGTTGTCCGTGACGTCCAGCGCGTCGTCCTTGACGTCCTCCGGGGTGGCGAAGGCGACGCTGGTCGAGCCGGGCCCGGCCCTGCCGTTGCACTGCACGGAGGCGGTGTAGGCCGTGCCGGGCCGCAGGCCGGACAGCGTGTGCTCGTACACGGCGCGCTCCTCGCGCACGTCCACGGTCACGGCCTCGGGGACCTCCACGCTGGCGGCCTCCTGGCTGCCGGCCTCCACCGCCACCTGGAAGAACTGCAGGTCGCCGCGCAGCAGCCGCGGCAGTCGCCAGCGCAGCAGCACAGAGCTGGGCGAGGCGGCCACCGCCTCCAGGCCCTCCACCGGGTCGGGGTCTGCGCACAACACAGAAACACCAACTTACGAGGAACTGTTTCGTATCACCAAGCGAAACCACGAAGCATTTCTTCTGAATTGGAAGCAATTTGACTAAGCCTTTACTTCCACTCCTGTAAATTTTGTCAAAATGTAAGGAACATTTCTGAAATCCTGATAAAAGTTTACGTACGTCTGAAAGTTCCTTAGAACTCAGATCATCCGTGTACGAAGAAGTTTTCAGAATCTCAGCGGTCAGAGGTGCTCGTGTTTTCATCACACTCTATATGTCTTATAATGAAATTTGACCTCTGTTATTCGTATGTTACAGTGAATTCGGAGCAAGCATAATAAAAAGTTATATTTTTTCGTGATACGAATCTTTTTAGCTTTTTCATCGTTAGATACAAAGAAAAACCTTAGTAATACGAAGAAAACCCACCTTTGTATTATGCTTGCGCCATTTCCTTCGTATTGTGGGAAATTTCTTCGTAAGACATTTAGAGTGCAGGATTTCAAACTTGTGTCTGACATTCCGACAAAATTTACTCGAGTGTCATTCGTAGTTACGAAGCAGATATGTGAAGTGCAGTTCAATAATGAAGCAGAAGAAGGGTTAACTCAATTTAATCATTTAAAGGTCAAACCAAAAATTGTTTTAAAAAAAAAACTTAAGAAGAGAGTGCTGTATACATAATGTATACAATGTATAAATGAAAGACACCCACAACCCGAGTTTGATTGAGCTCTGAACGGGTCTTCTACAAGTGTTGTGTTTGTCCCGAGATGAGCCGAGACATTCCCCCTCGGCGGTGCCCTGGGCCGGCGGGCCGCGCACTCACCGCCACTCTGCAGGTCGACGGCGAGCTCGGCGCGGTCGCCGTGGCCGCCCCACTGGTTGGAGGCGCTGACGGCCAGGTGCAGGCGCCGGGCCCCGGCCCTGGGCACGCTGAGGCACTGCAGGCCGGGCCAGGCGGGGCAGGGGCTGCTGCCGGCGGCCAGCAAGGCCTGCTGCCGCCCGTCCACGAGCACGCTGTAGTTGGCCAGCACGCCGTTGGCGCTGGACGGCGCGGCCCAGCGCACGCGGACTGTGCGCCGGTCCCAGCGGAACACGGCCAGCTGCAGCGGGGCCGACGGCGCTGCGGGCAGGGCGAGCGGCCGGTCATTGGCACGCCGGCAACACAAACGCGGCAAAACCATTTCCGGTCCTAACGCCCTCACGAAGGACCGGAAACATGGCCTCAAGGGTTTAGGCACTGAAGGGCGTAAATTTTTAGTCTTTGTGTTCCGAGTGAACTCATGAGCACGTGCAGAGCATTTTGCTGTCCATGCCGCAGACTTTCGCAACGCAAGCCGCGTTCAAGGGTGACCAGGCGATGCCGTCAGCGCAAAAATGGCGATACGAAATCACGCCACTCTTTTAAGCCGACGGTGGCAGTGTTGCGTCATGTTCGTTGTTCTGCCGCGCGGCCCTGCACTGTATGCAGCGCTGCAGGAAGCACTGTACTGATACAGCCAGGCCGCAGCGAGGAGGAAAAGACGCAGGGGCTTATCGAGCTGTCGGACTCTCGACCTCGGGGCCCAACTAAATCTGGCGGCGAAATATCGTGCACTGAAACGTGTCCATGAGAGAGTTACGCCAAAAGTCCACTGGACCAGAATTCACATCTTTTTTGACTTAAGGACTGAAAAGGGTTGAGTTCTGCCCTGTCGATTGTGGCAGTGTGAAAGTGTTTTGACACATTGAGGGGATTCTTTGTCGCGATTCATCTCTGCAGAAAATGCCTACCTGAAGAGTTACCGTCAACAAGGGCCGATCTATTTGGGCTTAAGAAGAAAGACCTTAGCAACATGTTTGACAAAAACTTGATTTTTGTGCATAAATGTTCCTTACTTTCTGAAAAATAACTAATCGAATTTTCAACAAAATTGTTGATAAGCCTTTGTTGACGACCCGAAAGTAGATCGGCCCTTGTTGGCTGTCTCTCCACGGATCGGGCTTTGAAGGCGGTAACTCCCCAGATAGGCCTTTCAGCAGGGATGGATCTTCGGGACATAGGCGTGTCAAATAGCGTGCGTGCTTGAGCAGCACGCAGCCCCTTCAATAACGAAGGAATCGCGCAGACAGGCTGCAGGGAATGTGGCCGGCAGACTGCGAGGTCTCGGTGGACTTCCTGCAGGGACTCACGTGAGTGCAGCGTGGTCACGTTGATGGCTGTCCACGGCCCGTCGCCTGCAGGGTTGACGGCGGCGACCCGGAGCTGCCAGCTCTGTCCGGGCGGCAGGTCTCGCAGGGCCAGCACCGTGGCCGTGGTGTTGCCAGCTCGGTCCGTGCTGCCGGCCTGCAGTCCCCGCAGCTGCCAGCGGTAGTGCTGCAGCGGGCCGCGCAGGCCCAGGCAGCTCCGCGGCGGCGACCAGCGCGCCACGACCGAGGTGTTGGAGGCGGAGACCGGGGCCAGGGCCTCCACTGGCACACCGGGCACTGCGGGCAGCACAGTGGCACAAAGCTAGTCTCTCCAACGAAGTGGGCATCCCTCTGACCAGGGCAGGCAACGGCGAAGGAAGCGCGTGAAGCTATGCTCGAGCGAGGTGCAGCGGTTACGCACTTGTTCGAGATTATGAAAACTCGGCCGCTGTTTGCAAAACGCTTTGCTCAGATCAAAAGAACATGAAATTTAGGGTGCATTAGGCCTAGTGGCTTGCCTTAGTCCCCTTAATTTAGCCCACACAAGGAAGGCAATTTTTACATTAGGACAGATGGCGCGGCCAAGATTTTTCCTAAATTTTCGAGTTTTCGTGTTTTCTGGTGAAAACCCTTCAATTTATTATGGGTAAAACAGGGAGTATCGAGGAAGGCAATTGGCCCAATGCACCCTTCGTTTCATGCTCTTTCCATCAGTGCAAAGCGTTTTGAAAACAAAGGCCTGGTTTTCAGAATCTCGAAGAAGTGCGTAACCCCTGCACCGAAGGCGCGAGCATCGCCTCACGATCTCCTTGGCCATTTCCACGCCCAGCTCTGCCTTAACCAAAGATACTCCAAAGCATTCATATACATCCACCAAAAGCAGACAAAATCCATAAAGTAGGGTTCATTGAGAGCAGCTAACTCTAAAGGGCGTATCCCCTAAAATACTGTCCTTGCCGGTCGACCCCGTCAAACCTACAAACTCAAGTGTGTACAAAGTACATTCCACCTGGAAACGACATCCATGCACACTCCGGAGCATGCCTGGCGTGTACACTCCAGGTTGCGAAGTACACGCCAGGGGGCACAAACCTGCAGTACGCTGAAGGTTCCTATTCTTGCATGATAGACACACTACAGGTATGCGCCTGGCGTGTACTTGGCAAGCATGCGCCAACCAGCAGTGTACATGCATGTTGTCTCCATGGAGAGTGGAGTGTACTTTGTGATTACGCACTTGAGTTTGTAGAGAAATTCATGGCGGAAAGCGAGCCAGTGCGAATGTTGCAACTAGGAAAAAAAAATTGCCCATCTGCAATTGTACCATGGTTATCGGGGGTTTTGGCCACGGCAAGTTGGTACGATCACCTCTAACATTACATATCTACCTGTCTACCAACCTCACACTTACAAATACAGACTTGCTAGTACACACGTACAAGCGCATATTTGGCAAGTACACCCAACTGCATGCTTGGCGCCGTACAACATAATGCCTCGCACGTGCGTTTGGACGCGTGTACTTGCTAAGTATTCATTTGTAAGTGCGTACTTAACCAAGAACTATGCGTTGGTAAGTGTGTACTTGCAAGCATGCATCTGTAAGTGTGCCTTCAGTGGACAATTAAGTTTGCGGTGTTGGGGTTGACGTGTGCCAGCCAACCCCAATTAGAGAGCACCGTTCCCCAGGCAGCCGGTTACCGTCCGTGGGCGTGGCGGCGTGCAGGGAGACGTGCTCGTCCTCCACGGCCACCGAGACGCGGTACAGGGCGCCGGCCTGCAGGCCCTGCAGCAGCGCGCCGCTCCGGGCAGGCTGGAGGAGGCCGGCCGGGCCGCAGTCCCCGGGGCAGCCCAGCGCGCGCACGCACTGCAACCAGGGTTCCACAGCCGTGTGCAAAGTGGCATATTTCAAAGCCGAATCGGACATTTATTTTTCCCCCGAATCAAATCGAATGTCTCCATTTCAAATCCGGTTCGAAGAAATAGCTATACAAGAATGAACGCAATCTTGAACAAAAAAGTAAGTTGGGGCAAGAAAATATTCTGAAAATCACAGAATGAAATGGAAAGGTAATGAATTATTTAGACGTGCTTGTCGTCACCTAAGCGCACTCCGCGCTTAACATTCAAATACGAACGGAAAGTGTTCGGTTTTCTCGAATCACTCAAATCCGAAACCTGATGTTTCAAAATCTATCCGAATCGATAGTACCTTCATTCGATTCGGGTTCAAAGGGTTCGCATGTCACTAGGTTCCGAGCAGGTCAAAAGACTTGCTTTTGGAATCTGTTTTCAAGTGACACTTGAACTGTGTAAATGTTGCATGTTTCAACGCATTTACTGATCAGAAAATCGATCAGTTTTAATACAGAAATAATTACTAAAACTACCGTACTAAAAATGGTTCCATCTTTGCGTTGACCGTTTATGATGGAAACGATCGGAAGGTAAGATTGGGCCAGAACAGAAGAGGACAGAAGAGTAAAGGTTCATCTGCCGAGGTGAGAGTGAAGAGGCTTCCCCGGTGAGCAGGACTAGCACTGCGGGGCGCCCACCTGGTACTCGATGGCTGCGGGCCGGCTGCTGTCCCAGGAGACTCGTAGGCCGTCCGTCGCCGCGGCCACCGCCACGTCACGCAGCAGCGCTGCAACAGCAGGGGTGTTCAAGTCCATTGGTTTATCAGGAGAAACGAAGCCGATGCTGAGAAAGCTCTAACTAAACTAATAGAGGTAGTTCCAAGAAACCAGTTTAAAGAGCATTAAACAAAATTCAGGGAATTTTTGGGAAGCGTCGACTCTTTTGTTTTACCTTTGAATCACTCTCTTTACCGGCAATTCATATAAAAAGAGGAGTGAAGCGTATTGGAACCCTTTAACAAACCATACAGAAAGATAAAACTTAAATTTGCTAAATTTTCGATGGAGTCATGCAAACTGTGCTTCATTTATGACCTCTCTCAGTCGAAATTTAGACCGTAAAAGGGGTCAAACGGAGTTATGATCATTTTCCATGAGGATTCTCTGTCATTGAGTTAAATAATATTGATAAGGTTTTTAACTATTCTCGGGCACAATAATTGAATAGAAACTCAAATTGGATGGAAGTCGAGACATTTCTCTGTTCCGCTTTCTTGGTGCGTATGGCTCATCCTGGCGTTGGGCTCCAGGCACACAGTCGCACTGTTTGAATAGCAATGCTGGCAGCAGGTTCCCCGCGTGCGGCAGCGCGTGCTGCCTGCTCACCGGGCGGCAGCGTGCGCACGCGCGTGTGCGGCACGCTGTGGAAGGCCTGCAGCGCGGCGTCCAGCAGCAGGGCCCTCACGTCCACCACGGCGTCGGCCGGCAGCCCGTCCAGCGAGAAGGCGGCGGAGGACGGCGGCAGCACCGGCCCCGTCGTCCAGGGGCCGCCGGGGACGCGGTGCTGCAGCGCCAGGAAGCGCGCCTCGCCGCTGCCGGCAGTGTTGCCGTCCAGCCGCACCCACCCCGCCACGGAGTGCGTCGTCACGGCGGACACGTTGGGCGCCGACACCAGGTGCACCAGCTCTGCAACGCAAGCCTTGCATGTTCACCACGTCGCGCCTTATGAATAGTTAGCACGTTCAAAAGGGTAAAGAATAGTTGATTCCATCTCATTCGCGTAATATTTTGTTAAAACACTGCAAAAATGGGAGGAAGGACATGGTTGGACACTCATTCACTGCACGAAAAAATGTGAAACGTACGACAAAGATTGTAGAAAATAGTAAAACGATGATTGTGGAAAGTTCAATCAGAATGGTTAAAAGTACGAAGTGACCTGGACTCGTACCGAAACGTCACTGGGCTGAGGGGTCCACCACTGAGCTCTGGAGGGTACACAGGATTACTCATTACCAGTAGTTACCTACAAAAATACGCAGAAAACTCAATTTTGTCCAGGTAAGATAATTTTTGACCTATTTTCATAAGAAAAACGCCCCACAGCCGAGAAAGCAGCAAAAATATCTAGTTTCGGCATGTGATCACCAATGATTACTGGACGAAATGTACACACGATTACCAGAGTGGTGGACCCCCCGCTCTGGGCCCCATTGTACTTTGTACAATAATCGTTGTACTTGTACAAAAGTTGTTATACTTTGAAAAAAAAAAACAACAACAAAAACTGACTTAAGAATTTGCCAGAACTACCACCATCACCAGGACGTTTTCGCACCAACTGTAGCAGTTGCCGGGGAAAGGCCGAACAAACTCAAATGTGTGCATGGCACATAGTTTTAAATGTGTGCCTTATGCACACCGTTAAGTCTGCAGCCACACTGTAGGTACTGTGTTCTAAACAGCTGTAAACAGTTTTCTTCTAAGCCAGACACTTGAGATCAGCGCGCCTGACAAGGGAAGTGTCCCAGGCGTTACATCCAGATGTTGACCAAATTTTGGGAATCTTTTGCGAGGGGTGAATCACTAGTGTACTCGTGTGTACAAATTGGCCTGTACTCAGTGTACTCTCAACTTAAAAAAGAGTAAAATTCGCTCCTTTTTTGCACGATTTGGCGTTGTTTGTCGTATTAAACGCTAAATAAAGCCTAAAAACCTTTATAAATGTGAAATTTATTGAGTGAAAGTTGTACTCACCCGTACTCATGTACTCATGTGTACACCAGAACGCTGAGTGATTCACCCCTCGATCTTTTGTACTATAAAAGAGATTAATTTTCCGCATAAAAGTTCCTGCTGAGATATATTACAACACCCTTTAAAATGGATTCGATTTAAAAAAAAAAAAAAAAAAAAACTAGCAAAAACTAAAAAAAAACAATTTTGACCAAAAAGTTTCAATATCATCTGAAACGTCCAGGAAAGTGAAAATTTTCGATTTTGGAGCAAAAAAAATTTTGGCAATTGAAATTCAATTCACCTTGAGAAAATTCAAAAACATAATTTTGACCAAAAAAGTCTAAAACTTGTCTCAAACGTCTGGAAATGTGGAAAATTTTTTATTTTAAAGAAGACGAATTTTCTGTCTCTAAAATTTACTCTAAGACGCTCCCTCCACTTTCTCACGCGCGCTGCACTCCGTCATATGAACATATCACTAGGAAACCGGGAATGTGAAGTCACGTCCCTTTAAACGTGAATCGTGTCACGTTCGTGAAGGCGAATCGGCTGCTTTCGGGCCCGGATGAGGCCAGATTCCGCCCGATTCACGATCAAACGAATGTGACACGATTCACGTTGAAACGAACGTGACGTCACATTCTCGGATTCCCAGTGATTCTTTAGCCGCTTTGAATGCCAATAATTGATGCGCCTTTACCTTAAACCTTCGTTGGCTTGCTATTGTTTGGCGCTTCGGTCTCCGGCGCGGCGGTACCAAATTTTGGCAAGCTGGAGAGTGTTTTAGGGCAAGACTTGACTATTTTTGGCATTCACATGGAACGGCAAAGTAGCGGAGAACGGAACCTAACCTAACCAAAGAATTCCTTTCAAAAACCGTTAGTACACATTTATCATGACTCCGCCAATAACGTTACAGTGCACACAGAATAGTCAAATTTTACTTTAAATCTAAAGAGAGTCCAATACTTAACAATAAACAAACCAATATTCGAGAATAAAGAACGACCAACTTTTTGCTTCAAAGTATGATTTTTTCTTCTGTTCCCGTTTTAGTCCCTAACAACATCGAGTTAAATAATTATTTTTGTTTTGCCGTAAAACCTCAATTTTTTCCCCAAAAAAAAAACATTTCTGGACGTTTCAGAACTTTTACAGTCACTCTGGTCAAAATCAATTTATTCACCAAAAACAAAATTTCGTAACGTTTCAAACTGTTTGAAAACTTTTTGGACAGAAGCTTTGCTTCATCATTGTAAATCTTAAAACAAAACCACATTTTTTTTTAAAGTTTTGCACGTGTACTTCGCGAATTTATGATCAAAATTATGTTCTACAATGTTTTTTTTAGAGTGAAAACAGTTCAGAGGACCAAAACACAACGAGTCTCCAAAACCGAAAATTTTGACATTCCTGGACGTTTCAGATGTCTTTTTGGTCAAAATAATGTTTTTAAATTTTACTCGAAGTGAATAAAATTTTATGGCGCAAAAACGTTTTTGCTCCAATGCTCAAAATTTTCACTTTTCTGGACGTTTTAGATAATTTTGAGTCTTTTTGGTCAAAATTATTTTTTTTTTTAGTTTTTGCTAGGTTATTATTTTTTTTAAATCGAATCCATTTTAAAGGGTGTTGTAATATATCTCAGCAGGAACTTTTATGCGGAAAATTAATCTCTTTTATAGTACAAAAGATTCCCAAAATTTGGTCAACATCTGGATGTAACACCTGGGACACTTCCCTTGTGAGCGAGACCTACATGGGCACATTGTTTTAAATGTGTGCCAACAGTCACACACTCTGCATAAAGGCTCATTCAAAACAATGTTCCTTGCACTCACTTGCGTGTGCAGGGTGAGCGAGTCGGTGGCAGATCTATGTTTAAGAAAGAACCGCCGGCAACGTTTAGCGTTCAAACTGACACACTAAATTTCTATGTACTTTTTTGTGCCCAAGATTCGCACAAAATTGTGCATGCTTTTTGAAATGCACGAATTTGTGCGTAACTTAGTACGAAAGAGTGCGTTGTTGTGCATAAAATTCGTGCATATTGAAACGGATGCACAACTTTGTGCAAAGGTTATGAACAAAAACGTAAATGGTAATTTAGTGTGGACAGCAAGACTGCCACGGTTTTGAAGATGCGCACAACAAATCTTGTCCACTTTCGAGCCCAGGCTGCGTGTGAATGCAGCCGGAGTGTTTGGAGGAGGCGGGAGGAGTGCAGCGGGCGAGACTCACCTCGCTGGCAGGAGGCACCGTGGAAGCCGGGCAGGCAGCCCTGCAGGCACTCGCCGGTGTAGGGGTCGCAGCCACCCACGCACTGGCCGCACCGCAGCGCGCAGCCCGCGCCGTACCAGCCGCCCCGGCACACTGTCAAGGGCTACACTGTACACTCAGGGCGAACGAGTCATTATCAGGACCGGAGTCTTGGGCGAGGTATTCTTTAATACTCAAATTTGGGTAAAGAAGGTTTTCTCACTCAAATTTAAGTGCTAAGACCATGTAGCTTTGTAGGAAGCTGGTACACCCTTTAACGCCCAAATTTACCCAATTTTGGGTGAAAAAATGATTCTCACTTAAATTTGGGTGAGAAAGTATATCTCGCCCAAAATTGGGTATCGATGAAGACTCTTGCATTTTCAGTCTGAGGAGCAGAGCCCCTCCTGCATGAATAAAAAAAACCGAATGCTGTTCAGACTTTTGATTACTCAGATTTGAATACGGATTTCTGGGAAAGATGCCTTCAGCGGGCAAGCGCCGCAGGTCAAGGTAGGTGTAGACGACTGGCGTGGATTGTCGGAGATGGCGCAGCATCGCCGCCTGCTACAAGACACGGTCTGGCGTACACCTTGTTTTATGTGTATTAAGTATGTACTTAGGTTCAGCTATACGATATTAAATTTTGATTAACATGACGTTGAAAAGAAGAGAGCACTTGTAAATAATATATTCAAAGTGAACAAGGATAACGTTTGCCTGTACATGAATCACATTTATCTTAAGTAAGAAATAGATAAAGGCCCTGATTGGCTTAATGTAAATGAATAAAGCGGACACATATGGCCTATAAATGCAGTATGCTGGTTTTGCCCAAAATATTCATACATTTAAAAGATGTGAACGCGGGCATGCACGTAGTTTTTACTGCATACATGAGAGGGAACGTAGCTTTTGCTGTAAACATTGCAACGATGAACTCGTTGCGGCAGCGTACTTGCCGCTCCTTGCCAGAAAAGCAACCGACAAATCGATGAGCAGGCACCACGCTGCAATTCGCTGTTGCAGAGATTCGTAGCCTCAGAAACCGTCACTCTTGGAACAAAATGCAGCTCATAAGCACGTTATCCCTTTGAATTTGCATAGGGAAGGCGTTCCATGGCACATTTACACAATATTAATCGACCTTCGCCGATTTTGTTCATATTTTGTTTAAATATTGCTCTTATTAGTAGGATGATCCACGCGAAATCTCACAGCCGCAGCCCTACACTTATAAATGCGCTGTGCGTACTTCCCATGCATTTGTAAGTGTATACACAGATAAGTAGCGGTGCTGCACTCACCCTGGCCGCAGAGGGGCCCGTGCAGCCCCGCTAATGCACTCACCCTGGCCGCAGAGGGGCCCGTGCAGCCCCGCTAATGCACTCACCCTGGCCGCAGAGGGGCCCGTGCAGCCCCGCTAATGCACTCACCCTGGCCGCAGAGGGGCCCGTGCAGCCCCGCTAATGCACTCACCCTGGCCGCAGAGGGGCCCGTGCAGCCCCGCTAATGCACTCACCCTGGCCGCAGAGGGGCCCGTGCAGCCCCGCCGCGCACGTGCATTGGTCCCCCGCGCAGAACCGCACCCCGCCGCAGCCCCTGCCGGCGGTGGCCAGCGTCTCGGAGCAGCGCAGCGCGCAGGCCTCGCCGAAGCGGTCCGGGCCGCACGCTGGGGGCCAGAAGGGAAGGTCAGGGCGCTGTGGCTGCTGGGCCGCCCCGGAGTGCAGGGCAGCGCCGTGGGCCGACTACGCTCACACACCACATTGCAGGCACTGTTCTGATCGGGCGCCATTGTGGCTGGTTCCATTGGATTGGTCCTTGAGTGCACTCAGCAATTATTTTTAGCAGATGATAACCGTTAATCTTTAAACATACCTAAAACTACAAGACACATGAAGGTGTCAGCTTGCTTTTACTCTCGAGTCGAGAAACCAAGCGTCTATCCTAACAATAATATGGGGCGCGTGGCCGGGGCGGGATAGTACGTGCGTGCGTGTCGCGCAGTCTACGCGGAACAATGACACTTGCTCCCCGCGCACAGCACGAGCAGCACCGGCCCTGCGCGCAGGCGCTGTCCAACAGCGGTAATCCCTCCTCCCACACAGCCCACGTGCCCCCTCCCCCCCCCCTCCAGTGCAACGGGCGCTACGGTACTCGGGTGGTGCGACACGGCGCGCTCAAAGACGCTATGACACAGGACACGCCAGTTTGTTTATTTACCATACGCAATCACTGTAATAAGAGCATACTATTGCCATAACTACTCCATAAGACTGTCCCAGATGTATCATCTGCTTCCATAAACGTTCCTTGAATGGAGATTTTTTTTTAAGTCTCGGCCCCCGCTAAATCTAGAGCGCCCACGGGAAGGGGCTCCGTGGTTGCTGCCTGGCCGCGGCTCTGCGCGCCAAGTGTCTCACCCTGG
The DNA here is from genome assembly GCA_030522485.1 of Stenchaetothrips biformis. NCBI lineage: Eukaryota > Metazoa > Arthropoda > Insecta > Thysanoptera > Thripidae > Stenchaetothrips > Stenchaetothrips biformis. Next base: position 1,520,591 of record CM060099.1, on the reverse strand, counting down.
CTTTGTGGGAAGGGCTTTAAAAAACAAATTCAATCAGTGCATGAATCGACTCTTTCTGAATCCATCTGTGCCAACCAAATTCGCGTCTGATCTAAACTGTGGCTGCAAACGGTGTGCGAACACAAAAAATAACATGGGACTTTTTTTGTTCCATGAATAATGCAATTTTAAGCGAATCAGTCGGTGATACAATTTTGCGTCCACCAGGTGATACAAATTGTCTAATGATTATTGCAAATTGCTATTTTTTTGTACAATTTGTATCACCTGGAGGACACAAACTTGTATCACCGACTGACGTGCTTAAAATTGCATAATTCATGGGACAAGTAAAGTCCCATGACATTGGAGGGCCAAGGCGGCATTCCGACGGCGCCCCAGTGCACCCTCCCCTGGCTGCTGTGGCTGCGGCACGCACCGGTCTCGCAGGAGGGGCCGGCGAAGCCTGGCGGGCACTGGCACGCGCCGTCCCTGTAGTCGCCGCCGTTGCCGCAAGGCGGCGCTGCGGGCAGAGGGCATGGGACGTTAGGATAGTGGTGGGCTGCTGCAGTGCGGGCCGCGGGGCTGCCTCTCACCTGTCTCAGGGGCCGGCGTCACGAGGGACAGTCCCCACCTCCCAGCTCGCACTGAATGATCCAGATCTGCACAGTAAAATCACAGAGTGGTTTTGAGAGAGGCGGGCGAAAGCGTGGGCAGCACGCGGCATCGCGGCGGCCACATACAAGCGGGACGAAGGACCGAAGTGAGGAACGGGAACGGCGAGGAACAAGTGTCATAGTTTCCAGGCCTTAGTAGAAACAAATAATGTTAATAAGTTGAAAGTTTAACTAGAAGACACACTTTCAATGTGTTCCTATTTTGCTATGTTACATTTTTGACTGACTTCTTTGACTCCCCGTTAAAGTGTCCTGAATTTCCCCATCCCATAGGAATCGCACTGCCGTGACGAGCAGCGCGAGAAAGCAGTGCAGGCACTCACCTGTGAACTGCACGGGCATGTCGGTGCCCCAGTTCCACGGCCTGACCCTGAGCGTGGCGTAGTCCGCCTCCACGGGCACCTCCACCACGTCGGCCGGCCGGCCCTGCCGCCACACGGCGAGCTGGCCGGGCCGGTGCCGCACCTCCAGCACCACCTCGCCGGGGCGGAAGGCTTTGCTGCCTATATAGTGGCCCTGCACAGAGAGCACGCGGTGAGACGCCTTGGCAGTGGGCCGGCCCGCCCGGGAACACTCACCTTGACGAGGGTGCCGCCCCTGCCGAGGCGGTTGCAGCCCGTCCATGTCGTGTATCTCAGCGTGCCGTCGTGCCCCTCGCCCCACAGCCACACCTTGCTGCAGTGCTGGCCGCCGCACAGGTGCAGCTCGATGAAGCTGTGTTCCTCCGCGTACTGCACGCGGGCCGTGACCGAGGCGTTGGCCGGCAGCGCCACCGTGGGGAGCGCTGCGAACAGAGGGCGGCACTGCGTCACTCGGCCTGCAGCGGACCGGCGCGGCGACGCGGCCTCCAGCACAACGAGGCTGGGCCGCTGGAAGCCGCGGAGGCGCGGCGACGCGTCAGTCAAGAGTGCCAGCCGTTCTATGTAAATACTGGCACCTTGAACAAACACAGTGTCTTCCGGCCTACATTATTTGTATTTTTGTGTGAATCCAGGGAACTGACAGGCGTTCAATGGAGTCCCTTCGCAGCCTCGTGAATCTCCCTAACAGCGCGGACCTGGCCTTCTGCTTCCGAGCGTTGGCAGCGTGCCCACGTGTTGAGGCTGGGCAGGGTTTGCTGCCGTGGCGCACTCACCGTCGCAGCCTTCCTCGTCGGAGCCGTCGCCGCAGTGACTGTAACCGTCGCACCGGGAGGCTCCCCAAACACACTTGCTGCCGTCCTTGCACTGGAACAGCAACGACCCGCACCGGCCGGCCGCTGCGGACAGAGAGGCCGTGAGACGGGGCGCTGCGGACACATTCAGGCCCTCCTGGCGGTGGGAGTCTCTCTGCACGACGCTGTGAGACTGGTGTGCGCACACTTCCATCACTCTGGAAGTCTGACAAGGATATGTTCCAGGAAAGAAGAGCCCATGAGGCATTTTTTTAAGAAGTCCGGTCCAGGTACACGACCGGCGGCGATTTCGCCCATTTTCTAGTCGAAGGTATTCATGGGTCTGAAAAACGCTCTAAAATTTTATGTCCGAAAAATGAACGGTTTGGGAGATACGGCCAATGATCGATTTCTCTGACAACTTTTTGGACTTTTTTGCTAAAATTGAAGTAATTTTTTTTTTCTCGTCCGCTATCGGCTTGACTTGGCTGCAAATGTGGTTTCTTACGTAAAATCGCACTTTTGAGGCGTTTTATGAAAGTTTTGGGGTTTCTGTGTTCGACATCGATTTTGATCTATCTGACCAATATTATGCGTGTATGAAGGACTCATCTAACATATTTCACAAGAAAAGTTCGAGTATGATGCAGGTTCCGACAAACGACCCCAATAGGTGAAAATGACGATTTTTCTCAAAAAAGTCGCCCTAAACATCCCCCTTCTTTGAGTGTGGCACTGCCGGGCAGTGCCCCAGTGAGAGACGATGCACTCGCACAGTCACCCCCGCTACAGAAGCAGGCCACGTGATTGAGCCCCTGGAAAGGCCGCGGAGCGGGTACACACACTGGAAAGCGCCTGCGATCGCAGGGTAGGCAAGCCCGCCGCGCGCCGCTGTGCGCCTGGTGGGCTACCTTGTCGGGCGCTCGCTCCGGCAAGCTCGGCCAGCAGCGTGCGGGGCAAGCGGGGCCCTGCTCCCAGCGCCGCCCACGAGGACCGGCTCACAGTGGGCCAGACGACCGGCACAGGCGGCCAAAACTCTGGACGCGTTTTCAACTCCAGCTAGAGTCGCTTAATCACTGAAAATGTTACGGTCGGACTCATGGCCAAATTTTGGCGTGACAAAAAGGCACGCCAAAAATTGGCGTGACAGGAAATTCACGCCGAAAAATGGCATGACATGTGAGTCACGCCGTCATGTGGCGTGAAGAGCAGAACGTTTTACGAGAAAAGTCATGCCAAAAACCGGCATGACAGGAAATTCACGCCAAATCTTGGCGTGAATTTCTGAGTAACGCCGATTTTGGGCATGACTTTTTGTCATGCCGTTTTTTGGCGTGACACTTTATTCACGCCCCTAAAACGGCACGAAGTCACGCCGATAGATTTTCACACTCTCAGACTCGTATTGACTTTTTATCTCTTGCCAAAAAGTTTTTTGTGCAAACGTCTTATGTACTATTTTCTATTTAGCTTTGCATGTTTTTGTCCATTATATGGGGTATTTAGTCCATTAAACCTTACTTTTTGTCAATTGCTATGTACTTTTTGATTTCTACATAATCTATTGACTATTTCATCTTAAAAACGATCAAAATTGTGCATAGCTAAAGAGAAAATAGTACAATTTACGTTTGCTCAAAAAGCTCCATAAGCCAGAGACATAAAAGTCCATATGAGACTGAGAGTGCAGTGATGGGACTCGAACCGAAAATGTGGCCCGATCAATGGATTGCTCTCCGAACGAGGAATCCATTAGTGGGGTCACACGTTCGGTTCGAGTTCGAGCCACCCGCAAACCTCAGAAATTTTTAAACTAAATAGTGGATCACTTTCAAGCACAAAAGGCTCCAACTCATCGCGCAAAGCGCGTCTCTCTGGGACGTACTGTTTGGTCACGAGGGGGCAGGGACATCAAATTGTAACATTTCTTTTGTCTCATTGATCGCGCCATATGATCAAAACTGAACACAAACAAACCCTGTAGCATGCAAGAGGCACGGATCGACCGGGGGCAAGTTCGCAAGTTGTGTCATCCTACCTAGCGAATCATCTCACTCCAGCCTACCCCCCCCCCCTCTTTCCTCTACCCAGGGCGTGGAAATGGCCAAGGAGATTGTGAAGCGATGCTCGCGCCTTCGGTGCAGGGGTTACGCACTTCTTCGAGATTATGAAAACCAGGCCTTTGTTTTCAAAACGCTTTGCACAGATGGAAAGAGCATGAAATGAAGGGTGCATTAGGCCAATTGCGTTCCTCGATACTTCCTGTTTTACCCATAATAAACAAGGTGGGTTTACGCCAGACCGTGTCTTGTCGTAACAGGCTTCGCGATGCTGCGCCAGTTACGACAATCCACGCCTGGCGTTACACCTACCTTGGCCTGCGGCGCTTCCCTGCTTGCCTTCGGCAAGCTGTCTCAAGGATTTTTGAGGCATTGAGTAATGCACCACGTGAAATCTGCAATAAAATTTTTTAGTCGGTCGATCCCCTTTTTTTAAGATCCTGATTCGGCAAACTGATGAAGTCGGGCTCCTAGACCCCCCTTCCGACCCCTCTTTGAAAAGTTCTTGCCAAAACCTATCGAAATCTGCAATAAAAATTTTTAGTCGGTTGATCCCCTTTTTTCAAGATCCTGATTCGGCCAACTAATGAAGTCGGGCTCCTAGACCCCCCCTTCCGACCCCTCTTTGAAAAGGTCTTGCCGAGACCTATCGAAATCTGCAATAAAATTTTTAGTCGGTCTACCCCCTTTTTTCAAGATGAAGGGTCGAAGTTGATTATGTTAGTAAATCGGGCCGAGGTAGCCAATTCGCAGTTAAAAGTTTGGTCAGGGGGTCGAAATTGATTTCATTTTCGTCATCAGGAACTTCAAAAACATAAGAAACCATGTAAAAATGTCTCTAAAATATAAAATCACTAAAAAGTTGCACTTTTTCTGCCGTTTTTTTTAGTGTTTTTTCGTTGGTACGACTGAATAATTTGAGATAGAGAGCTGAATTTCGGCGTGTGGCGAGCCAAGGATATATTTAACAACCCTGCAAAATCTCGTCCCGATCGGCCGAGCCGTTTGGGAGGAGTAGTGCGGACACACAAACAGACAGACGGACAGACAGGAAAAGTTTTTCAACCCCAGTGAAGCAACTGGCTTCGCTAATCGCTCAGCCAATTAAATGGTTTTCACCGAAAAACACGAAAACTCGAAAATTTAGGATAAATCTTTGCCTTGCCATCCCAATGTAAAAATTGCCTCCCTTGTGTAGGCCAAATTGAGGGGACTCAAGCAGGCCACTGGGCCTAATGCACCCTAAATTTTATGCTGTTTTGATCTGCGCGAAGCGTTTTGCAAACACCGGCCTAGTTTTCATAATCTCGAACAAGTGCGTAACCGCTGCACCTCGCTCAAGCATAGCTTGACGCGCTTCCCTCGCCGTTGCCACCCCCTGATCACAGGGTGCGGCATGCTCCGAGCAGCGTGCGTTGATGGAGGGCAGGGCCGGTCGCCGAACGACGCGGCAGGGAAGAACAGCGGAGACAGGGGGCGCCCTGCTTGGCCCCGCACACAGGCGGCAGTGGGCGGTGGCACGCCGCACTCTCAAGATACTACTGAGCTTTATCTTCGTAATACAAACAAAAGGCTTAGTATTATAGCAGCACAGCAAAGGAAGTAACCTACTGTGAAGAATTCTCAGTAACTTGTAACCAATTTCTTCTTCGAACAATTTTAATTGTATTATGATACATTTATGTTGCAAAGTACTGAGAATCAGCTCAGTATCATAAAAACAGCACGGCATTTCTCAGTAGGAAATTGGGAGTGCGTTGAGCTCGCATCCAGCGCCAACCTGTAAGAGACAAGCGCTGGAACGAGATGCAGCGCCCGCGGATAGAGGTGCCGAGCGCGGGACGGGCAGGTGCTGCCTGGGCATCAACTCCTGCAGGGCAAGACGCCGCGCGCCGACCCGAACAGCAACGACAAGGACGGAAGAGCGCACACTCAAAAGTATGTACTAAGGATTTTTCTTTATATTACTAAACAAAGGTTTGCCCGAGTCTTGTATTACAAAACATACTTTCGTATTATTAGAAAACACGGTGCAGTTGTATTACAAAACTATTTTCTAGTAATACGAAGCTGTCTGATTTGTATTACAAATGTTTTCTTCGCAATACAAAACATTTTAGATCGCGGTACAGTACGAAGACGTGACAAGAACCACCAGAAAATGTTAAGACGCAATTTCTTTTGTAATACAAAGAAAAGTTTCGTATTACAAAACTCAGAGTTTTGTTATACAAGAGAATAGTATTATAATACAACTGCATCGTGTTTTCTAGTAATACAAAAGAAAGCTTCGTAATACAGAAGTCGTTCGTAGTACAAACTTTTGAGTGCAGGCGGCTAAAACTTCTGCCTCATTTAGAGCTCGAACTTCGCTAAACAGGACTTGAACCGAACGTGAGACCCCACTAATGGATTCCTTAGTCAAAGAGCAATCCATTGATGGGGCCACATGTTCGGTTCGAGTCCCATTAAGCGACTCTGGCTGGTACAGATTCACCCAAATTTCGTTTCAGGGTCGACCCATCGTTCAGGAAAACGCTCATAATTTTTTGAGTCAAACGGTTCAGCCAGGTTTTTTTTTTAGTATACCTTAAAACACTTACACAACAAACCAAATCGTCTCGTAATTACACTCTGTGCGGTTGCATGTGGTTGCGTGTCCTTCGCCAAGTATGCATTCCTTCAAATTAAGTGTGCTTTCAGCAAACAGGTTTGGATGGCAGACGCAGATTAAAGGGGGCTGCCAATTCCCCCTCCCCCTTCTTTTAGGGAACAAGATGGCCGCCTACAAGGAAAGCAGCATACACTCCTTTGCCTCTGTAAAAGGGCAAAACCGCTTCATTACCCCCGCTCCCTTAAAAAACATCATGGATCCGCGCCTGTTGAATGGCATGGTTTCTGCAAAGTTCCACTAGGTTCCACTTGGTGGCTCGCAATCTGGTTGCTTGACGGTAAACTCCACACGTTCCCAGCCACTTTCACTTTCAACACAATGTCGGCACAACAATCGGCCAGGCGGTGAGTCTGCAGGACGGCATACCCAGCGAGAAGGCGGCGGCCGCGAGGACGAGCAGGACGATCAGGACGAGGGACTTGGCGGCCATCCTCTGGGCAGGCGGTAGCACCACTGCCGGTGCTGCTCCACTGGCTGGCCGCGTGCGCCGCGGACGCTGCGATAAGGGGGTCAAGGCGACGGCGCGGCCACGAAGAACAACAACAGGAAGGGGGCAAAGTGCGCGCTGCGAGGAGGAAAAGAAGCAAGTGCACTCACAAAGTTTGAAATGAAATCTATCATTCTTCTTGCCACCCTCAAGCAGACTGCACCAAACCACTGACCTGGAGAGAATATTCCTGACTGACGGGGTAACAGGGGAGGGGGTTGAAACGCGTAATCGTTTTCACTTCCATTATCCGCATTTCACTGTGTAGGCACTCCAGAGCTATTTCAAACATTCTTAATTGTTTTAAAACTATCTCAGAACGCATTTAGTGACCATTCTGCTCTGTAATTTGTTTTATTTGCGAAACTGCTGTACCGTATTTAAGACTCGGCCGACTCGGCCGCGGGAATGAAAAATTGGTACAGCGGTGCACTGTTACGAACCAAACAACGCTAATAACCCGCTTCAAAAATATGTCATGAATATTTCCAAATATGCAAATTGTTAAAATAAGATAAACTCCCCCTGTGGGAGCTTTAAGAGGTGTTCGGTGCAAAATTTGGTTAGGTGTTGGTTGGTGTTGTAGTTGGTGAGAAACGTGAGTGAGTACATACAGAGGGACAGGGAGACAGACAGACACACGACGAGTCACTTTTTGGTGCGCCTAAACACAGCAAGGGCCCGCAATCGCTCGCCAAATAAAAAAAAAACTATCCTGCGACAAACTCATACGGCCACTATGAGCCTAGAAAAAAAAAAGAGAGAAAAAAACCCGAGACAAACTCATAAGGCTACTTCGTGCCTTAAAAAAAGAAAAACTGAAGAAAATTTACGATTAACCTATGCAAGATAATACAAAATGATTTCCTTACTTCTAAATTTTTTCCAAAGTGAGGATAAAAATTATGAAAATTATCACTGACATAAGAGCTTTATGCCTCAACAGCAACCAGGGAGCTAACCATTGTAATCTGCTTCCATTTACGTACCTTGAATGCAATTGTTTTCTAATCAACCTTAAACAAGGTAGGTGTACGCCAGACCGTGTCTTGTCGTAACAGGCTTCGCGATGCTGCGCCAGTAACGACATTCCACGCCTGGCTTGCGGCGCTCCCTGCTTGCCTTCGGCAAGCTGTTTCACGGTTTGTTGAGGCAATAATGAGTGATAAAGGGTCGAAATAGACTATTTTAGAAAATTCGGGTCCCAATGCGGTTGAAACTTTGGTCGGGGGTCGAAATGGATTTCATTTCCGTCATCAGCACCTTTTAAAATATACGAATCGATGTAAAAATGTCTTAAAAATGTGAAGTCACTAAAAAGTTGCACTTTTTCTGCCGCTTTAATAGTGTTTTTTGTTGTTACGACTGAATGAATTGAGATAGGAAGTTGGATTTTTGCGTGTAGCGAGCTAAGGACAAACCTAGTAACCCTGCGAAATTTCAGTCAGATCGCCCGAGCCGTTTAGAAGGAGTAGTGCTGACACACAGACAGACAAAACTTTCCAACCCCAGTGGAGTATCTGGCTTCCCTAATCGCTCAGCCAATTACAGTGTGGGTACAAATGTCCGATTCCGTCTTCGCAACATAACAGCTCATGGAATAGTCGGACACAGCCAAACTATGGCATGGCAAAAAGTCACGCGACACCAGGAAATTTTTTTTTCTACGCAACGGACGAACTTTTTCTTTGCAATTCGATTAAAAAAAGTTCGCAAAGGAAGTTTGAAAGACAAAGCCAGTTAAAACTTCGTGCTCCGTCGTACTTTTCTTTGCAAGCTGTCAAGAGTGCAAAAAGTAGGCAGTCCCGTTACACATTACTGGCAGGTGGATCTCTCCCAATTCGGCCTAGAGGGCGTTTGCCGCGCTTGAGAAAAATAAAGGTTTGGAGGAGATAAAACGAGAATTTTGTGGTGCGCAATAATTTTGTTTGAAGGATCGGATGCGGTATTTTCGTCCCAAGTATGCCCAATTCGGTTGGGGGTCAAAAATTTACATTTGATTTAGTATTGAAATGTAAGACACACGCGGCGCACGATGGGCTGCCTACGTCCAGGCGCTGAGGCTGGGTCGGTCCGTCACGTCCGCGGTTCTTGCGGTTACGCACTGATTTCACTGAAAATAAAAAGGTCGGACTTCCGACCCTTTAAGGGGTGTACTAAAATGTTGAATCGAAAAAAGGGTCATACACAAATGCATGACCGAAGAAAAGGTCAAACACCAATATGACCGTTGTAAATGTCATACAAAAATGAATGATCGTTGTAAAGGTCATACACAAATGTATGACCGAATAAGGGTGATACTTTTTTTGTATCACCGGTGAAGGCTGATATATCCCCAAGCTAAATAAGGGCCAACCTCGCCAATGTCTGACCTTTCTTTGGTCATACATTTGTGCAATGTCAGTGTTGGCGGTTGTTTGCGTGATTCGAAAATACCGGTCTTTGCAGGCCTGGAAAGGGGTATTGAAAAACACGATTTTTCGAAATTCATACCGGCGCAAGCGGAAAATTGTTTTTTTTTTATCTATTTGATGAACCTACACTGAAACTGAGACCGGTCAAATAATATTTAGGGGTCGCCAATGTTTTTCTAAGGTCCAATTTTGACCCTATTTTGCTGAAATCCGTTTATGATTGCGTTCTGAGTTCCAGAGGAACCGGGACGAGACGGAGCACACCACACTCGATTGTTTCTCTTTCTACTAAGTAGGGCGAGTCTAACGAGACCTCGTGGGGTCCGACCGGACCTCTCTGGGCAAATTGGTAGCGTTGTTTTCGTTTAAAAAGTGCGTTTTATTCACTTTTTACAAGTTTGGAATTTTTTACCCGGTTTATGGCTGCAAAGAAATATGTGACCTCAACGCAACGTTATAGATAAAAGTCTCAGCTTTCCAATGCCATGTCGGAAAATGCTCTACAACCCTTCGTTTGAGAGGTTCAAGCTATAAACGAATGACATGTCACTCAAAATTGCAGTAAAAATCATGTTTTTTTGTTAATTACAGATAGTTCTAGTGTATTAGGGTACATTGGCGTTGGGTAAATGATTGAAATATTACGAAATGTTCAAATTTCAATTCAGAAACTTACAGTAGATGTTTTCCTACAAGAAAATCTTCATGTTGAATCAGTTGAAATGCCATTTAAGATGAACAAACGTTTTGACGCAAAACAACCCAAACAGCTGCCCAAAGGGTGTGACCGTGACCGAGCCCCTGCTGTACTAAGATTCAGGATGGAAGAAGCCGCTGGGCCTGCTGGCTACGCATCCCCAGCTACCGCAACAACATTTGTGACCTGGCCCGTCCGGCCCCATTGACACACCCCGAGGACCCCGCCTCATTGCGCGGGTGGAGAGCGACCCGTTGAATCGTAATGGGCTTGTAACTGTGGCACAAATCAAGACTTAATATATTAAAAAAATTTAGGAACTGATCAAAGTTTTGAAATAACCATAAAAATTTATGAACTTTTGTGAAAACGGCGTGTTGCTACGACAATTTTAACCTATGAAACGGTGTCTAAAAATAACGACTGGAACCTCCAATTTTTTTTTTTAAATTGCTTAGATTTTTCCTATGGGTTTGAATCTGCATTTACTTTACAGCAAAATTACAATTTTGAACTAATTTCAAGAGATTTTACAACGCTCATTAAAAATGCAAGGAGACAAAAGGACTGGCTGGACCCCAGCCCGCACCCTCCCCCACACCACGCCGGAGTAGTCGGCCGTCAACCACCACCGCGCTACGCCGCGGCTTCTTCCATCCTGAATCTTAGTATAGTTGCAAACATGACCAGCAAGCAGCTCCCGAGTAAAAATAGAAGGCTGCAGAAAGGCTGACGAATGGCTGACGCATGGCTGTATGGACCGTTTTTTGGCTGTATGCATGGCTGCCGTGGCTGCGTTGCAGCCATGTCGCAGCCATAGCGACGTCCTGGACTTGCAGCCATGCACGCTGCAGTGGCTGGTCTGGCTGTTTCACGGAGCGCTTTGGCTGTGAAACGCTTCAGAAACTGCGCACAGAAGCCTTTTGGCTGCCCTAAGCAGCCTATAAACGCTGCCACGCACAGCCAACTTAGCTGCAGTGGCTGTAGGCTGCGCATCGCAGCGTGTTGGCTGCTGGCGCCAGCCGTGCCGCTGCTAGCCGTTACAGCCATGTAGGCTGCCATGGCTGTAGGCTGCGCGTCGCAGTGTGTTGGCTGCTGGCGCCAGCCAGGCCGCGCGAGGGGGCCGCCACTCGAATTTCAGGTGTACACAAGACTACGGGATTACGGGAATTTTACTTGGGATTCCGCGTAACATTTTAGAAAATTGGTTCAAAAACTTTAAAAAAATGACAGAATTTTATAAAGGATTACGTGATTACGGCATGGATGACCGGAGATTACCGGTCAATTTGTACACAGGATTCCCGAGGTGGTGGCCCCCTCGAGGCCGCGGCTGGACTTTACAGCTATCTAGGCTGCCATGGCTGTAGGCTGCGCGTCGCAGCGCGTTGGCTGCTGGCGCCAGCCAGGCCGCGGCTGGACTTTTCAGCTATCTAGGCTGCCATGGCTGTAGGCTGCGCGTCGCAGCGTGTTGGCTGCTGGCGCCAGTTGGGCCGTGGCTGGACTTTGCAGCCACGTAGGCTGCTATGGCTGTGGGCTGCGCGTCGCAGCGTGTCGGCTGCTGGATGCAGCCTGGCCATGGAAAGGCCGCTGAAGCCATGAAGGTTGCCACGGCTGCAGGCTGCGCGTCCCAGCGTCTTGGCTGCTGGCGGCAGCCGTGCCGCGGCTAGACTTTGAAGCCACGTTGGCTGCAAAGGCTGTACGCTGCGCGGTGCGCGTCGCAGCGTGCTGGCTGCCAGCGCCAGCCTGGCCGCGGCTGCACTTTACAGCCACGCAGGCTGCAATGGCTGTAGGCTGCGCATCGCAGCGTGTTGGCTGCCGGATGCAGCCGGGCTACGGCAGGACTATACAGCCATGTAGGCTGCAATGGCTGTAGGCTACGAATTGCAGCATGGTGGATGCTAGCGGTATTCAGGCAACGGTCGTACCCCTTGATTAAAGGGCGATAAAAAATAGAAAAACATAGAATGGGTGCGTGGTATGCTGATATTTGAGTTGAATACGTTAACATACATAAGCCATGCAAGTTTCGTAAAAATCGGGAAACTTTTTTGGTATCTTTGATATCTTGGGAACGGTAAGTCCTAGATGAAATTACTTAGCAGATTTGGATCTGGAACGGTGTTGGGACCCTAGAAAATCTACTAAGGGCTCCATAGAACTTCAAAGGGCGTAACAGGCACCCTCAAAGGTCGTCATGGGGACCTTCATGTACTAAAGAGTGAAGCCTAGTAGCGATATGGATGCTGCCGATGGCATCCACGAAGCTGCAGGATGCGGCCGAGATGTAGCTGTGACCCGCAGCTTCATAGCTGCCGGGGGCAGCGTGGCCCGGGCGAAAGAAGGCTGCCTGCAATATCCTGAAGGCTGCGGGGTGCAGCCTACAGCAGCGCCTCACAGCCTCCAGGCTTCCGGGGGCAGCGTGGCTCGCGAGGGAAGGCTGTCTGGCGCATCCTGGGGTGCAGCCTAGAGCAGCGGGGGCAGCGCTTACTGGGCTCCAAAGGGACGCTTCAGTGGCTGGCAGGTGCAGCCAGAGAGGCTGCACCGGCTGCGGATGGCTGTATTTTGGCTGACGTATGTCCGAATACAGCCAATGTCTGCAGCCATCCGAGTTCCATCCGCGCGTTGCCAGCCACCTGGAGGGAGCCAGCCTGCAGCCAATCTGCAGCCTATAATTTTCTCTCGGGCTGAAAGGACTGCACTCTAATGTTCTTACGGATGACTTCATCCGTATTACAAAGAATTTCATCCGTACCTTACAAACATTTTTGCGCAAGCGTAATACGGATAGCCTGATTTGTAATATACGGATGGCTTTGTCCGTAACAGATGTGGCTTTGTAACTACGGATAGTCTAACAGAATCCGAAGAGATTGCATTCATCGCAATACATTGCGGACACAGAATCTAAAAATTACTCTTTGCCATACTGCGCAGATACAGATTAGCAGTATGTAAAATTTTTATTGCCAAAAATCTTTTTAATGTACTAGCAAGCTCTTTTACTACTACTAGTCACATAACAGAGCTAAATTGAACACGATACTTTTGCTGAGCGATGGAGCAGAGTCACAGCAGAAACAGATGTACTTACCACCAAAATTTGGTGTTGATTATGAAATAACTGCATTTAAATAATCATACTGACCAACTGGACAATCTAACCAACCAGTTATTGTAGGTAGTTCCACAAACATTCAACCATACTCAAGTTACACTGTAAATGTTTTCCCTTGAAGTTAGTGACCTGGTGAGGTTATACTGTCTGCTGATCTAGTGCCTTATGCTGGAAGAACCCGGTGACAACTAAAATCACATGCACTGACTTCTTCTGTGTGTGCAAACAAAGCCATCCAAGCTAGACTTTGGGTTGAGACACCATCGGTGTCACCAATTGCAGAGGCCTAAATTGTGCCTCAAATCGGCAGCAATAACAGCGAATTGTTTTTCTCCGAATAATAATCGCCCCGCTTAACTTTTCATACGTGAAAGTATGAGAACTTAAGCGGCACTTAACGCAGTCCTTCCTTTGTTGCTTTGTTTATGTTTGGATTAACCTCGTTCAATGTGGTTAAAGACGCAGAAACCACGATGATACGCAAGTTTCTGGTTCGTTAAAGTTATTGATTCACTGCTTCAATGTGAAGTGATGCGTGCGTCTGCGAAAACTGGACGGCTGTCTGTTATGTCAACACACACTTTTCAGCTGTTGAGGATTGGAGATGTTGGAGGTTCTTTCATTATCAGAGGTAAATTTTCTGCTTCCCAACAACATACATTAATAAATAGAACTTCATGTTGGTTTATATATTTGAATTGTTTCTTTGATAAAGATTTTAGGTTAGGTTCCTTAAAATTTCATTTGATAACCGTTTGACTACAGCCAAAATGGCACTCAGAAGATTTTAGTCTGGAGAATTAATATGTAAGCGATGGAACATGCAGAAATAGAATTCTTAGTTTGAAAAATAATGAAACAATATTACACCTTTCTAGTCTTCATGCTGAGGTTTAGTTGATGTAAGTACGGATTAGTAGGTTCAGATCATGATTTATGGACAAGTTGAGTTGATATTACGGATGAGATCAGTAGCCGTAATTATGGATCAACATTTGTGTTTGTATTTACGGATAATTTTGTCCGTACTGAAATTCTCAAAATCTGGAGATGCTTTTTATCCGTAATACAGCTGTCAAACTCCGTAATATGGACAAACCCATCCGTAATTACGATGAATCAATTTTATCCGTAGCTTACAGTAGTGACTTATCCGTAAGAACCTTAGAGTGTGGGGACGTTGAATTTGTTTTGACGGATTTGCCGTGCCACTGTAAAACGCAACGCGCGCACAATGTCCCAGACGACAAAGTGAGGTATGGCCGAGTATGGCGCGATAAAAAAAAAAACAAAAAAAACGCAAGAGCCTTATTGCCACTTTGAAACGCAGGAAAAAAAGCCGAAGAACAAGACAAAGGCACAATTTGAGTACTGCATTATTTAAAATAATTGTCAGGAGAGTATTTTTGCTACTTCGCAATCAAAAGAGAAAATGACAGAGGTGGTTATGATTCAGAACGTTTGTTCATCTTAAATGGCATTTCAACTAATTCAACATGCAGATTTTCTTCTGTGAAATCATCTTATGTAAGTTTTCAAGAGGAAATTTTAACATTTAGAAATGTTTCAATTATTTAGCTAAAGCAGATGTACCCTGATACTCTAGAACTAACTATAATGAACAAAACAAGCCAAGGCCCGCCTTTTCAACGAACCGAGTTGCGAGCTCCGCTTTGCAGCGCCGGCAACATGGTTCGACAGGGGGCAGGACCAGCTTGGCCTGCTAGCGGCTTCTCCTCAGACCTTCGGCCCTCGCGTCACGTCAGACGTCGCTTGGCCCAATCGCAGGCTATGTCTCGGGTTCCCCACACCCCCGGTTCTAAGTGGTCTAAAGGGTCTAAACGGATTTCATTTTCGTCATCAGCACCTTCAAAAACCTACGAAGTTATGTATAACTTCCTATAGCGTGTAAAGTGCCTAAAAAGTTGCATTTTTCTGCTTTTTTTTCAGTGTTTAACGTTTGTATGACTGATTGGGATTTTTAGCGTGTGGTGAGCCAAGGACATACCTAATAAACCTGCAAAATCTCAGTTAGATCGGCCGAACCGTTCAGGGGGAATAGTGCTGACACACACAGACAGACAGACAGACAGACAAAGCTTTCCAACCCTAGTGGTTTAACTGGCTTCGCTAATCGCGCAGCCAAAACTTTTTTAGTCGGTCGACACCTTCTGATCCTGATCTGGTCAACACACAAGAGCGGCCGATTGTGTTCAGACCAGGTCCAATCAA
Source organism: Stenchaetothrips biformis (assembly GCA_030522485.1). Classification (NCBI taxonomy): domain Eukaryota; kingdom Metazoa; phylum Arthropoda; class Insecta; order Thysanoptera; family Thripidae; genus Stenchaetothrips; species Stenchaetothrips biformis. The sequence goes on along the minus strand of CM060099.1, from coordinate 1,505,097 downwards.
CTTTTCTCGTCGCTCCGGTTCCATGCAGCAGCCTTTCTGCGGCTCGGACAGGATTTGCCCCACCGGATTGTTTGTCCGGACAGCACTCCTTAAGTAACCTCCAAATCTGGTTTCTCTAGCTCAACTCCTTCCTTGTGCACAGACGCCAACGACACATAGACACAAAGGCAAATGCATATGACATCCCCTATTCTATAAGTAGAAAGGCGGGCCAAAAACGTGATTTATACTCTTATTTGATCCATGAAGTGGAAGAAAGAGGTAACTCAATTTTAGTCCTTTTTGAGGAGAAACAAAAACCTGTTTTCAGAAAAAACTAAAGCTAAATGAGCCAATGTTGTAAATGATTTATAAGTCAGTAAAACATGACAAAAATTCTGATAATTTTCAAAAGAACCAGACCACTCTGTCTAGGGTTTCTGTGAGTTACTCCCTTGCATCGAAGTCGAAAAAAGAGTCATTTATACTAGCCTCTTTTAAATTAGATGGAATTTCGAGGTAACTCAAGGGCAACATGTGGAAAAAGGAGCTATCTCAACTTGCGTCCAAATTATCCTGTCGCATTTGGAGACAAGTACGGATGTGTCTAAATGTCACAATGGCATTTGGAGGCAAGTGTAATTGAGTCTAAATGCCAAAGTTGAAAAAAGAGATAAGTCCATTTACACCTAATGAAGCCAAAAAGCTTGAAATTTGATGAATACGTATTTTCAAAAGTAATGCATCAAATCACAACTCTTGGAGTGGAGGCCTACCCTGTGTTGGGATTGCACTGTGGGCTGCTTTCGCTAACGAAGTGTCGCCGTCATTACGCTATGTAATCCATTTTCCTGTGAGTTTCAGCAAATTTCAAGCTTTTTGGCCTCATATGGGATAAATAGACTTTTTTTTTTTGCAACTGTGACATTAAGACTCAATTGCACTTGCCTCCCAATGCCATTGTGACATTTAGACACAATCGTACTTGTCTCCAAATGCCATTGGATAATTTGGGCACGAGTTGAGTTGACTCCTTTGTCCTAGGTATGCATAAAGATATAACTTGAGTTAGCTCCTATTTCCAAGCTTTTCAACGGACTCATGTGATATTGGGTGAGTTGACTCTATTTTCCGCTCGGTTGAAACCGTAAAAGGAGCCAAGTCAAGATATATCCTTTTTCCATGTCGATTTTCTCTTAAACTACTTGGAATTGAGTTAAATAGTTTTGTGTGGTCATGGCAACCATTCTAAAGAACAACAATATAGAAAAAAATCAATTTATGTTTAGCGGCTGTATCTCTCAAACTAAGGGTCGGAGAGCATTTTCCGACACGGCATTGGAAAGCTCAGACTTTTTACTACAACAATGCGTTGAGGTCATATATTTCTTCGCAGCCATAAACCGGGTAAAAAATGCCAAACTTGTAAAAAGTGAATAAAACGCACTTTTTTAACGAAAACGACGCTTCCAATTTGCCCAGAGAGGTCCGATCGGACCCCACGAGGTCTCGTTAGACTCGCCCTACTTAGTAGACAGAGAAACAATCGCGTCCGGTGTGCTCCGTCTCGTCCCGGTTCCTCTAGAACTCAGAACGCAATCATAAACGGATTTCAGCAAAAAAGGGTCGAAATTGGACATTTAAAAAACATTGGCGACCCCTAAATATTATTTGACCGGTCTCAGTTTCAGTGTAGGTTCATCAAATAGATTAAAGAACAATTTTCCGCTTGCGCCGGTATGAATTTCGAAAAATCGTGTTTTACAATACACCTTAGTGGCAATGAACCGTGGGCACGTTGCGCGGCCACGGGCGCGGCCTAGCTCACTGCCCTGCAGAGTAGCCTCTACTTCGGGGAGGCGTTTCGTTTGTGACCGATTCACTGTGTTTCCGCACTGTGTTGCAGCCAAGCAGTGGGGCTGGTGCCTGCAACCCGCGCTCTATTCGTGTAGCACGCTCGGAAAGCGAGACGAAAACATTGCAGGGGCTGCGCACTAGCTCGTTGTTAAAAATTAATAAAATTTAAGGACATTTATGACAAATTTTGGCACTTCTTGACACTAATTTATTGCACTATCGGTGCGATGAAAACTGGGACAAGTGCACACGCCAAATTTTTAGGTAGAATTTTGTGCGTGGTGATGCAGGATTCTATACCTGCGTAACAATGAGCATAAAATTGTGCGCAAATTTATGCTTTTTAGGCACGAAGTAGAAAATTCATGTATAATTTCTTAGATAGTGAGTGCAATGCAGAGAAGTGCATTTCCGTGTACCAAACAAACTGTCGGTGAGAGCCACCGGAAATGAAATCCGACCAATAGCAGCGCTCCTTTTCGCCTCTGAACCGCTTACACCAAAAACGCTGGCACCCCTGGAAAAGCGCGTTCGAAAGAAAATCGTCTTTCACTGCAGCTAGAAGACATCCAACAATTGCATTGACGTTGTTTTCGAACGTGGCCATTTGGATCGGCCGGTCGGTCGGTGATTGTTGACCAGAGTGTCTCGCGCGCCTGCGCGAAGGCGCTGTTGTTTTCAAAAGTGCCAACCTCAAATTTTCGTTACTCTTTGAATCGGAGTGAAATAGGGCATTAAACTGCGTGCCAGTGCACATTCATTTGAGACTAAACATTTCTAATGAAGTGTAAGTGTGACTGTAAGTCCCTTTTCGAAAACAATTGGCGTGTAGCTGCTCCTTGTAGAGAGGTTGGATGGTACTTCTGAATTCAGATGAAACTATCTGGACACGGCGGTGATGCACTTTTCTAACCTCAAAGTATTTAAAAATTGGTGAAATGAATTATTTTACTGCACGTTTCTGCGAATAACTTGACCTTCATGTATTATGAAACTGTCATAAATGTCTATTTTTTGACACAAATTGACACGCAGCCGGTCTTGTACGTAAGTTTTGGTTTTATAAATAATGTTCTACCAAACATAAACAGAACTCCACTCAACGCAGTCCTACACTGCAAAAAAAATCCATCTTAATTTTAAGAAACTAGTTTGTGAAGCAGTTTACAAAGATTTTTTGCTATTAAAAGTAAGAAACTTTCCCCTCTTAAAACTAATAACCAAATTTTTAAAACTCATAGAATTTTGTTTATTAAATTTCATAATTGTATTAGACTAAAGTGGGAGGTAAGAACGACTGTTCTGACGTCCGAGATATCATGTATTTGTGACGGAAGTCTTCATTACAACGTGCATCATGCACCAGAACTGGATCAGCACTCAAAAATAGGAAGTTGAAGAAAGAGGACCACTCTCCCTGCCTTCGTCACTGGTGGGATGAATCACACATCAGAGGAGGATTGTGCGTGCACCTAACCTCAGGTCCGACCGTAGACGCCAGCGAGTGGCAACATGAAAATGCGTTTTTCTCTACATCAGTGTAATATTTTGTTAAATTCTTTTAGCTAACCGATAGAGAAGATATTTACGAACGCAACATATAGTATCATTTGCAAAAAGAAGGTATTTTAGAAACATTAATTGGAAATACTAATTGGGAAATGGGCACGGCGCTCCAAGCGCCACCTAGCGGCAGGTCTGTGAAACGCGGCCTTGGACCCAGCGGCTGACTGTGGACCATACCATGTGAGAAGTAGCTTGTCAACAGTTCGCGGGAATTTATCAAACTAAACCTTCGATTTACGTTGAATGTGACCGCACTCGCTGAAGCGTTCAACCTTTACTTGAAACAGTTTCAGAAATCTAGTTGTGAAAAGTCATAAGTCATCTGGATTTTAAGAGACGAATTATTACTTTTGAAAGGCAACCTTAGTTTTGACAAACCCAGTTTATGAGTTTTCAAAATGGTTTTGAAATTTTCCAACTATTTCTTACTTTTCATTTTAGTTTTGGTAAATGTAATAAATTATAGCACTTTTCACAAACTTTTCTGAGTTTTCATATCATTTCAAAATATTATTAAGTTTAAGACATTTTTATGTCTTAAATTTCAGAAAATTTTTTGCAGTGTAGCTCCGCTTTATTTGTTAAACCAGAACATAAATATGAAATTAACTTCGTGACTACTAGGATTTCTTGAAATCGTATTTTTTACTTTGATTATTATGAAAATTTCATGTATGCACAAAATCGTGGATGTTACACGTAAAAAATTCTACCTAAACTTTTGGTGCGCACAGGAGCGATTGATACGATATCCAAAGCCTTTGGATAAGGAGTGTGCTGAAATCTTCCGTGGTGTTTTGCTGCTCCCGAAAAATATGCTAAGGAAACACTGCTAATGCTGTGAGCCAACCGTCGTGTACCAGCCTTTTTTCAGTTATTTGTTGAAAGTGTAAAAAGAATATTGAGTGAAGGTAAAGCCAGCTGCACGTTACCGCTAGGCCGTCTGTCGCAGCGGTTCGCGGCTGCCAGCGACGCACCGCGTCATGCTGCGCGGAGGGCTCAAGCACTCACGGTGGAGCGACGCGAGGCGAGGCACGGGCGAGGCGACTCAAAGCCCCCACGGACCGCCGCTCAAAACCTTATGGCCTTGCCATTCCAGCCGCTCACTCGGTCGGCTCGAGAGCACAAGCATTATGATACATTTATAACAAGGCAGGTGTACGCCAGACCGTGTCTTGTCGTAACAGGCTTCGCGATTCTGCGCCAGTTACGACAATCCACGCCTGGCGTTACACCTAACTTGGCCTGCGGCGCTCCCTGCATGCCTTCGGCAAGCTGTTTCAAGGTGTGTTGAGGCAATAACACTGAGAATGAAAGAGTCATGATCAGGACTAAAATTTTGGGTGAGGAATTCTTTATCACCCAAATTTTGGTGAGGAAACCTCCCTCACCCAAATTTGGGTGAGGAAGCCTTTCTCACCCAAATTTGGGCGAGGAAACCTTCCTCACCTAAATTCGGGTGATAAAGTATACCTCGCCCAAAATTGAGTATTGATCAAGACTCTTTCATTCTCAGTGAAGTAGTGAACCACGTGATGAGGTGTCGAAATCGATTATGTTAGAAAATTCGGGTCCTTACGCGGTTGAAACTTTGGTCGGGGGTCAAAATGGATTTCATTTTCGTCATCAGCACCTTCCAAAACATACGAAACTATGTAAAAATGTCTTTACAATGTAGTCACTAAAAAGTTGTACTTCCTCTGCCGTCCTTTAAAGTGTTTTTCGTTGTTACGACTAAATGAATTGAGATAGGAAGCTGAATTTTAGCGTGTAGTGAGCCTAGGACTTACCGAATCTCAGTTAGATCGGCCGAGCTTTTCAGGAGGAGAAGTGCTGACACACAGACAGACAAAACTTTCCAATCCTACTGGAGTAACTGGCTTCGCTAATCGCTCAAGCAGTTATAATTTCTGCTTCTGTTTTTGCGAATAGCAAATGTATCATCTGCTAGAAAGACGACAAAGTTCAGAGTTTGAGTGACTTCCCTTTAAGGTATGGTTAAAGAGTTTAGTACCGAAACAAATCTGGCAAGATTCGATTCATTTTGAAGTCGAGATGTCGAAGTTAAATCTTAAATTATCGTGTCAAAAGTAAGGTAGGCAGAAAACATAAAATTTCTAAAATGACAGAGAAGTTGAAATTAGCACCGAATTGTTTACTTCGATTCGTTTTTTATTGGAATTAGATTTGAAAAATAATTTAAGATTCGGATTTAATTCTTAACGAAAATCCTTAATTCGCAGACCCCTTCTTCCACTCAGGGGGCGATAATGAACAAGAGAGCGCGTAGAGCCATGCTCCCCGCTGCTGCAGAGGTTACAAACTCATTCGCCTTCCCAAAACTTCCAAATTTAACTTTAATTACAGAGAAAGTGTCTACGGCGACACCTGGGTTTGTTGGCAATTTGCAGTGTTTACACTTACATTTTTTGTGGGTAAAAATCAGCGGTTTGGAAAAGCCTTAAAGCGTACTGCACTCTACACATAATGCTCTTTCGATCTATGCCAAGCGTTTTCCAAACAACGGCCTAACGTCCTTGGAGTGTGAATCGAGGCCCCGACAAACCCGATTCGGCCCGTGTGCTAGACTTACATCGAAACGAAAAAAAACTGCCGTGACACATTTAGAGGTTCGAACCAACGTGACGTTCTGGAGGTGCGCCCTGAGGAAGGGCGGCCACGAGTGATTCCTGCCCTCGGCAAGGGCGTGACTGTCAGACGTGTTCCTTCGGGGCGACTAGTGCTGCTTGCCTCACTCGCCGGGCGCAGTCCGCCCTGGGCGTTGCAGTGGAGCACGCGTCGAGGTGAGCTGCGTTCGGGAAGACACGTGATTCAAAGCCACAGCGTGCCAGTCCGAAAGCAGCCAACCTCTCCACGCTGGCAGTGCTGCCATGCAGTGCGGGGCCTTGCAGTGTGGGGGTGGGGCCTTGGCGGGGCCCGGCCAGGCAGGCGGGGCGCAGCGCCCTGAGCCTCCAAGCCGCGCAGCCTTGGCCCCGGCGGGCCGGACGATGCGAGTGAAGACTGCCTGCTCCGAGTCCTGCGCAACAGAAGCACAAACCTTGCCTTAAATGACACCAAAAATGCATGAATTTTGAACAGAGACCTAAACTAAACTGAAGCAAGGTATGGAAATTTTGGGCCTAAGTTCGATCACAATTTTTTTTGCAAGCACGCCAGATAAACGGAAAAACCAGACGCTGGGAGGGCATGGGCGGAGATGCGACACAGCGAGGCATCTCTCCCCTCCATCCATTTGGGGCATTCTACAGAAATCACTGTAAATCAAATGGTGATACATCTCACCATCTGAGGGGTGAGACAGAACTGTCTCACCGAAAAAGGGTGATACTAGAGTGTATCACCGTAAAAAGGTCGTACACGAATGTATCACCGAAAAAAGGTCGTACTCAAATGTATCATCGAAAAAAAGTGATACTTCCTCAGGAAAACAAGGGCCCATCTCACTGATGTCTGACTATTTTTCGGTGATACATTTGTGTACGACCTTTTTTTCGGTGATACATTCGTGTATGACTTTTTATCGGTGAGACTTTTTGTATCACCGGAAATGGGTGAGACGTCTCACCCTTTGAATTGCAGTGATGTTACAATTTCAAGTTTTGAACTGTAAAAAATTAAAAGTTGTCCGATTTTGTTCGTATTGGGCTCGTTTTTATGGTTTCGGCATGCAGAATTCAAAACAACATTAAAAGCCACGCTTTTCGTGAAAAAAAATTTCCCCCTAAAATCAAAGGGAAAATGACTACGGAGTTGACATTTTGAAGCAATACCTGGATTGCAGCTGTATGGGTTGAAACAGTAGAACGCGCAAATACAGCTGACAAAGGGACCAAGGCACTGTTGCGTCCACATTTCGAAAGTTATGTTGCACAGGGGATCTGTGGCAAATCAGGTACGGAGTTAACATACACAAAAAATACGCGACCCGTTGAAATTAGGGTACCAATCTGATGCTGTCCATTGGACACACTTCTCCGAAACTTAGTGTCTAGAAGTGTTTTCCCATCCGGAATCCATTGCAGCTGTCAGAGGCTGCGACTTCCCGTTTGACTTGTGGAGAGCCTAACTCGTTGCAGTGAACACGTAAATTATTGGGAAGTAAAAACGTCGGGACAAAAGTTAATTCTGTGCTGGCACGAAGCTTCGCAACTTTAATGAAAGTCAGTAAGATCAAGTTGAAGAATGCGAGTGCCCCAGGAAATAGGACCCTCGGGAACGTCATACCAGAGTACACGAGTGACTCAACTCGTGTACTCAACTCGGTTCATCAGAAAAATATAGGGTTGTGCTCATTGGTGGAATCCTTAATCCTTAATTCATTAACTTTTTCTTATATCTCATGGAAAGCCTCTCAAACGATTTTTTGACAATTTCCCCAAGATTTGGGACTTTTTCGTTAATATTTAGACGTTTTTAGCCAATTTCTCCCAAAGTGTGAGCCTTTGCTCAATTCTGGGCACAGATTGGGATTCCTTCACTCATTTTACGTCCGAAATAATATGTCTTGACCAACTGGCTCGGAAACCTAAGGCATAGGGTAAAATACCCATATTCATGTTAAAAAAAAACCACAACAGAAACATGGCTACAGATTGGACAATAAATTCTTGCCGGACATGATACTTCGGCTTTTTACATGTCTCTAGGACACTAAAACGCCCACCAAACATCAGCTAAATTGGAGAGGTGA